>VDFB02329179.1:0-347288 GCA_007258455.2 Sequoia sempervirens | reverse complement strand
TTTCAGAGAAGATGTTTACAATGCTTCACTGTTGGAAGTTCTCAATTCACACTAACCTTAAACATTCAACAAGTAGTAATACTAATACCTCTATCTTGTCAAAGAAAAGCGTAGAGATACCAGAAGTGATTAACAATAAACAAGTAAAATAAAAGGGAAAGCTCAAGAAGGCACAAAGTCGTTATGTAGCTTTTTCAATGGTAGATCTGTGAAAGACGTATCGTTTGTTGCATTAGAAGCACAAAGTCTTCTTACATACAACAATTCCTCGAAGAGCATGAACAATTACAAGCACAAAGTCTTGTAGATCATTCAACAATAGTTAAACAAAACACAAATGTAAATCCAAATAAAGGATGTAACACAAAGTTTACATGAAATACTTAGTCCTTCAAATATCACTTACTAATCACCACCAAATGAGATCAATTCACAAGACTATCGAATCCAACACAAATTCTCGTTTGCAATCTTCTTGTTTATTGATTAGATTTCATTCACAAAGCATGAACACAAAGTTTCACAATTCTACTTCAAAAAGGGCAGCACTTCATTGCAAAATACTAAAAGATAAACAATACAAAGGAAATCCCTCATATATATAGAAAGAGGGAAGAGAAAAATTAGGAAACTAATTGAGAAAATCAAGGAAAGTTGGGTGAGCGATTCTAGGAGATCTCACCTAACTTTGACCAAAGTCAAAGTGTAATTTTTCTTAATGAAATTACATCTCGAACTTGGGGCAATTACAATTTACAAAAAGACATAAAATGTCAGGAAATATTTACAAGATGCATAATGGGAAACATCAAAAATTTCTAACACTAGAGATCAGGAACCTTCATGTTTCCTTGCTTTGGGCACGGAAGTCTTCGTATTTCTTCCTAGTCTCCTGCACGAACTTCTCATCCAGACCAACCGTGTAATCCACAATGGTGTGAATTCAAATGATCGATCTCATGGCAGATGAGTGAACCTTCTTGCACCTGTAAAGATGTATTTTTAGGTTATCCACTGTGAGCCTTGTATCACAAATGACGTTCAGAGAGGCTTCTAAAAAGTTTGCATTGTCAATCAACTTCATGATGGATTCTTTGAAGATCTGGGATATTTTTTGTGGCTGGCAGGAAGATACAATTTTCCTCAAGAAGTTGTCATAGTAACTCCTTGATACCTTTTTCAAGAATCACACAATGTCCTTCGACATCTTCCTGCACTTGGTGGAGATCCTCCGCAAGAGATTGAATTACTTGAATTCGATGTTTCAAGGATTCTCTTACCTTAATGAATTTTTCTCTATCGAGAATTACCATGGCTTCCACCAATTTACTAAGCTTTACCTGTTTCATTTGTGACCATGACAACAGGCATTTTTCCATATCTTTGCGCTCTTGGGAAAGTATACTTTTCTCCTTATCAAGCTCTGTGGTGAGCTTGGCCAGAAGAGTAGTTTTCTTGTCCGCAGCAATTATTATCGGAGATCTGTGTTCTATGATCTTCTCAACGAAATCATAAAACACCATTCCTTTGGAGGTGAAATTCTCAGCTTTCTTGACAGCTCGGTCCTCAATACTCACCATTGCCAGCGGATGTGCATTAGTTGAAGATCCTGCAAGTCTCTTTACAACAGTGGCATAATGCTCTACCCTCTATTTGTACATATTGCAAGCTTACTCTATTTTATCAAGTCTTCCAGCCAAGATGTCCAATGTCACTTGCGCATCTGCTTTTGCATTTCATTGGTAACTTTTCCAAGATGGACTCTTATTACTATGTAGTTCTCCATATTGACATCTCCTTCTTCTTGTGGTGGTATTCCAATCTACGCATACTTGTGACCAATCTTTTCAACATTTAGCCTTCAATATACTTTCGCCTTTTTCTTCCCTTTAGCTTTTGGAGGGACTATCTCTTTGTGGTCGAGCTCCTCTGGAGAAATCATTTGTTTCTTCCTCTTTGACACTTGAGATATCAACCAAGGGGGAAGAAAGGAGGTGTGAACTTCTAGATTCGCCGTCAACTCCATCATCATCATCACTTATGAAGTCATTGTCACTTCTGAAGTTGCCATTGGTATTGTGACAATGGGAAAAGTGTATGTCATCATTGCTCTTCTAGACTGCACATTGAGCTAATCACGTATTAATTCATTCATGAACCGATTGAACTCAGTTTCAGAAGTGATATCATATGATGATGATGACAGGCTAGGAATGGATGATGGAGGACTAGAAAAAATATCAATTGTTGAATGCTTGTCACTGAGGGAGTATCAAGCACAGTCGATGCTACAGGAATAGAGGATACCTCTACTGTAGGAATGCTTGTGGTAGGAATAGGTGATGAAGGAACAGGAGGTGGAGGAGTACTCGGATTTGGAGGAGTATGAGGAACATTGGAAATCACCAGTGATGACATTCTGGGAATTTCCTCAATTACATTCTTAGGTGGAGACATACTTCTTTCTTGATCATGCCTAGGTTCTTGTTGATCACCCTCTTGTCTCTCCGATTCTGGTTCACCTTTGGAATCACCTTCAGATTCTTCTTCAGAATCTTTTTTAGACTCTTGTCCACTTTCATAAACTTCTTCTGCATCGGATTCTGCTTCTGTTGAGTCTTCATCTTTAGTAGATTGGTCACTGGAAATACCTTCTTCATCAAAATATATCTCCTCTGAAACAACCCTTTTACCTTTAGAGCGAGATGGTTCAAATTCTATGGTTTCTCCTTTTGGGATGACCTGGGTATCTTTCTTGCCAACAGTAAACTTGATTCTGGGACCTCTTCGTGAAGAAGTGGGAATAGCCGCTGATTTATTTTTCATGCGAAGTTCTTGTTGTCGGCGAGCTTCTGCTTTGGATTCTTCTCCTTCTGAATTTGTTATGAAACTTTTCATTTCAAAACCATGCTTGTGTAACCATTCTGTAGTGTTGGATAAGATTGGTGCCAATCTCTCTCTGATGCTAGTACTTTCTTTTCTAGACCATTGAATTACAGGAAACGGCTTCTTAGAAATTTCTGGTTCATCATAGACAACATTCATGATATCACCAGGATCTGTAAAATCCTCTGGTAGGTCAGCAATATCATTGTCTTTGATCTGTTGTATAGTCAACCTGCAATAATCCATTTTTTGAATGGCTTCTTCATCTCTGCAATCAGCCCATATGTCCTCAAAATGGTACTTGTGATGATGACCCTTTTGCAATTTCCTTCTGACATCCCGGTAATAAAAATTAAACCTATACCTGTAGGTCCTGATTGTCATGATTTGAATCTCAGCATAAACAGATTTGGATTTTTGTACAGTTGGGATAGTATATCTACCGATTGTCAGTGGGAACTTGAATCCATGCTTGTGAATATTTCTTTGTTCTTTCTGCACTGAAATCAGATGTCTTCACATCTCCATTAGAACCCACTTGTTTGAAGGATATCGTGGCAGCATGTAAGGGAAACCAGTGTAGCACCCTACTCTTAAATAAGTAAATGTTGGTAATTGTAGAAATGTGCATCCAACTTTACTTACTGCCTTATAGGCCTCATTAGATACCCTTCTCCTTTCGAGATTCAGATCAAAATTTAAAAGAGAAGGCGTGAAGAAAGCATCAATAACCCTCCTAAAATTATGGAAGCTTTCCTTCAATTCCAGTTGATAGAAAAATTTATACATAGGTACCAACATCCGATTCCCTTTTGTGGAAGGACCTAGAAATTGCCTCATTACAGCTGTTGCATACACCAGATAAGAAGTCATATAGAATTTTAATGTAGAAGGCACATTGATCAATTTTTCATGTATATCATCACTGATTTGTTTGCCCCAATCAATGTGAAATTTTTGTCTTCTTATGATTTTGATGTATTCATACATCCAGTCATGGAAAGTGGATTATTCAGGCAAGCCCTTCACTCTGCTCAATAATGTGATCATATCTTTGACATCATCTTTGAAATCACTTCGTAGGAGCCCCTTTGGCCATCTGGAAACAGTTTTCCTAGGTTTCTTCAACCATTGGCTATTTATCAGGTTTTTAGCCTTATTGGGATCAATGTCATAGACTTCTTGTGCTTTTTGTATCGAGATATCAATGTACTTCTCCATCTGTGGAACTTTAAACACAATATCAAAGAAGTCAGAGTCGAGTCTCAAAATCTCATGCCCAGAAGAATCAATCACACTTCTGCTCTCCCTGATGTAGTGGGATGCAACTTTAAGGACAAATTTATTGTGCGCAGCAGTAGAGAACATGGACACCAAATGAAGGTTACTATGAACAACTACTCTCATAGAATTAGGAAGAGGTGTCTTCTTAGTTTTTTCTACAAAATCCACCAATTCTTGATGACCAACCTTTGTGTCTTTTATCTCTTCCACCTTTGAGACCACTACAGTCGGCTGATAGACACCTTGATATTTATACTTCATTTTGTCTTTAGCTTTTGAAGACGACGAAGGTTTTTTGGCAGTCATCAAAGGGCAACTGAAACTATGATCAACAACCTTGAGGATCTTGAAAAGAGACTGCAAGATGTAGAGTCAAAACAAACGTTAGTCAAAAAAATAACATGGAGATGCATGAAGCGAGCAACGATGATGAGCAAGCATGGAGTGAGTGACAAGGCACACAAAATGATGCACAAAGTGGAAGGAATGAAGTTCAGGACAAAACTAGGAAGATTAGGAATGAATAAGGGAAAAACTATGAAAAGTGTAAGGGCATTGAAAATCAGCACCCTTGCACTTTGAAGCAAGAAGTTTGGTGCAGTGGCGCTGAAAATCAGCGCCTCTGCACTTCAGTGTTAGAAAAATTTCATGATGTCAGGGCGCTAAAAATCAGCACCCTGACATTTTCTTCTTGGAGACTCAAATGTAAGTGTAATGTAGACCAAAATGCGCGCCCTTGTAAAATGGAGATAGATGAAATGTGAAAAACGCTACTTGAAACTTGGAAATGTGAACATTTTGATGCCAACTTCTGAAACATGTTTTTGACATAATGATTTTTCATTTCTACGGCATGATATAGTGAGAAATACTTAGTCACAAAAACGTGTTTCTCACATGAGGAACCTGCGCGCATGAAGCTCCCCAAGGAATGAGAAAGAACAAGAGATGTAAGGGAGAGACAAACGAACCAAAACCCCTTGGTGACCAAGAAGAAAAGGTCGACCATGGAGCAAGACGTGATAGGAAGAAAAAATGTGTGATGATAAGGAAAAAGAACGCGCATATGAAGGAATATGAAACGCGTGAGAAAGAAGAAGCAAAAACCACCGCGCGCATGAAACACAAGGTCGGGCGAGGGGAATAAGAAACACGTTCTTGTAGAATGAAAGAAAACTTGACAAGGAAATAGCAAACAAATGAAAAACGTGTTTACAAAATGAAGAGTTTCTACAAAACATCTTCAAAGAAACGAATGAAAGGAAGAAACGAAAAGAAGAGACTTACCAAGGAAAATGGTGAAACCCTAGGTCGATGCAGCATGAGAGCTCAAAAGAAACAAATTTTGGAAGTAGCTTGGTCGCCCAGCACATTGGAAGTGGAAGAAATGTTTACAAGTGTTAAAAACCAACTCAAGTCGCCCATTTAATTGAGGCATAAAAAGTGGCACAATAAGCGAAAAACGTAAAAGACATGAAAAAAACACGCCTAAGCCAATTTTGGTCAAGTCTAGAAAAATGTGTAATGGCGTACTTTTTAGCGCTTTAGCACATTTTTTGAAAATCACTTTTATGCAGGGGCGCTGATTTTCAGCGCCCCTACACTTTTCAACACTTAGTCAATTTTTGGCTGTGAGCAAGAGCGCACTTTTTTAGTGCAACTGCATTTTTCACAATTTAACTAAGTATGATTAGTGCGACTTCGTGAAGGAGCTCGTTTCGAAGGTCTTCGTGAGGCCAACATAGGGGGATGCTCAAACTGACTGTTTGAGGCTTTGGAATGCATTTCGAGGTGGCTCAAAAATCACCTCATTTTGCGTGCTTGAACTTCACGAACCTAGGAAACGAACAAGTTTCATAGGGGGTTATCCATGGAACGAGCGCTGCTAGATTCCGTGATAACAAAACCTTAAATCCCTTAGTTGCAAATCCCTAAAAATTTCAATAATGGTCTACAAGTATACAAAAATATAACATAATCCCCACAACTTATTTGTCATTTATAAAAATTATTATTGTCTTCTTAAATGGCAACTCATCCCAACTTTCCATAAAGCTTGAAAAGTCATCTAGATACACTATTATCCTTAGCTCAATCAACTCAACCAAATTGCTCATATTATTATGGAAGAATTTGTATGGGCTATGGTTTTTAAGTTGTTATTGTTGTAGAATTGTAAATTGTCACCCTTGACAATTTCACACTATTTTTTGCTTCCCCTTAAGTTATTGGACCTAATTGAGCATTTAATTTCCTAAATTATGCATTCCATGGCTCATTTTAAACATTTTCTAACAATTTTCAATCACAAAACAAATACTCTCATTTAATACTTTGCCCCCGACTCCTTAAATTCCAGAAAATAGGTCTAGGACACTAGCGCCTCGGGTGCCTATGTCCACATATTTTGGCTCCAAATTCAAATATGTTGGTTTTGGAATTTTATTATTTGAAATTCAAATATCTAAAGTCGGCCATTGGGATTTAATTTTGGAGAAATTAGAATAATTATGTATAAATACATAGTTATTGCATCATTTGGAAACTAAGTGAAAGTATTGAGAATCAAAGGCAAGAATTATTATCAAGACCATTATCAAGCAAGTAAAGAGTAGCCATTAGAGGATTTATTGCAGCAATTCAAGATCCAAACATGATGTCAATGTGTATGTGAGTTTGTTTATGCTTATGTTTTCATATTGTTTGTGAAGACTAATCCTTGTAGGTCTCCAGTAAATTCAAGCAATCAAGATCCAAGCCTTGAGGAGATGTGAATGACTTTAGTCCTTCAAGGAATCCATTGAAGGGTGGTGAGTTGCATCACTTTGTGGATTCATCATTCCTTCTTATCATTTATCCTTTTATCATTGGGATTGTCATTGTGGAAGTGGAAACACTAACATGGGGTTTGACTCAAGAAAGTCCCTAAATGGCACAATATTTCTTCTCTCTTTGAATGTGTAGGTTTCAGATCTGAAGAGGATTGAAGGAAGCTTGAAGACCAATTATTCAATTTTGCAATTGAAACCCTACTCCTTGATAACTCACAAAAACTCACTTACATAAAGATCTAATACTGATTCGACAAATTTGTAGATAGAAATCGAAAGCTCTAATCCAACTCTTGAGGATTGCAAAACATATCTGAAAAAAAACCTACTAAGATAGTAGCACCCCCGGAGGAAACATCCTTTGAAATAAGGCTCAAATTGATACTACAAGTGCACAGTCCTACTCAATTCATTTCTAAAGTATGAATTTCTTTGTGATATCTCAAATCTACTATACTTGCATCAGAATAGTAATTTACATCATTAGGTAAATTGAATAATTACATTTCATTCTTAGGTCATTTTAGATTTATTCAAGGGTAGGTTGACTCACCTTTGAGGTTGTAAGTCAGTCTTATATCTTGTTCAAATCAATCAAACCTCGATCATTACTACCCACTCTTTATTTAATGAAATAAGAAAAGTGTGTTGAACCCCCACAAAGGGAGATCTCCCCTAAAGGGTCACACATTTTTCACCATTTCATTTTGGTGAACCTGACATTTTAACATTATATACCTTCTAAAATTTGAAGCCATTCATCCTAGATCTAGATTTTGTATCGCATTACTTTGCATTATTCAATTACGCATTTATTTTTGCATCAAAAAAGGTATATAAACTCAAAAAAATTCATATCATATTGCATTATAGGTTGCAATAGGGTTTATTTCATTCATTATAGCTCAGATCTACATTTAAATTGCATTCACAAATCTGCACTAGGGAATTTAAAATCTGAAAACAAAAAATTGAAAGTGTCATTGCATGCATTTAGGAATTTTTCATATAGCTAAAAGTTGCATTGTTTTGTTTCAAAAAGCATATCAATATCATCATTTTCATATTTAGCATATTAGAATTAGTCAATTGTTTCATTTTAGATCTATAAATTGCATTCACAATTGTCATTTATTTTTTAAACAGTTTCAACATTGTTGCACATTCACATTTTGTCTTTACATAATCTTAAATTCAGAAAATTCTGGAAAAATATTCACTGTCAAAACTATTTGCACACAGACACAGAAACCTTAAACATTATTACACACATCCAAACTTTGAATTTTGTAAAACCCTTTCCAATACATAGGAACTCTAGGTGCCCTAGTCCTGCCTTTTTTGGCTCATATTTTGTCAAACATCTATCTCTATGTTCTCTGTCTATTTTTTCTTTCTAATTTTTGTGTTTGAGTGTCTTACTATGACTATTTGGTAATTTAGTGTTCATAGTGGACACACTTAGTGTTTTGAAACTCATATGAGCTTCATGACCTAGTGTCCTATTGCCAATACTTCAGTGAGATGTAGTTGTAGACATGGCATACCGCATTGTTGTTACATCCTTCATGGATCCTGAGTCTTCCAAATCTTTCATGCAAGGTATTTCCAATACCATTCCCATTTTGGACTCAATCCCTAATCCTACCATACCAATGACAACTTCACAAACAAAAACCTTTATGGATGTTAAGGTCCTATTGTTGTGCATGTTCCTAAAGACAAACTGAAATAATTAGACAAAGACTTAGTGAGATTGCAAGACTATTTAAGCACTGAATCTTTAGCAAGATAAACAATTCCTATAGTGGACAACTTAAGGAAATTGATCAATGATTCCCAAGGATTAGAGGTGTTTTGTAGCCAAGCCCATATTGTGGATACAAAAATTCCTATGATGGTTAGTCATGCTCAAGCTTTTGGATACACTCAAAGCCAAGGAGTAAGCCAAGTCTCCCTCCCCACAACTATTGCCTCTATTCCTACATACACATCACTAATTGTAGCTTCAACAATACAAAAAACAAATGACATAAATCCAACCTTAGGTTTCTCCAATGGCCATCCTTATAGCTTCATGAAATCACATTTGACACCTCAATATTCATCCCCCCTTATAAACTTGCAACATAGTAGTTCACCAAGCACTTACACAATCCCACCATATTCACCACATTCCCAAAACATGTCAAGCAATGACTCGGTCATCAATCAAATTTTGAAAAATGTAACCTCACTCCAACAACAAATCTCCACATTGAACCAAGCTCAAAATGGAAACCATCACAATATGTCAAAAGGAGTCGTTTGTCACTTGAGATTTTGAAAACTACCATATCGCCAAACACATAAATTCCTAGGTATGAGAATTATAACTGTAAAGGATATCCTAATAGTCACATATCATCTTATACGATGTTGTTTAGTGACTTCATCTTTGAAGATAATCTCCTAGCTAAACTCTTTCCTAGGTCATTGAAAAAAAGGGACTTGGAATGGTTTTGTTCATTGTCGAATAATTTTATTCATTCAGTCAATGAACTTGTTGATGCATTCCTACAACATTTCCAAGAAAACGTAGGTCCACAAATCACATTAACTGATTTAGTGAGGTGCAAAAAAGGAAAACGTGAAAAGGTGATAGACTTCATAGGATGATATTAGTTACTATACTCACAAATCAATCTTACTCTTCTTGATGTGGATGTTCAAAGAGTGTTCATTGAGAATTTATAACCCGGAATTAGGGATAAGATCTTATTGATGAGATATACATCCTTTACAACTTGTGTACAGCTCTTTGTGACTATCAAAATGCGGTTAGTCAACATGAAGAAGCATCTTCATCGACTCCTACTAAGAAATTTGAATGTGTACCTCAAAACAACTATCAACCATTCAAGAAACAAAATAAGAATTTTATCAAGATAAACACACCTCAAAAAACCAACCACATTGAACCACAAATCTCGGCCATAAGTTCAACTCCATATCAATTTAGGGAAAGAGATAGAAAATTCACATAATTGCTTTATTCCCTCCATTCAATCATGTTACAAATTTTGAGCAAGAACTTAATCCAATTGCCTCTAATTAACCTATGGATACAAAAAAACGGTTATCTCCAAACTTTAATCCAAAAGCCTTTTGTCAATATCAATGTACACATGGACATGATATATAGTGATGCATATGTCTTAGACATAAAATTCAGAACCTCATCAACTCTAATCATATCCAGTTGGGTGATGTTAATGGCAAAGGAAACAAGTCTATTGCCCCTCCAAATCAAAATTTGCAAACTTTTACAAATCCTATGCCAAATCACACATCCAAATTTGTGCATGCTTGTGATGATAAAAATGATGATATGAATGATTATGAGAAGAAATTAGATAGCATTACTGCTTTAATAGATGTTCAACCTCATAATTTCCAAACCACTTTGTTACCTGACATTGCTTTCACCCATATTGACATGTCCATACATGCACCCGATGGTCCTCTCTATATTGTTGAACGTATCAATGAAAAACCTACACAAGGAATACTCATTGATCTTGTGTGCATAGAGAATATGATAACTAAGGAGTTATTATTTGTGTATGAGCTTTATCAAGACTCTTATGAACAATCGAAAGTATGGTTGAAAACTCAAGATGGTTTTGCTCACCCTACAATAGGTTCAATCACTCTTCCTCTTAAAGTTGGACCGAAACAATTAGATGTATTATTCTCTATTATCTCAATGTCAGACCAATTCCGTGTGAAGCTAGGCTACCCATGCTTACACTCCATGAATGGAATCTCATTGGTTATCCAAAGGTGCATAAATTTCCCATTTGAAGATTAAATATACACAATGCATCATAGTGGGTTTAATTATTTTTCATCCCATGGAAAATTTTCATTGGATTTCTTTTGGCCTCAACCTAAGGAACCTATTAAACCTTGTGAGGACTTCTTTTTTAGGTCATACCAAAATTTTAAGGCAAAGCACATTACGGAATTATCCCTTAGCAATATTACTGAGAATGATGGTTCTATGGTTGTTCCTCCTCCCCTACCAGTTGTGGATGAACCCATGCCCGAAGAAAAGTTCCTTCCAAGTAATCAAAGTATTTATGTTATAGTTTCTCCACCTATATCATATAAAATACCACTAAACAATTGAATTATTATTTTTGTGCCTTCAAAAATAAAGCAATTGTATAGACCTAAAGAGACAATGTTTTCCAACCCACGGTGGTCCCTTCAATTCCTCCCTTAAGGGAAGAAAAGGTATCGATGGCCAAGAAACCCACCCTTACACCTTCACAAATTGAAAACCAAACAAGAAGAAACATAAATGCTAAAGAGCATAGGCGAAGATGACACGCTCTTGCCCATCGATTGGAAGAAAGGAATAAAACATTACTTGACAATCAAACACCTATGCAAACAAATCAAGAATAATTACAACTTTCACCAAAACAAGAAATGGAATTGAAACAATAAATTGAACAAGAACATATAATTGACATTATCATTAAACCTCCCATGGTGATAAATTTGGATGATGAAGATGAAATTGCTAAAATTGATGAACAAGTGCATAATGAACTTAATTTGTTGTTTTCAAAGTCTATAAATTTAGATGGGGGAAATCATAATGATCCTCCTGATAAGAGTGACCCACCACATGTTGAACCTGGTGATACTCCTATTAAGGAACTTGTAGTCTCTTTGGCTATTTTTCTGACTTTCGTATATAATGAGCAAGATTGGGATGTGGATGACTTGCTTTAGGTCGGCTCGCATGTGCAATACTCTGTTGTGTTTGATTTATGTGTTCTTTGTGTTTGCTTGTACATGATGTGATCTCTTGTTTTGTATAGCTTGGCATGTCTTTGTTTTTGTGAGTTTTCTTTATATGACCCTTATTGCTTCGTTGGTGCAAGGATACAAAGGAAACGAATTTGTCATGATATTCTTCTATTTGTATATTCATTCTTCTATATATCGTAAACTTTGTTCTTTTTTTCTTGTGTTTTATTTTTGGGGATGATACAAGGCATTGATACATTTAGGTATCTTCCATGTTGACCCAAAAAAAAATTGTTCTCTCTTTATGTGTCATTCTTCCATTGTGTTCATTGTTCCACAAGCATTTGGGGTATGATTTCAATTTCGAGCTCATTTCTATCATGGTAGAAAAGATGCATATTGACCTCGGATTTGTGGATCCCTTCTATATTCATCCTTTATGTTGTTGTTGCATTGCATTTTGGGGAAGCCCCTTATCATGAGGTATCTTTATTTGGAAACATATCATGGGCATAGGGTTTTCCAAATAGGCTCTCAATTCTTTATCCATACCCTCCTTTTACATTTCATTTTGACATTGTGTATGTTGTCTTGTTGCATTTCATGCATGTGTTTGTTCCTTTTTCCTTATGTTGTTTTTCCATGGGATCTTGAATCCTGGGTGCTTGTGCATCCCCCTAAATTCATAATCATCCTATATCTTCAACATTTATACATTCAGACCCCTCTTGACATATATTTTCTACTTTAGTGTTATTTTGAGTGTAAGTTCATACTCTCACTAAAGTGAGGACTAAATGTAGTGTCCTAAATTGTCACACTTGACAATTTCACACTATTTTTTACTTCCACTTAAGTTATCAGACCTAATTGAGCACTTAATTTCCTAAATTATGCATTTCATGACCCATTTTAAATATTTTTTGATAATTTGCAAGCACAAAACAAATTATCTCATTTAATACTTTACCCCGACTCCTTCAGTTCTTAAAAATAGGTTTAGGACGCTTACACCTAGGGTGCATATGTCCCCCTATTTTGGCTCCAAATTCAAATATGTCTATGTCAGAATTTTATTATTTAAAATTCAAATATCTAAAGTCAACCATTGGGATTTAATTTTGGAGAAATTAGAATAATTATGTATAAATACATAGTTATTGCATCATTTGAAAACTAAGTCAAAGTATTGAGAATCAAAGGCAAGAATTATTATCAAGAGCATTATCAAGCAAGTCAAGAGCATCCATTAGAGGATTTATTGCAAAAATTCAAGATCCAAACATCATGTCAAAGTGTATATGAGTGTGTTTATTTTTATATTTTCATATTGTTTGTGAAGACTAATCCTTGTAGGTCTCCAAGCAATTCAAGAAAAAAAGATCCAAGTTGAGGATATGTGCATGACTTTAGTCCTTCAAGGAAGTCATTGAAGGGTGGTGAGTTGCAGCACTTTGTAGATTCATCATTCCTTTCTATCATTTATCCTTTTATAATTGACATTGTCATTATGGAAGTGGAAACACTAACACGAGGTTTGCCTAAAGCAAGCCCCTAAATGGCACAACATTTCTTCTCTCTTTGAATGTGTAGGTTTCAGATCTGAAGAAGATTGAAGGAAACTTGATGATCAATTATTCATTGTTGTAATTGAAACCCTACTTCTTCAAAACTTATGGAAACTCATTTATAGAAATATTTGATAGTGATCTGATAAATTTGTAGACAAAAATGGAAAGCTTTGATCCGGATCTTGAGGAATACAAAAAAATATCCAAAAAAGACCTACTAGGATAGTGGCGCCCCATAGGAAACATCCTTGGAAATTAGTCTCAAATTTATACCACAGGTGCACAACATCTTGCTCGGTCCATTTCTGAAGTCCAAATTTCTTTGTGATATCTCATATCTGTTGTATTTGCATCAGAATAATAATTTTCATCGTTAGGTCAATTGAGCCATTTCATTTCATTCTTAGGTCATTTTAGATTTTTTCAAGGGAAGGTTGACTCACCTTTTAGGTTGTAATTTAGTCGTATATCTTGTCCAAATCCATCAAACCATGATCATTACTACCCACTCTTTATTTAACAAAATAAGAAAAGTGTGTTGAACCCCCACAAAAGATCTCCCCTAAAGGGTCACACATTTTTCGCCATTTCAAATACATATCAATTTCTTGAGGGGTTCGCTTTTATATCTACAACTAGTTCAAAAGTGTTTCTTTTCTCAAGTGTTTCATCCACATCTATAAGCACTATGCAGTGTACTAAGGCCTAGATCTTTTAGATTTCCTACCAAAAATTATACTAAAAAGTCAGGGTCCCTTTTAAATTTCAACTTGAGTTTTTTAGTGTTTATATATAAAAAGGTTTTAGGCCCACCTTGTAGTATTTGTTGATTTATGCCATGTTCCCCAAATTCCATGTAAGCATTTTCTCTCAAGTTTCTAGAGTTTGTCTTTGTCCTTGTATTTTTTGTTGAATTGCACTAAAATCCTAAAAACCTCACATAGGCCCATAATTTTGAAATTTTAGACAATGCATGCACTTTTACAATTACTAGACTACTATTTTCCAACCCTAAACTCTAAAACAAGCCAAAATACATACTTTTGAACTTTCCAATTAACTACAACTCTAAAGTAGAAGCTTAAAAGCCCAACTAAATACAATTTAGGTACCTTCTCTTGTTCTTATAAAACCAAGGGATTTCTAATCCTATGACATGTCTTTCAAGAATAAAATATAGGTTCAAAAAGGTTTTCCCCTTATAAGATCCTCTCAAAGCTAGTGAAACTCTCATTAACAAACTTAGGCCACATGATCCCAAAAAACTTCACAAAAAGATCTATGGCTAGAAACCTTGTGGTAAATGGCATCATAGAGAGATTTTCCTATCTTTTTCTAGTCTCTATAGCTTGTAATGATCTTTGTAAACTTCTACAACCTAGATACTAATGAACTCAAGAATTAGCTTGAATAAGGTCGTCCTTCAAATCATACCCAAATACATTGAAAAGATGTTGCACATTCATACACATGCATAATATTCTTGGATAAATGAAGATTCCTCAAGAAATTTCTTTGAGGAGAATTCTGTAGACACCCCAATTTTGATATCATATCCTTAATTAATTATCCCATTCTACCTTATAATTAATTAAATACTATATTATTTACTTAATTATTCTACTTTATCCCTTAATTAATTAAATATTGCATTATTTAATTAATTATTTCATCTTATCCCATAATTAATTAAATATCATATTATTTAATTAATTATTTCATCTCACCTTATAATTAATTAAATATTACATTTAATTAATTATCCTATAGTCTTTTCTAAATTAATTAAATATTATACTATTTAATTAATTTAACCTTAGTCCATATTCTTCCAAATCCCTGATTCGGATTGAGTTAATAAATCTACGAATTAATTAACTTAATTCATATCCTAATCATCATTACCATTTTATCTAATTTTTAATTCTACCCATTCCCCCAAACTTGTAGACATGTAACATGTGTCATACAAGCCTCTTAATGACTTGTATGCACAAGTCACTATCCATATCCAAGTCATCCTTTGACCTCTCCTCTCATTGGATTCTCACACATGTGTGAGATCCTCTTCCTCATAAGAGCCACCCTACACTTTCCACTTATCACCATTTGTCATATTCTTTAAGCCTACTCATCTTACACATTTCCATATTTGTATCCACTTATCAAAATCTTGTTCTTTCTAGGATGTGCTCACATGTGTGAGAACACCTTTCTCTCTTCTTCATGCCACATGTCATAGTCGCATGCCTCCACCTTGTGACACTTTTCACAAGGCTAAGTCATTGCCATCTCAATCATCCATTTCACAAGAAGATCTTGACCTCCATTTCTCCATCCAAAAAATAATAATTTCAAGCCATCCCATCCAATTTTCAACAATGTAATTTGAATTAGCCAAATTATGTTGGAAAATCACTAAAGAGCAATCCACAATACAATCAAGAGAAAAAATCTACAAGTTTTTGGGTGCAAACTTGGAGCTCAATCAATGCAGGTGAAAGTGTGAAGGTATAATCATCTTTTTGTGTTCATTTGTCTTATTTTTGATTGATTTATCTTCGTTAATCATTTTCTCCCTCTTCATTTTGGCATGCTCGATGGGACCCACATTCCTTTCTGACATTTTTGTGTGATTTTTGTGAAGATTTTTCTCACAAGTTCCATTTCCATGCTTTTCTTTGCAAATCGATGCTTTCACGATGACAAGTTGCGCCTCTACGGTGAATCATGGAGCTTTCACCTTATTAAGTTGTGCATTAAATTTGACATTTTGCATCTCTACATTGACTTACAGTGTTTACACTTCATAGAACAACGCCTGCATTTCTCAACAAGATTTAGTTTTCTAGGACTAACCTTTTGTCTTATTTGTAGGTTTCAAAAACCTTTTAGAGGCTTATTTATGGGTTTTAAGTTAGTTTTAAGTTGATTTAATGTTCATCTTTTATATTCATTTTCTTCTATTACAATCACAAAGTTTTTAAAAAGAACAAAAAATTTGAAAAACCATAAAAAAGGAAAGAAAAAAATAAAAATAGTAGCTTAAGGTTAAAACACAACTTGCAACTTGTTTTCTTTCAGATTTTAAACAACACTTTAAGGTTAAAATATGTTTCTCCTTTTTTTTTATTTTACTATTTACTATAGAGTTTCACCTATGTAGCTATGCTTACGCACTAACTAGTAGCGTTTCTGCTCTTTTTGTCGATGCTTGTGCTCAGACTTATGGTGTTTGTGTTCTAACCTGCCACACCTAGGTTGCGACGTGCAACGCTTATGTTCTAGGAAGCTGCACTTTTATTTTTGAGCAGAACAGTTAGTCTTTGAAGGGTTTATCAACAAATTTTCAATATTATAACATTCATAAACTGTTTGATTAAGTTGAAAATTAGGTTCATGTAATCTAGTTATGGTAACTTTTTAATTTACACTTAAATCAAATTTCTTGGTAAACTTAAAGGCTAAAAATAATCAATTTAAAATCTTCTCAAATTGACAACAATTTTTTTAGTAATTAGGTCATTGATACAAATTTTTTTATTAAGTTTTAATCTATCAACAATCACTTTTCTGCTAACAGCACTTGCAAATTTTTATCCTTTGTGAAAGTGCGCCTATGTGCAGACCTATTACACCTCCATGCAGAAAAATTGTGTCTATGTTTTTCACTTTTGTACAAACTGTCGGTACCTATGCAGTGACAAACTGTTCTTTCAAGACGACTATTGACACTTCCATTATGTAAAGTTGCACCTCTATCAGGTGTAAAATTTTGATTTTTTTTGTAGTTTTGCGCTTGTGTTTCATACAACTACGCTTTTATTCATTTTACAAATTTTGATTATTTTCTCAAGTTTTTGCTAACTTTTTGAACTAACAAGTGGTGAAGTTGGTTAAGCTTGTCCAAGACTTGATCTTCTAAACTACTAACTTATGGTTTTACAAGTTTGTAAGTCCAATATTTTGTTTTTTCCACTAAATTAGGGTAGTGGTAAATTAACTTTGTTTGTCATGTTTGGAGGGTTGCATAGATGTATTCTCTCCCCTTGTATTTAGTGTGATCTTGGGGATCAAATATATTGCATCTCCTCATTTTTGTTTTAGATTAGAAACCTAGGACTTGCTATTTTTGTGTGTATGCTCTCCCCTCGCACTTAGTGTGATCTTAGGGATCAAAAACACCTAGAAATTTAGGAGGCTTGCTTGGGTATTTCATCACCCCAAGGGATGACCTCAACCACATGTTACCAATAGGGTATCTAAAGGGGGGGAACAAAATTTGTACCCCAATCTAGTCACATCATGTCTAGAAAAGCCTTGATATCTAGGTGATTCTAGTACAAGAGGTGTAGGGTTGGTTTGAGCTTTCCTATCGAAAGTTCACGATCTATGCTTGTGATGGACTAGTGTTCATGGTTGTGCCTAACATACCCTTGAGGTATTTGGAGGACACCCCTAGAGAACTTTTAAAATCCTAGATTAAAATCATTTTTCCATAGCTTAGTGTGGTGCAAGGTACAGCTAATCATGCCCGAAGTTACTCACCATGTATGACCTTTTATTGAGGTAACACATAATACATGTTTGGGCCTTTTCTTTCCAAGGAAAGAGGTGTAAAGGTGGTACATGACCTTTGCATACTCTAGGTCCCCCATTCAATTGGAAGTATTAGCCTCACAGCTAGTGGGCCCACACTAAGTCTATAAACCCACTTGACTAATTTTAGGATTGTGATAAAGTTCTTGGTGTGTCTTCATGTGCTAAACTAGTGATAAGCTACTCAGCTTTAATAGCTAAAAATAGCCTTTTTACCCTAAAATTCAAGTCAATTGGCCAATATGTTTTCTTGTGTGAGCATATCTCTTGTCAAAACCTAGACTGTAGGACTACGCCTTCATCATATCTAACTACGTGTTTACTCTGTAAAATTGTGCATGCACTCTATCTAACTACGCCTGCACTCTATTAAACAGTGCATCCACTTTGAAAAAGTATCGCTATCAAACGATGCCTACACTTTGTAAAGCTACACCTGACTGTCAAACTGTGCATGTGAACTATAAAATTGTGCCTTTGTTTATCCTAATAAATAGATAACATCCATCAATGCCCAATAAATATCCTTTATCAAAAGCTCATATTTTTTAATTCCATAATTTGACCATAGGCTTTCCTTCTTCATTATCAATCCCCAATCCAAATTATATTTCTGTCCTTCATACCACTTGGACTTATCAAATCCTTATCTTTTGTCATTACATCCTTCACATTACTTGAATTTTCCATTAACCTCCATTCCTAATCTATCACATCATCACTAGTATTATCCACCTATCATCCTAAACATCCTGATCATCCTGTTATCATACTAAACATCCTAATCACCCCCATATCATCTTAAACATCCTAATCATACAATTATCTTCATCATCTAATCCAAACACCCTTACAAATCAAAATTTTATCAAAAATTTAGATCTAGATCCTTACACACCCTCCCATAACTTAGGTTTTTCTTAATAACATCTTTCCTATCTTAAGTATTATTCTTGGTTAGCTCATCATTTTAGAATATTTAGCTTAAGTATTTGGCTCCCTTGAGTAAATTTTTTTCAAAAAATCCCCTATCTAATCTTGCTTAGGAACTTGTATATCCTAAGTAATAAAATATATATCCCAAAATCACTTTATCTCCAAGGATCTAGGTTTTTACCTTTGATACAAAGTTGATTTTGTATCCATCCACATCTATCAATAACAATCCTTTATCAAATCATCCACATCATCCCAAGACCAAGATATCTTCATCATCTTAATCTAACCTTCAAGTCTTCATCACCCTAATCCAACTTCTAAGTCCATCATCAAAATCCAATTTCTAAGTCCAAATTGTCTCCATCATCCAATTCCAAGTCATCCACTATCTAAATCCATCCATCACCTATCCTAAGACATCTCTCTAAAATAATCCTCACTTTGCATGCCACTCACTAATCTAAGTCCAATTCCAAGTTGTTCCCTATCCAAATCCATTCATCACCTATCCTAAGACATCTCTCTAAAAGAATCCTCACTTTGCATGCCACTCACTAGAGTACAAGCTAAAAGAAAAATGGGTTCTCAAGAGAATGTTACCGTTGAGGATATCACCAATCAACCTACATCTCCTCATAATGAAGAAACTTATTAGATCAATCTAAACACTCTCCTGGCTTGCAATCCATTACTCAAGATCCTCGTAATCAAGAAATGATGCAAAGAATATATGATCTTGACAAGGATACCATCTTATTAGACCTTTTATATAAGTGAGCTAAACTTCCATCCAACTTTGATATGTCACAAATTATGAGGTAAGATCCTTCTAATGATCCATCATTATCCAACACTATTTGAATGATATTTTTGGGTCACAACCTAACCCTAACCATCCCCTTTACACAACCACATCTCAAACAATGTTTGAAAAACTCCTTTCATCCTCTTCTCAACTAAGAATAAAATTCCTACCAATACCACATACACATCTACCCACCCTACCATACCTACCCAATCCCTCACCACATCAATCAATGTTAATTACATTCACCCTCAAGTTTCTCACACATCCACATACTTACATATAATCAACATATCATAAACACATTTCAACCTCCAAACACTTTTAACACAAACCACCCTTCAACACCCCTTTATTGACCCCAAAATAATCATCAATACACAAACACCCATCCATCCACCAACATCAGCCTTTCCCAAGAATTACAAAATATGAATAATATGATCCAAGGAATTTAAATGGTTCAACCCAAGAGGACCTATAGGTTTGAAGACATATGTCCTTACACATTTGATCAATCCATATTGTACATACCCTTCCCTAAGAACTATCAAATCCCCAATTTTAATAAATATAAGGGAAAGGGCAACCCAGTGGAACATATCAAAGAGTTTTATGTGACATGTCAAGAAGTGGCCTATAGTCAAGTTTATATTATTCAATTGTTCCCTACAATGGTTTACACAAATTCCCCATGGTCCAATCACATCCTTTTCAAACTTAGTCAAAATATTTGTGATATTTTTCATATAACATTTAACAAGAAGTCACATTGGCTAAACTATGTAACACCAAGAAAAAATCTAGGGAAATTTTTGCCACATTCCTTCAACGTTGGAGACAACTAGCAAGTTGATTCCCCTTACTTATGCCTGAAAATCAAATGGCTAACATCTTTGTTGAAAACTTAAACACAAACATAGGTCTTCACCTACAATTACAATGTGTTAATACTTTTGACGAAATGATTGAAAAAGAGTTAACCATCGAAAAATCTTTGATTGCTAAAGGGGTAGTTAAAATTTATAAGGACCAAAAAGACTACAACAACCAATCCAATGATAAATCTAGATATTGGTCTAAAAATAAAAACATTGTGAATGATGGGGTAACTAACATAAAACATGTGCAAAACGTCCAACATACATCATCCAACAATCAACAAGCACTAGAACAACAAAATGTCTCCAATATTGTCACTATTCCCCAAGGAAAAACTAGACAAAATAATCAACCTAAATGTAAGTACACCCCTTTGGGTGAACCAATTGAATTCATATTTCATAAAATTGCTTAAGAAAACCTTATAGAGTTTCTTATGACTAAACCATCTAATGAAATCCAACCTAAGCTTGCATGGTAAAAGGATAACAAATATTTTGAATACCATAGTCTTAAAGGTCACACTACATCTAAATGTGTGAAATTGAAAAATCATATACAAGACATCATTGATAAGGGAGAAATAAATGTTGAAGGACAAACACATAAATCTCCTAATGAACAACTAGGAATACATACACAACCCTTCCCATAGCATAATGATGAGAAAGATTTTGGATCCTATAATGTCATATCATACACATACACTAACATTATCCAAACACCATCCCATGACTCTACCATAGGCCACATAGAAGAATGTGACAAACATGTTGACACAGTCACTATCAAAGAAGCTAATTGTTCTATCACTTCTCATTGAGGCCAAATTACAATATAGGGAGAATCCTCTTCATCATCCTCTTTTGTAAATAATAAATATGGCATCTTAGACCATCTTGGAAAGACCCCAACCCAAATTTCCATCTTGGAATTGCTTCGCACATCTCCCATCCATAAAGAAGTCCTAGAAAAATCTCTTCAAGAGTCTTGTGTACCTAGTGACATCAATTTCAACCAATTTCAAGCCATAGTTGGAAATATTTCCTCAACACACCACCTCACTTTTGCAAAAAAAGACTTGCATATTGATGTGTCAAATAACAAACCACTCCACATTAAAGCAATTGTTCATAAACATAAAATTAAAAGAGTCTTAATAGATGATGGATATGGCCTTAACCTATGTAATCTCAAGTTAATAAAATAGTTGGGTTACTCTGAAGATGTTATTGATCCCAAAAATAAGATAACTATTAAAGATTATGATGATGTA
The DNA here is from genome assembly GCA_007258455.2 of Sequoia sempervirens. Lineage (NCBI taxonomy): Eukaryota > Viridiplantae > Streptophyta > Pinopsida > Cupressales > Cupressaceae > Sequoia > Sequoia sempervirens. Next base: position 325,409 of record VDFB02329179.1, on the reverse strand, counting down.
GAAAGAGAATCTAAAGGTACCATCAAATTATCCATTCAGGTTGGACTAGCTATCATGGAAACCAAATTCCAAATCTTGGATCTTGATCTCCCTTATAATATCCTCCTTGGTCAACCTTGGATACACACTATGAAATTTCTCCCCTCCACATACCATCAATGCCTAAAATATTTATATAATGGTAGTAAAGTTGCAATACCAGCTGACCCCCAACCTTTCCAATACTACAAAGTGTTGGAAGGAAAGTATAATTGTGCTCACCATTTTCCAATTAATGATGCAACATCCACTTCATCCTCTTACATCAATCCATCCACATTAAAACCCACCTCACAACCCACCCCTAAGATCAACATCAAGATTAATAGCAAAGGATGCAGAGAGTATGGACCACATAACTCTTTCTATGTAGAAAAAATCCCCCTTTCACCAAAGTCCCATGGTCAGCCCAAGGTGCTCAAAATGGAATCCAAAGAGATTGTTAAAAGCTTTAATAAATGGGGAATTCTAGATAAAGAAGATCTTAGAGAGTACATCTCACCATGGTTGTATAAAGAAGACAAATCATCACCTCTCCTAGAATTCAACAGGTACCCAAAAGGACATGACTTATACAAACATATGGGTTACAAAGGTAAAGGATTGGGGACACAGGAATAAGGCATAATTGAACCAAATTATTTTTAAGGATATAAAAAACATCATGGACTTGGTTACGAATCCAATGAAATGGTACCCAAAGAACCTAAATATGCTCACAATAAAGATGGTAAGACCTTAACTAGTGATACAAGCCCTCGAGATGGGCCTACCGAAGAGCCTTTCAAACTCATCACTCAAATATTTGATCATGAATACATTTACACCATTACACCATCCATTGACCTCTCACTAGTCTATCCTAAACTTATTGATTGGGATCAACAAGGACCTCCCATTCTTGATACCTTTCGAAATGAAGAAGCAATTATCGAAATTATGGGGATTTGAGAAAACATACCTATAAGAGATCACAAAAAGGAATTTGAAATAAAATTTCCTAAGGATTCTTATTTCGATGAACAAATCATGTGCCTTAATCATAAAATAAAAAAGATAAAAATAAGAAAGAAAGATCCCTTGGTGAAAACATCGATGAGGCACTTTTGGATCATGAAAAAGTAAAAATAAAAGACGTATATTTTGGTGAAAACCTCTCTAACACACTAGAAGATGTGGTACTTGATTCTATTCCCTGATATCAAGAAACATCTATGGTGTTGGCTAAAGCTACTATTGGAATTAACTTGGAGATAGAAGAAGAACCAAAAATCAACTCCACAGTTACAGCATTAGAAGAGATAAATAAGAAATTATTAGCATTCCTCAAACAAAGGTTTATAATTTTTTCTTAGACCTATGTGGATATACCAATCCTTGATCCATCTCTTGCGGTACATCATCTAGCAGTATATCCTGATGCCAAACCAGTAAATCAAAAACTTAGAAAGATGCATCCACAAATAGCTCTCCTAGTTAAAGAAGAATTGCAAAAACTTCTAGAAGTCAACTTTATTGAACCAATTGATTATCTTGAATGGATCTCCAATATAGTACTAGTCTCTAAGCCCATTGGGGGAATAAGAATATGCACTAACTTTTGGGATCTCAATAAAACATGTCTAAAAGATGACTTCTTGCTACTCAATATTGACATCATTGTAGTTTTAATAGCAAGACATGAAATGCTATCACTCATGGATGGTTTTTCTGGCTACAATCAAATATGAATAGTAAATGAAGATCAACATAAAATGGCATGTATCACTCCATGGGGAACATTTTTCTATCAAGTAATGCAATTTGGTCTTAAAAATGTAGGAGCTACATATCATAGAGCAATGATAGTAATTTTTCATGATATGCTACATGATATTATGAAATATTATTTGGATAACCATATGGGTAAATCAAAAATAAGAGATTCACAAAAAGAGGTATTAGAAAATATCTTGATCGATTGGAAAAATATCATTTGTGCCTAAATCCAAAGAAATATGTATTTGGCATAACATCGAGAAAACTCCTAGGATTCATTGTCTCACAAAGAGGAATAGAAGTTGATCCATCCAAGGTTAAAGAAATAATGGATATTCCTCCACCAAAGAATATCAAATAGTTATGTATTCTGCAAGGGAAACTCCAAGGAATCAAAATATTTATTGCTCAACTTGCTAATAAATGCCAACCATTTTCACGTCTCCTATACAAAAATTTCAACTTCAAATGGGATAACAACCGTCAACAGGATTTTCAACAACTCAAAGATTACCTTGCTTCTCCTCTTGTGCTCATGCCACCAAATCCAGACAAACCGCTCTTGTTATACATATCAACCACCATAGTGGCACTGGGGGAATTACTGGCACAACATGATGATAATGGAAAAGAAAGAGCTATTTATTACATATCCTAAACTTTTTTAGGTTGCGAATTGAACTATACTCCAATTGAAAGAGCATATCTTACAATAGTTTTTTATGCTAAAAACTATGACATTACATGCTTAATAACAAGATGCAACTCATCTCCAAAGTAGATCCTTTGAAATATTTTCTCTCAAAAGCTACTCTCAGAAGTCACATGGAAAAATGGATCATGATTATTAGTGAGTTTGATATTGATTATGTAGACAGAAAATCCTTAAAAGGACAAGTAATTGTTGACCAGCTTACAGAGGCTCCTCTAATGGATAATCACCCCCTAGTGACAAATTTTCTAGATGAAGTTATTCTTGCTATGGATGAAGGAAGATGGTGGAATTTATACTTTGATGGATCATTCACTCAGCATAGCTCAGGGGTAGGGATTCTATTTGTTACTCCTCAAGGTGAATGCATCCCTAAGTCCTACCACATTGCATTTCCTTGCACAAACAATATCGTAGAATATGAGGCATTAATTACAGGTCTTATACTTCTCATTCAATGGAAAATAACTAAGTTGCAAGTCTGGTGATTCTCAACTGGTCATCAAGCAGGTAAACGATGAATATCAAATAAAGGATGAAAAATTATTGTCCTACAAACGTATGGTGGATAGCTTCAAACAGTACTTCCTATAGATCCAATTTTATCAAATACCTCATCTAAATAAAAAAGCAGTCGATGCAATAGCAACAATTGGTTCCCTAGTGGATGTACCTAAAAATAGTCAACAATATGAATTCTTGGTTGAACAATTATTTATTCCTGCTTATGATCTCTCAAAAATAGAAATGGTATATTTTATAGTTGGTCCCAATTCTCCATGGTACTAGGATATATACCTACATATAACACCCCTCCACGTAACTTATCCACCTCCCAACGCTAATCATTCATCCACAAATCCACTTGCTTCACATTACTTGGTGACACTCTATATTGTCACTCCTTTGATGGGACCCTCCTGAGGTACTTAAACATAGATGAGGCTCAAACCACTTTAAGTGAATTACATAAAGGTATCTACGGGGCCCATTCTAGTGGTCCTTCCCTAGTCAAAAATTTGATGCATATTAGATATTATTGGCCAACAATGGAACAAGATGCAAGTAATTTTGTAAAACAATTTCATCCATGTCAGCAACATGGTGACTTAATCCATGCACCATCTCAAGAATTGCAACCCATTGTCACTAACTAGCCTTTCTCATGACGGTGGCTAGACCTCATTGGAAAAATTCATCCATCCTCATCCAATAGTCAAAAATTCATTATCGCTGCCATTGAGTACTTTACTAAGTGGGTCGAAGCTATTTCACTAACATACATCACTAGAAATCAAATCCCTAAATTCATCCTTCACTACATCATTTGTCACTTTGGTATACCATCCTCAATTGTCATAGATAATGGAAAACCATTCAAGAATCAAGAAGTTTGTGATCTATGTCAAAAGTTTCACATCCAACACCATTTCTCCATCCCATATTATCCACAAGGAAATGGTCAAGCTGAGGCCACTAATAAAATAGTCCTAAAAATACTTAAAAAGATGGTCAATGAAGTTGATTGGGATTGGCATCTCCAACTCAATCTTGTCTTGTGGGCCTATTGCACTAGCATCCACATGCCCACAAGGGCAACACCATATTCCTTGTTTTACAATGTCAAATCCATTCTTCCAATAGAGGTCAAACTCTCATCCTTGAGAATATCATTGCAGCATCTCATTGGTGATGAAGAATATCGTGTAGCCCGCTTACAACAATTGGAACTCCTAGACGAGAAATACCTAGTTACCTCAATCATCTTTGAGCTTACCAAAATTGGATCTGACGAAGCTATAACAAGAAAATTAGGCTCAGATAATTTGAGATTGGTGATTTAGTCCTCAAAGAAAATCAGTGTAATCTACAGGACCATGAAAAGAAAGGAAATTTTGAACCCAACTAGCTAGGTCCTTATATTATCACAGTAAAATATGGATCAGGTGCTTATCAATTGGCTACTATGGAAGATGAACATCTAAAATATCCAATGAACATTGTGCATCTCAAGAAGTTTTATGCTTGAAAAAATCAAAAAATCAAAAATTAAAAAAATTAAAAATCAAAAAATCAAAAAAATAGTAAAGAGAAATAATTCATCTAATGGTGAAAACCACTTTTCATGGCACCTTGGTTAAGTACCATGGTGAAAATATGACAAACATGTGTCATGTGTAGCATCATATCCACCATCTATTAGCTCTCTTAATGACCCATGCATTTGCCACCCACAATAAATTCACTCACACCACCCACTAACTATGGCTTGGAATACCTGTCACCTATCCCAATTTCATAATGGGAGATATTTTTCTACCATGAACATGAACCCCACGCACCTTTTCCCTTTAATGGGGAATCTTTTCTTACCATCACCCTAAACCACCATACACCCACCTACTTCTTCTAATTGGAAGACTTTTTCTACCATGACCTGACCTTGGCATATGGTCCCTCATTGTCACTCGACCTTTCACATATCCATGCCCCCATCTCCATCATACTCGTATACATAAATCATTGTGCTCCCCCACCATCACATACATGTGCTCACTATTTCTTTTTAACGGGAGAGCTTTTTCTACCATGTCCTCACCCATCATACATAATCCCTCATTGTCACTCGGCCCCCATTTGCATCAAAACTCACATACATAAACCATCTACCACCATCATCCCCCATTATTTATTTATGATAGATTAGATAGCTTACATGACCTTCCCCACCCATATACATTCACCACCTTTTTCCTCATGACTGATGAGATAACCTCCATGAACCATATATGTCATTTCCTATTACCTTTGAATTCTCACATGCATGACTAATCCATGCATACATATTACCTCTCGCAATGGATGCAGGAAGAAATACCTAAATGTGTACCTAGGATTGGTGGTCACCATGCCTAGTTGTTCACAATAAAAATATTACACTCCCATCATCCACTATCCATAATAAAAATTTCAACCATAATAAAATCACACTCCACTATCACTCCACCAAACATACTTGGGCAAACAAAACAAATAAAAAAAAACCTACATATGGACATAGTCACAAAATAATGATTGGATCAATAACCAGTAGGTGCAACCATCTTGTCATCATCACTTACATTAACCAACATCTATGCCCATAGGGATGCATCCTTCCCAAGCCTAGCATAATCATTATCACCATCCATCCCACCTTTTGACAAGAGATATGTTCGCTTTTTCAATTATTTTTCTTTTTATGATTTTATTTTCAAACCCATGGAGCCACCTAGTCTAGGCCACCTAGATCTACTCATATCTTTGTGTGTTTTGGACAAAGTGTGAAATGGGGTATGGTCATTTTTTGTATGGTGTGTTTGTGATTATCCTAACCCACTGATACTAATTACTACCTTAAGTAGGGGTGGATGAAACATATGAACTCGAGTATATGATATTGATGTAAGTACAAAGGAAGAAACTCACTCTCATGAAAACAAACTTCTCAATTAGGGATTCAATCCCTCTAACTCATCAATATTCACAAGAAATCTTCATAAAATAATGGCACAAAACTGAATTTCTCACAACTTTTCCCCAAACAAGGTTTCTTAGGTTCATCCAACTCCTTAGAAACTTTGTCTCTAAAAAAACAAATCTTTACAAAGACTGCCCATTTCATGAATCCAAATCTTTAAGTTCACAAAGGACTTCACCATACAAAATACCTCAACATAGCACAAAATTGGATTTCTACCTTCTTAGACTTAAACAAGTCCACAACTGTGTTTTTCACCATTTAAAAACATTAATTTAACCCAAAAAAACAACCATGATGGTCTGCCCTTACATCTCTTTACCAATCCTTCAATGACCCCTTGTATTCCTAGTAGCATTCTAACACATACGGTTAGAGATATCTTTTATTACAAGCTCCATATCGAGATTGTAATTACCTTTTTGGATTCCCCTTAAAAAAATTTAGAACACATCCAAAAACCATCATATGTTACTTTGGAAAGTATTGATCAAATTAGAACTGATAACGTGCAGATTAGGCCTATTAGGCTTTGCTACAAACAGGGTTTATTGAAATTACTATCTCCAGGCACAAATTATCTTGACCAATGTTTCAAACATTTATTATTAGATCTACTAATGCTTAATAGTTCACCAAAAGTACATTCCCAAAGATATTTTAACAAACCCTAGATGTTAACTTCTTGAAACTCTATTTTAGTAGACTGTGCACAGAGATTTAGTCCTAAACTTCAATTCTCCACACCTTCACTCCACACTTTTTCCTTAAAACCATTGAGATATGAAAGAACATGCACAGAAGAATAATCTCACCAAAAACCAGAGGATTCCATTGGTTAATAAAGGAGAAACACAATTATCTCGGTCATTGTTTACCCTAACAGAGGGTTTTGACTGTCTTTACAAAAATTGCAATAACTATCTCAAAAATAAACCAATCTACATGAAACAAAATGGATGGTGAAATTGATTGAATATACTTTAACTCGAAATCAAAAATAAATGTACTCCTTCCCGTACAGGGTCATACCCTGCAAGAAAACTACATAAATCTGAAGAAAATAACATAAATACAATGCTTTCTTTATTCCATTTCAAATTTTCAATCACCCACACCTTCTCAATTGGTTACGAGGAATTTTTAAAGGCAATAAAACATGAATCTTCAATTTTCAGCTACCTTTCAACAAACTGGAACTAAATGTCTCTTCACCTTCCTATGTTGCATTTTTGCAACTTTACATTTTTTGCAATTTTGCCAATTTGTGTTGACAACTTTTTACATGTTTGCAATATTTAACCCAAATAACCTCCTAATAACCTATACATGAGTAAAATGACTCATCTATCCCTATTACAAGGTAAAGATACCAAAATTTGATCAATCTTCAAGAATTTCCAAATGGAGGCATGACATTGTCAAGGTGCTCCTGCACCATACTCCCGGCCAAATGAATTTCAAGTCCTCTTGAATTTGAAGTTGTCAAAAAATATTCATCCTTTGTATGCTCTGCTTTTGGTCCACCTTGAAACAACTCCTAATCACCTTCATTTTCACCTTTGGCTTCATTTTTTCCATGCAAATTAGGCTTCTATCTTGCTTTCTAACTGAAATCAGGCTCTCCACACTTGGTTGCATTTCAATTTTCATCTCAATTCCTTGTTCTTCTCTTTTCACTTTCAACCTTGGCTTATACCCCATCAAAATTGTTGTCATCACAAAAAAATGGTAAATTACCTCTTTAACCTTTTGCTTTTTCCATGAAACAAAGACTGCTTCACTCCTAATCTCCATGTCCTTTATCTAATTCTATACTCCCTCAAGGAGTTCATTCTTCATCTGCCTCATCATCAACTTGATATGCATCTCTTCTTCTTCTTGTCTATCAGTTGCTTCTTTTGCTTGTTCCCTTCTTCTTTTGACAATTTTCCTTATAGGCTATGTAACTCTTTTCTTAATCTTCAAGTGCCAACTTGTCATATATCTGATCAACTATTCCATCTTCATCATGGACTCCTGGAACTTTGTATCCAAACTTCTCATCTCTTGCTTTAACTCGGCTATCTATTTGTCAAACTTCTCTTGTCTTTTTCTCTTTTTCATCTCTTCCTCTTCTTGAAAATGTCTTCTCAATATCTCCATCTTTCAAATGGTCTCTAAGCAAGTCTCTCCTTGCTTCACTTTCCCTTAACTTTCTTTGTCTTCTCTTGGCAACAACCAAGTTCTTAACCTGCACAAACCAAAGCACACAACCACAAAACCACAAACTCACTAGCCCAAACCTTTTGTTTTGCTCTGATACCACTTGATGCAAGTACAAAGAAAGAAAATCACTCTCATGAAAGAAAACTTCTAAATCAGGGATTCAATCCCTCCAACTCATCAATCTTCACAAGAAATTTTTATAAAATAATGGCACAAAACTGAATTTCTCACAACTCTATCCCAAACAAGGTTTCTCAGGTTCATCCAATTCTTTAGAAACTTTGTCTCAAACAAAACAAATCTTTACAAAGACTTCCCATTTCATGAATCCAAATCTTTAAGTTCATAAAGGACTTCACCATGCAAAAGACCTCAACATAGCACAAAATTGTATTTCTACCTTCTCAGACTTAAACAAGGCCACAACTATGTTTTTCACCATTTAAAAACATTAATTTAACCAAAACAAACAACCATGATGGTCTGCCCTTACATCTCTTTACCAATCTTTCAGTGACCCCTTGTATTCCTAGTAGGATTCTAACACATACTGTTAGAGATATTTTTTATTACAAACCCCATATCGAGACTGTAATTACCTTTTTGGATTCCCCTTAAAGTGTTTCAGAACACATCCAAAAACCATCATATGTTACTTTGGAAATTATTGATCAAATTAGGACTAATAACATGCAGATTAGGCCTATTAGGCTTTGCTCCAAATAGGGTTTATTGAAATTACTATCTCCAGGAACAAATTCTCTTGACCAATGTTTCAAACATTTATTATTAGACCTTCTAATGCTAAATAGTTCACCAAAAGTACATTCCCAAAGATATTTTAACAAACCCTAGATGCTAACTTCTTGAAACTCTGTTTTAGCGGACTATGCACAGAAATTCAGTCCTAAACTTCAATTCTCCACACCTTAACTCCACACTTTTGCCTCAAAACCATTGATATATGAAATAAAATGCATAGAATAATAATCTCACCAAAAACTAGAGGATTCCACTGGTTAATAAAGGAGAAACACAATTATCTCAGTCATTGTTTACCCTAACAGAGGGTTTTGACTATCTTTACAAAAATTGCAATAACTATCTCAAAAATGAACCAATCTGCATGAAACAAAATGGGTGGTGAAAGTGATTGAATATATTTTATCTTGAAATTAAAAATAAATGTACTCCTTCCTGTACAGGGTCGTACCCTGCAAGAAAACTACAAAAATTTGAAGAAAATAACAGAAATACAGTGCTTTCTTTATTCCATTTCAAATTTTCAATCGCCCACACCTTCTCAATTGGTTACAAGTCCTTCTTAAAGGAAATACAACATGACTTCATTTTTCAACTACCTTTCAACGAATTGGAACTAAATGTCTCTTCACCTTCCTATGTTGCATTTTTGCAACTTTACATTTTTTGCAATTTTGCCAATTTGTGTTGACAACTTTTTACATGTTTGCAATATTTAACCAAAATGACCTCCTAATAACCTATAAATGAGTAAAATTACTCATCTATCCCTATTACAAGATAAAGATACCAAAATTTGATCAATCTTCAAGAATTTCCAAATGGAGGCATGACATTGTCAAGGTGCTCCTGCACCAGATATCATACACTAAGGTTGTAAGAAGATATTGTGTACTAAGGGACAATCTTTTATTTATTTTTTTGTGATTCCAAAGTCCATACAAAGGACAAAGCAACACCATTGGTCACTTATACCACTGGGGAATAATTTCCTTTGTTATATTAAACTCTAGGATTGCTCACCACATTTCCAACATAATAACCCATCCCATCATAACCTATGATTCCACTTCCCCCACCTAGACCTAACTATATTTTGTATCATGAAAAAAAAAAACTATTTTATCCATTCCCCATATTGCACTACCCACTATCCATTATTACATCTTGTCAATTATCCATTCCATCCATTATTACATATTGATCATTACTCATTAACTATTTTTGCATCTTTTTTATCATCCATTATTTATCATTCGGTTCATTTTATTATTCATCATTATATTTTCACATTATTTCATTAAATCACCATCCATTATTCATCTTGCATTTTAACCATACATTTTTCATTATTCATTTTTACATTTCCATAAATCATTTTTCACTTTCTAACATCCATCATCATTATATCCATTCCATACATTTTGTGCATAATCATTAATCATTATACATTATTCACTATTTTGCATAATCGTTTTCAATCACAAAATCATTATCCATTATACATAATCATAATCATAATCATGGTTATAACCATTATTCATTACATATAATATTAATCACTTACATCCTTCATACATCATCATCATTAAATCATTATCATAATTCATTTTATAAAAACACATTTTTACCACTATTTCGCATAATCATAATTATTATCCATTACACACCACGATCCATTTGCATAAAATCATAATCATTTCGTCATCATTCATGTTATACATAAATCATTGTTATCCATTTTTACACTATTCATTTCATCCACAACTCATTATCCGTATAATCATTATCCATCCTATACATTTTCCATCATCATTATGCATTGTCATCATAAGCATAATCATTTACACAATCACTATCCATAATTATAATCATATCCATAAATCATTATTCATTATACATAACCATTAACCATAAATCATTTTACAATCCATAATCACCATACATCATTACCATTAAATCATTACCATAATCACATACAATCATTACCATAATCCACAAGCATCCACAATCATGTTACATCATAAGAAGGCACACATAATACACATCAATCTTCCATAACTTGCATAAAAAAATGTTAGCATCATATACATGCATCTCATAACATCATCATAACATAAAATGCATCCAAAATATATAACCATAATGCATAAAATCATATAAACATCTGCATAATACCATCATCACATAGTCCAAACTCATCATCTTAAAAACATATCAAAAAAAATGTCATGATACAAAATATACAAAGGTCTCTCATATGTACACTCCAAAAATTCAATATCCCTCTAGGGTATAACCAAAAAGTACCCTTCTGGCACCTATCATGTGGTAGCCCCCTCTAACTGAGTCGGCCCCACTGGCGGTGATGGAAATAGAGGAAAACCATGAGGAGGAGGTGGCCCCATACCCATAGAGGGACCTAATCAAGCTAACCTCAACTTGTGTAACCTGCTACTAGTTGTGAAGCTAGGCTCTCTCTGCTCTAGTGGCACAGCTCGCTTATACAATGACCTGTAATACTGCATCTGTCATGACACGTGGATGATCACAACCACCACATCTCTTTATCCTAATCTTGCTAAGGCTTGTTGAGCGATATCTCACTCCTGTCGTAGTCTAGCCACATCTACTTGGGCCTAGGTTGCTATGGCCTGAGCCGCATCCTGCTCTTATATCATGCTGCCAATTGAGCCCCTTCATCCCCACCTTTGGCACCATCCACCAAACGCTAAAGGAAAACTATATGATCTCCTTGTGCTATATCCCTCTCACCAACCAACTGAAGACTATCTTGTCTCAGTTGATCCCTCTCCTATCTCACCTGATCCATCTCTTATCTCACTTGATCCCTCTCCTAATGTAGTTGATCTCTTTGTTATCACTAGGTCCAACCACACCTAAATGTCCCCCTCATCATCAGCATGTTTCTCTCCACCTGTGTCAACATCCTCCTCTGCTCCCCTCTCCTCTCCCTGACATGCATCTAGATCTCACCTATGTCACACATAGCAGCCCTGATCATCTCCACCATCATCATCATCACTCTCATCACTATTCCCCTCCTCTACCACTACAAGTTGATCAAGGGGATCATCAATCACACTGGTCAATGTTGCACCCACCATGCATCATACTATATCATCATGTCTATATCTACCACTTCTAGTTGTGGATCCCAAGGTACTGCAAGGATATCTCACCAGTGTTTGTTGGCTATATATGGATCTATATAGCCTCCTCAAATCCCCCTCTCCTGGACAACGCTAGCAAAAATTGCCTCCTACATAGGAATGACCTGCTAATAGCCAAACTATTGCATAACACACACTGGTAGATATCACTTGATGATCGTAGTAGTCCAACCCACCAAATAGTACATCCTCTAAATAGAGGTCATGTATATATCATCCTCCTCACATGCCTCACAATCATGATATGGACGCCAAATGAAGCTATCCATGTCATCTAGCACCTGCTACTAATAGGGTAGGTCTCCTAGTCATTGATGTCCCAAAAACACAGCATATGCAAAAACATATGGAAACCCTAGCCCTCTCCCCCTATCCACCATTGGCCACAAAACTATACAATGCTCAAAGGCCCAAATATGAAGTAGGATCATGCCACACCCCAAGCTCCTGCCAACCTAATACACAATCAAGTGCATCTCTATATACAACTCAACCAAAACATAGGCTCCCCACGTAAAAATAGTACCATCTATAAGCATCCTATCTAATACCCCCACCCACCCGATCGTAAAACCTCGAGATCACTGATTAGGCATTAGAATCCTTGTCATCAATGCTACAGTGAACAATGACATTTGTGGGAACTCTCTCATCCCTACCTCTAAATCCAACTCGATGCCCCTCACTAGAAGATCATTAGTCATGAACAACTGAGCTAAGGCCTCCTTGGTATGCATTAAATCATACTCTACCAACTCTCATCAAATCGGGAGTCTTGTAATACGTCATACATCCTCCAATGTAACAGTAGCCTCACCTATCAACAGATGGAAGCTACTAGTATTGAACTGTGACATCACTCCATTAGGATAGTCATCATGGCATGATGTTCCCTCAACCAGGGCATCCTAGAAATGTGGAACAAGCCCATCAGGCTCAACCACTCCTCATCCATCTCCATAAGTTGATACCACAATTGGAACATCACTCCAAGCCGCCTCCTGCGTGATTGAAGAGGGTCCATGGGCTCCTACATCATACCACCAACCAATGTCATTCATCAAAAACATAACATAAAAAACTCTTTCACTTCAATTCTAAAAACCCTAGCAATACCCACAATTATTGTTTACTTGACTTGATTAGGGAAGGATGGGTATAATTGTCACAATATCTTAGAAAGATACAATACCTGAGTCTATGTCATTTGGGACCAAACTAATCAATTGTAAAGATCCCAACCTAACAGCTAAATTCTACTAATGAAAACATATAATCAATACAATCAATTTGAGGCAAGGTACAAAATGCCTAGGACAGGTGTGATGAATCAATATCTATAACAGTACTCTCTACAATAACATAAATCCCTTTTAATTCAACTCCCAAAACCCTACACATACTTGCATTTTCTGCAGAGTTGCACTTTTGTTTAGCGCAAGCATTATTTTAGGCGCAAGCACATCCCTACCCTACACAAGCGTTGTTTCAATGCAAGCAAGTGTTTAACCCTACATAAGGGCCATATGATGCAAGTGTGTATCTAACCCTACATAATCGTCATCTCAATGCAAGAACATACTTAATCCCCCATAAACACAAGCACCACTTTGGCACAAGCGTGGTGATAACCCTCGCAAGCCCCTAGTCCCTGAGCATAAGCACCACTCTAAGTATAGGTGCCATTCTATGGAAGTGCCAATTACTGAAGCGCAGGCATCAATTCGCTCTACAAGCACCAATTTAGGTGCAAGCGCAACTCTATGTGATGCAAGTGCCACAATTGTGCACATAAGCACAGTTCTATGAAACCGCACCTTCATTTATCCTACTTTCCTAACCTAATTAACCCACATTAATTACCCCTAAACTACCTTGACACCCATGGGTTAGGTCACATATCGGCTCTCTTGCATCCTTTGGTCACTAATAATCTCGCACACACTCTACGTAATGCAAATGTCGAGGAATTGCCGTTATTGCTCCTTTGCTCACTATGATCTTCTCTCCAAATCCCAAGGTAAAAATGACCCTTTGGGCCCCCCTAATGCCTATCTATAGGCTCCAAACCCTAATTCATTGTATAACATGTGGCAAATACACTTACCATGTCCAATGTCACTCAACCCTAAGCCAATCATTTTATTTCTTCTTTTTTTCCTCATTTTCTTCTAAAATGCATATCCACATCAACTAAGCCTGCATTTTTCGAGATACCACCCAAAATTAATTTTTCCAATTTTTTTGGTCGATCTCTTGAGGGGCATCACCTCCTATCTTGCCTATCCTATTGGGGCAATTTTTTTAAAAAAACTTCTTTGGCGCAAGATCATTCAGATGTCGGATCAAAGAGGGGGGAGATGTAGACACCCCAATTCTGATATCATATCCTTAATTAATTAAAATTCTAAATTTTAATTAATTATCCCATTCAACGTTATAATTAATTAAATACTATATTATTAAATTAATTATTCCACTTTATCCTTTAATTAATTAAATATTGCATTATTTAATTATATACTTCATCTTATCCCATAATTAATTAAATATCATATTATTTAATTAATTATTTCATCTCACCTTATAATTAATTAACTATTACATTTAATTAATTATCATATAGTATTTTCTAAATTAATTAAATATTATACTATTTAATTAATTTAACCTTAGTCCATATTCTTCCAAATTCTTAATCTCGATTAAGTTAATAAATATATGATTAATTAACTTAATCCATATCCTAATCATCATTAACATTTTCTCTAATCTTTAATTCTACTCATTCCCCCAAGCTTGTAGGCATGTGGACTATGTCATACAAGCCTCTTAATAACTTGCATGTACAAGTCACTATCCATCTCCAAGTCATCCTTTGACCTCTCCTCTCATTGGATGCTCACACGTGTGAGATCATCTTCCCCATAAGAGCCACCCTACACTTTCCACTTATCACCATTTGTCATATTCTCTAAGCCTACTCATCTTACACATTGTCATATTTGTAGCCACTTGTCAAAATCTTGTCCTTCCCAAGATGTGCTCACACATGTGTGAGCACACCTTGCTCTCTTCCCCATGCCACATGTCATAGTCACATGCCTCCACTTTGTGACACTTGTCATAAGGTTAAGCCTTTGCCATCTCATTTCATCTCAAGTGTCAATTTCACAAGAAAATCTTGACCCTCCATTTCTCCATCCAAAAATCTATAAATTCAAGTCTTCACATCCCATTTTCAACAATGCAATTTGACTTAGCCAAATTATGTTGGAAAATCACTAAAGAGCCATCCACAGTACAATCAAGAGAGAAAATCTACAAGTTTTTGGGTGCAAACTTGGAGCTCAATCAATGGAGGTGAAAGTGTGAAGGTATAATCATCCTTTTATGTTCATTTTATTTATGTTTGATTGGTTTATCTTCATTAATCGTTTTCTCCATCTTCAAATTCAAAGCAATGTACGAAAATAATAAAAAAGAATTAGTTAAAGAAGGCAAAGATTGCTACAACTAAAGTACCCATTACCCAATATGCTTTATAGAAATGATTTTCATGAAGAAATTGATGATATGATTACCTTGCATAGAAAAATTCATAGAAATCTAGATTCTAAGGAATTTCATTCATGGATGTTTCAATTTATTGCTAAAGTTATTGAAGGGAAGGAATACATTGATTAGGCAACTATGATTAGCAACAATTTACATAACCAATTGGTAGAAGTTAGGGATTCAAAGTGTGTTTACATGACCTCATATCTATTACACTCCACTATTAGGAGAGTTATCCTTCCTAGTCTAAAAAGAAGAGTAATGAATATAAAAGTAGAATAAATTTTATGAACATTACCCTCAAATTGAACTCAAACAAAGCCAAAAATGCTCTAGAAGGGTAAATGATGTCTTTGTGTTCATCATAAGGATATTAGAGAATGATCTTAATGAACCTATGTTAGTAAAAAAAATTGTGGCTATCGCCTTATATGGAAATTAGTTTATTCAATTCCCTACATTCTCATATTAGTGTTAGACTGGTATTGTTGGAGCTATGCTAACAATTAGTTGTTCAAAATATGGTAATTACACTATTCCATCATATGTAGATGCTAAATGCACAAAAGTAGAACAAACATTGGTAACTCTTCACCCATTTGAGTCATATTGCAACAATGAATATGAAATCTATAAAGGAGATTACTCCAAGCAAACAACTTTTCAAATCTAAGCTTTGGAATAAAAGAAGTGCCTACTAAAATTTTGTGTGATGGTGATGTTATGAATCTTACATTTGAAGAGTAGCAATTTTTTTATAAATATATTCCAAAGATAAATTGGTCATTACTAGAATATAAAACAATCAAACCTAGCATGTAATCAAAGGGATTTGGCATGGTTGGAGATGAAGATAAAAGGGTCAAAAGAATAAAAAGGAGTCATACAAGAAGGTAAAGAAGACCCTTAGGTAAAAGAAGGTTCCACCTATCTCTGCAACTCAACCTACTCAAGTGATGTATAAAATAGTTAATACTGAAGATTTGGAACCAAAGCCTTCTAATGATACAAAACAATTAGTGAGAAAAAAGAAGTCTAAAATAACAATAAAGTTTTCTAGTGGTGTGCAAGAAGGTGAAAATGTTTTAAACTTACGATCTTCCTCATCTCCACAGAAGTCATTTCCCCTCTTCTTTAGAAGATCTCTACTAATAAGCAACCTTCTCTTTCCAAAGAGCCTCCATTGGTGTAGAAGCCCCCTTCTCCAAAGGCTCCTCCTCCACTCAAGTAACCTCTTATTTCTAAAACTCCACCTTCTAAAAGATCCTCATCTTCTCCACCTCAAGAATATCCAAGGATTCCACCTCCTTAAAAATCCCCTTGTGTCTCCAAGGCCCTTTCAAAAGGAACAAATTGAAACTAATAAACAAAAATATTCTTCCACCACTAATGCTCTAATATGGTTTAATCAAGTTCTTCAAAAAAATAAGGGTCACAAAACTAGTGGTGGAAGCTTTTTCAAAGTTGTCATTTCTCTCTAAGCAACTACCTCCACCCAAAAAGGCTAAGGTAAGATCTTTCGTTACTACTAATGCTCAAGACATAAGCTATGTTGCAAATTTTACTCCCTTATGTGATAAGGAGAAATGCAATTATCTCACTATCAAGTCACCAAAGTAGCACTCAAGAAGCAAAGAAGAGTGTAAAACATGTAGACATAATGATCCAAAAGGTAGATAAGGATAAAAAACTAAAGAGCAATTGAAAGAAAAGGTGAAGCAATTGACACATGTGCAATATTTAGTGGGTCCTATTTAATCTTCATCTATCTTGCAAGTAAGAATATGCCTCCTATTGACAATATCCATAATATAACAAATGGTACTAAATCATGGACTAAAAACATGATTTCATAGATCCAAACTTATTGATAAGGTTTTCATTTTATATCATCAAATCCAAGATGATTGAATTCCATAAATGATTGGAAGATAAATTTAGTTAAGGGTTGCAAACACTAGAACAAATATTTCCTTAGATCCTAGTGATGGTTGGAGTTGATTTTGATGTTATCATATTAGAGGGATTTTTTATGGGACAGATTTTTCAATGAAACTATTCAATGGAGAATTGAAATTTTAAAAGAATTTAAAGTCAAAGAGGCTAATAATTTGGCTCATAAAGTTGTTGAACACTTATACTAAGAGGGTGGGTGAATCAATATAAGACAATCTTCTACTTTTTCAAACTTAACAACCATAGCAATGTCAATCACACAAGATTTAAAAATTATGAAACATAAGAACACACGATTTACATGGAAACTCTTTTGGGAGAAAACCGTGGCAAAATATTATTTTTCTTATAAACCATTTTTTTGTATGCACCAAGCTACTTCTCTTACAAATCTTCTTTTGTAAGCACCAAGCTACTAGAGGCACTAATCCCCACTTGTAGAATATGTGAGCACCACCCACTAGAGACACCGATCCTCGTTTGTAGAACTTGTAGGCACCAATCCACTGGAGACACCAATCCCCACAATTGAGCACCAACTCAACAAGAGACACCAATCTCTTATTTGATAGGCACCAACCTCTAAATTCTTCAAATGATGATATTGTTTTCACAAATATTTGATTATAAATGAACCTTTTTTTCACACCTCTGCTTGTAGATGATCTAACAGTTATCATACAAGTGCTCTCCTTCATGACTTGGTTTGTAGATGATGTAATCTCTTTCCTTCACAAATCTTCTTGATGATGATGCAACAACTTTCCTTCACAAATTTTCTTTCAAATAATGCAATACATTCTTTTATAATTCTGCCTTAAGATCTACTCTAATTTGACTTACAAATCTACCCCCAAATTGTGCATCATATATTTTTCCCTTCACAATAGTTACATATATATCCAATTTACTCTTCATATTGTTTTTTCTTGATCTACTTGAATCTGCTCTTATTCTATTTTCTCTTTGAATATTCTTTATATATATTCTCTTTCTTCCACACTCGCATATTTTCTTTCATATAGTTCTGCTCAATGTCTGAGCAAAATCTGCGTTTATTCATATGATATTTCATTGAAAAACTTGCTTTATGTACCCACACATCTCCTATTAATACCATTACAAGTCTTTGTCAAGATGCAACTCTTTGAAATAAATACAACCATTTGCATGATCATGTCCTTCACTAACAAATCTTATCTCTTCATGATAAAATTCGCTACCTTTATCTTATGTTTTATTGCTGCCTTTTTAAGGCATTAATAGCTTAACATGGGCGATTAATATTTGCCTTTTACATAGGCACCTTGGTATGTTTGACCTTGGGGATGTTTCTGTCTCCGCGTTCCGGGGGATAGTTGCTATAGTTTCAATGGTTGATTCCCAATTCAATGTATCATCCCACCCACCCTGGAAGAGGGAGGCAAAGGCTATAGAGGCAACAATTTCTACCGGGGCATCCATGCATGGCATGGATGCTGCCTCCCTCGTTTCTCTCACCCTCCGTGCAACACAGACCTGTTTCCCTATTTTCTTGGCTGCAGTGATGCCTGAGCTTTTTAATATAAATCTATGTATACTAAATGAAGGTTAAATCAATGTATACTAAATGAAGGTTAAATCAATGTATGCTAAATGAAAGTTATTTTAAAAGATAAAGATTGTATTTTAATTTTGTTTTTTATTAAATATTATATTTATTTTACTTTTTCATGTAAAATTTTAATATTTAATTATAATTTTAAAATTATACAAATACTTAAAATATTAATAAAACTTAGTAAAAAATTTATATTAAAATATTAATAAAATTTAATAAAAATTTAAACTAAAATGCATAAAAAAATAATTTTATTAAATTAATTTAAAATTTAAATATTAAGATTTTGATATAATTTCTAATTTTATTATTATTATATAATAAATATAATAATATTATTATTATTTTAAAAATTAAATTTACACTATATAAAATATTAAAAATTAAATTGACATTATATAAATATAATATATAATAAAAATATTTTAAATATTTTAAAATAAATGCAATCATATTTTTTATGTTTTGTAATAATTATGTTTTGATTTTCTTGAATTAATATTTTTCCTTCAAATTTGATAAGATTTTATTTGATAAGAATAGAAGATTGAATATTAGTGATTGAATAACTATAAAATCTTATTATACTTAGTATAGTAGTAATATATTAAATATTAATGATAATAGTAATATAAAACTAGTTAGAGTTATAAAGCAAAAGGTTAATTCAATTAAATATTTATACATTATTATTTTGAATGTATGAAAATTATAATATAATGATTTTATTTTATTGTTTGTAAAAAATAAATAAATAATTTTCACACATTTTTTTAAAAAAATATGTAAGAGACAATGAAAAATATTAAACCTCTTTTACGTATATATTTTTAAAAAAGATATCATAGTTTTAACATTTACTTAAGAACTAAAACTAAAACAAGTAAAAAAATAAAATAAATAAAAATAGTTCTTTAAATAAATATAAAATAATAAAAATAAAAATAGTTAGTGTTAGAATAGAATTAGGTTTAGGCTAGGATTACAATTAGGATTAAAATTAGGGCTAGAATTAACCTTAAGGTTAGGGTTAGGTTATGCTTAAAATTAGAATTAGAATTAGATTTAATGTTACGGTTAGAATTAGGGTTAAGGTTAGATATGGGGTTAAGGTGAGCATTAAGGTTAGAAATAGGGAAAGCGTTAGAATTATTATTAAAATTATAATTATAGTTATAATTGAATTAGGGTTAGAGTCGGGATTTAATGTTACTATTATTATTAAAAATAAAATTAGAATTAGATTTAGTGTTAGGGTTAGAATAGGGTTAAGGTTAGATATGGGGTTAGGCGAGCATTAAGGTTAAAAATAGGGAAAGGGTTAGAATTATTATTAGAATTATAAATATGGTTATAATTGAATTAGGGTTAGAGTCAAGATTTGAATTAGAACATGGGTTTGAATTATGCTTATGATTAGGAATACAATTAGGTTTAGAATTAGCATATAGTGTTAGGGTTATAGTTAGATTTAAATAAATGTAAAATAATAAAAAATAAAAAATAGTTAGTGTTAGAATAGAATTAGGTTTAGGGATAGGATTACAATTAGGATTAAAATTAGGGCTAGAATTAAGCTTATGGTTAGGGTTAGGTTAGGTTATGCTTAAAATTAGACTTAGAATTAGATTTAATGTTAGGGTTAGAATTAGGGTTAAGGTTAGATATGGGGTTAAGGTGAGCATTAAGGTTAGAAATAGGGAAAAGGTTATAATTATTATTAGAATTATAATTATGATTATAATTGAATTAGGATTAGAGTCAAGATTTGAATTAGATTATGGGTTTGAATTATGTTTATGATTAGGAATACAATTAGGGTTAGAATTAGAATTTTAATCCTAATTGTAATCCTAGCCTAAACCTAATTCTATTCTAACACTAACTATTTTTATTTTTATTATTTTATATTTATTTAAAGAACTATTTTTATTTATTTTATTTTTTTACTTGTTTTAGTTTTAGTTCTTAAGTAAATGTTAAAACTATGATATCTTTTTTAAAAATATATACGTAAAAGAGGTTTAATATTTTTCATTGTCTCTTACATATTTTAAAAAAAAAATGTGTGAAAATTATTTATTTATTTTTTACAAACAATAAAATAAAATCATTATATTATAATTTTCATACCATTCAAAATAATAATGTATAAATATTTAATTGAATTAATCTCTTGCAACTCTAACTAGTTTTATATTACTATTATCATTAATATTTAATATATTACTACTATACTAAGTATAATAAGATTTTATAGTTATTCAATCACTAATATTCAATCTTATATTCTTATCAAATAAAATCTTATCAAATTTGAAAGGAAAAATATTAATTCAAGAAAATCAAAACATAATTATTACAAAACATGAAAAATATGATTGCATTTATTTTTAAAATATTTAAAATGTTTTTATTATATATTATATTTATATAATGTCAATTTAATTTTTAATATTTTATATAGTGTAAATTTAATTTTTAAAATAATAATAATATTATTATATTTATTATATAATAATAATAAAATTAGAAATTATATCAAAATCTTAATATTTAAATTTTAAATTAATTTAATAAAATTATTTTTTTATGCATTTTAGTTTAAATTTTTATTAAATTTTATTAATATTTTAATATAAAATTTTATTAAGTTTTATTAATATTTTAAGTATTTGTATAATTTTAAAATTATAATTAAATATTAAAATTTTACATGAAAAAGTAAAATAAATATAATATTTAATAAAAAACAAAATTAAAATACAAACTTTATCTTTTAAAATAACTTTCATTTAGTATACATTGATTTAACCTTCATTTAGTATACATTGATTTATATTAAAAAATTCAGGCATCACTGCAGCCCCGGTAGAAATTGTTGCCTCTATAGCCTTTGCCGAAGAGGGAAGCCGGCCTTTCCACGCCAATCCCGAAGGCAGGCGCCACCCTGGAGAATGGGAAGGTATGGTCGGCTCTCATGGATCGGCTATGTTTTCCATAGCCTCAAATAATTGCAGCCACTGTAACCTAATCCAAGCGCTGCATCTTACACTTTAATTGCGGGATAAATTCAGTTTGTATCAACAACAAAACAAAGGCCAAGAAAACAAACTATTAATGTTGAAAATAGCGTACAAGGCAATCATTTCTCAAAGCTTGGACATTCAAAATGAACATCAAATCTTTATGGAACTAACATTTTGATATAAAGTCACTTTATTAAGTTCATGATAGAACATTTTAATGATCCACAAATGTATACTCATATTTTATTTCAACTTTTGTAAAGTTCAATGTGAGTAGTTAGGTGTTTATGGAGAATGGTTAATGGATTTCACCTATTTATTGTAGAGCTCAAACAATGTACATAACTTATAAAAAAATGCTACAGTTTATAAAAGAAAAACAAACGACTTTGAATTTTTGATGATTCAAGAAATCAATAAAATTATTTGAGAACTTTGTGTCTTTGATGTTTTATTTGGATATACAAATTTCTTATGTCTATTGTAAATCTTCATTTTCCAATCATTTGCTTTTAAAATCCGTAAGAAATGTTTTTATGTCAACTTCACAAAACCCTTACTTTTTCCTTACATTGAATTAGATTAATCTGTATTCTTTTTAATTTAATTCACATTTCTTTCTCGACATTTTGAAATATAGGTTTTCAAAGTCATTTTTAGAATTGCAAATACCCAAAAACCCCATAAACTGAATAAGTGTTGGTAAATTAATTAGTGTCAATTTAACTTTTATAAGACCTCACCATACCTGAATAAGTGTTGGTAAATTAATTAGTGTCAATTTACATCCCAACACATCTCATATTTGATTTTGTTATCAGTGCCCTTTCTATTACCCAAGTGGTTTGACCTCCACTTTTTCTAAAATTTTATAGCCTCCACTAAAAGGTTACAAATTTAATTAACAATCCACAACTTCACTACTAGTGTTGCATATTTGACTCTATTGGATCTTTATATTGTGATAGTGTACGGCCCTTGAAGCTCTTTGTTTCAATTCGTTTTTTTCTTTGTTTGGGTGAATCTTTATTCATTGTCAAATCGATACTGTTCTAGCTACACAATGAAGGTGTTTGAATAAGGAAAGAGGAGGCTCAAATAGCTCTTGAATACGACTAACCTAAGAAGTATGTCTCCCCCTGTCCTAACTATATGATTGGTGATGACCTATTCGTAAAGATCCTAATTTACCCCAGCCATCTTCAGTATTCTCAATCACCCTGTCATGAACGGATTGATCCTCTACATGATCGATCTCTCCCTCATCTCCCTTCTTCTCTTTGGATCCCCCATGATGAGGGAAAGGAAGAGGTTCACAAATAGCAATGGAACCATGTTGGCATGTTATAGGCCCCACCCTTAAGAACCACGTTAAACATTATACAAGAAAGCATTGGAATGCCCCTCTCAATGATAGGTTTAACACTTAAAAATCTCAAAGTGCATCCTCTCCATCCAATGTCTAAAATTTGTTCTCCTCTTAGGTATAGGGAACCTTCTCCACATAGAATCCAATGATGACACTCACCTCCTAGAGATCACTCGGTGGCCCCTTATGACAGATTACTTTGATGGAGATGTCACTATATGTTGAAAGATTATCCCTTCGCTTCCAATCCATGACAATTTCTACCTATGAAGATGAACATGTTTACCATGTTAGATACGGGAAGCATAGAGATATTGAATATGTGGATCTTTTTCACATTGATGAGCACAAAAGGCCATCTCCTAGAATGTCTCCCTCTAGAAGACCTCCTAGACATCTTAAAGAAGAGTCTTCAACTTCACCCTAGAACCTATAGAGATCAACCTTCTTATCATATATCTGCTAGGGATAATCTCCTTTATCATGAGAATGTGGATAGGAATCCCCCATTTAGAAACCCTACTCCTCGGTATTACTATCCTAAGGGCGACTATGATAATCCATACAGCCACTCACTATCATCACCAATATGACAACTTACCTCAAGGGAATGGTGCATGCCCCTGATCCAAATTATAGGTGTCATATTGCTATCAACTAACCTAGGGATGATTTCACAGAAATCACTTGGCTCCTCACGTTAGGGACATAGATCCCTCCTATTTCCCTCCCAAACATCCAAAGGTCGATGGCAGTCCTAGCGAGAGGCCTTCTAAGCAAATCAACGCCTTCATGATGATGGATTGGTAGCATGATGATGAACTATTGTTTCATCAACGTATAAACATAGTTTTGTTCTTCCAAAATAATAGAGTGCTCTCATTATAGTGGTTGCCTATATCTTCATCAGACAAGTACAACCAACAGTATAATCAACCTGGATCACAATATTAGGATACAAATTTCAAAACATTTTCTTTTATCAAGAAGCCAAAAGTCTAGTGACCTTAAGAAAAGGAGAAATAAGTTATGAACCTATGCACAGATCACAAATCTTATTATCTAAGGAACATAGTAAGATTCCGATCACTATCCACAATGAATAGTATATTTGAAAAATCTTTAGATCATTTACTTAACATTTTCACAAGAACATGTCATTGTCAATTCTGCTACTTCAGCTTTATACACTTTTGCGGCCTTGCAAGTGCTTCAGTGATCAAGGTCACAGCATTTAGCTGCATCACTAGTGGGTCCATCTCCAAACAATTACAATAATGACGACTGTAAGGAACATGCCAATATATATTATCCACTTATCCATTCGATGTCGTCTTTCAATTATTTTCAGCATGGAATTAGACAAACCAACAGTATTAATGATATCAAGAGCTTTGCGCTGTGCTTGCTGCATCCATCAACAAAAGAACCTAGTTAGCAATAATGTATCAGAGCATAAATAGTAATTGCATGGGCTGGAGAGTTTTTTGGTAATATTAGGTTTCCAAAAAAATTACATGTAAGAATTCAGACAATGAACATACAAACTGAAAAAAAATTTGAATGTCAGTGAACCATAAAATTTAACCAGTGACAATTCAGACAAATGAACATGGGAACTGAGAAACATTTTGCATGTCAGTGAACCATTAAATATAACCGTTACTATAAGAGCATATAAACTTAAGCATTTGTATATACAGCACCAAGTCATACCAGATGATGTACCATTTCAATAAATTATAGTAAGTAAAAATATATTTGTAATGAGCGAAGGCTTCAAATCGTGACTTACATAATGCTTTCCACTATTGCAAAGACTTTTGACTAAAAACTCTTAACCATTTGGCATTTGACTAGATGCATATCCGCCACTCAGCTTACGAAATTCCTTTACAAAGTAGCTAAATCTTAAACTAGTATATTAGAACATTAGACTTTGGTATAGCAGCAACTTTCTTGGATGACACAATTCATTTTGTGATTCCTTACATATTGGGAAAGCTTTACTTTGCAATTGTATATCTTTCTTTACCAGGCATCCAGTATTTCTTGTGTTCATGCTTCTGAGCAAATTTTTGAGGTTATACAATATGCTCCTCCCAAGTCTTACTATAGACAAGAATGTAATCTAAGTAAACAATCACAAAGGCGTTTTGAAGGTCTATAAGATATTGCTCATGAATTGCATGAGGGTCACAAGTGTGTTTGTCTAACCAATTACAATACAAACCACTCTTACAAGTTTCTTTTGTCTTGAATGCAGTGTGCCAGATGTCTTCTGGGTTGACTGGAAAATGACATCAAAACATGAGATCTATTCTTGTGAAGTGTTCTGCACCTGAGAGCTGGTCCAAAAGATCATCAATGAGAGGCAGGGGGTAGCTTTACTTCACGATGATCTTGCGGAATGAATCACCATGAACCATCCTTCTTTGGTGCAAAGATAATTGAGCTACTGATTGGACTACTAGAAGGTGAAAAGGGCCAAATTTTCTCATGACCAATGAGATCCTGAATTTCCTTGTAAATCTTATCATTCTTTCAAATGGATCCAGAAAAGAGAAGGTTGCCTGAAAGTGGTGATTCAAGAAAGAGATCCATTTGATGCTTGATGAAGCAATGTTTAGGAATGCCTTTAGGTTCTTAGAACACATCGGTATATTTCTGCAAGAGATATTCAAGCTGTTGTTGTTGAGCTGAGAATTAAACTAACTTTAGTACAAGGGCGTGCTTCTTTGCAATGTCATGAACCAAATATTGGCATACTGTAAGCAGGACGAACTTATAGACATGCGAAACAAGGTTTCTGCATTGTTTTGCAGATACCAATGAAATGTTTGTCTTTGGGACTCTAGAATATGATAAATGCAATTTTTGACCTTGTCAGACCAGTCTTATGGCTTAGCTCTATAGGCCACATCCCAATCATGTAAGCAATCACAAAGGTGTTCTGAAGGTCTATAAGATATTGTTCATGAATTGCATGAGGGTCACAAGTGTGTTTGTCTAACCAATGACAACACAAACCACTCTTACAAGTTTCTTTTGTCTTGAATGCAGTGTACCAGATGTCTTCTAGGTTGACTGGAAAATGACATCAAAACATGAGATCTATTCTTGTGAAGTGTTCTGCACCTGAGAGCTGGTCCAAAAGATCATCAATGAGAGGCAGAGGGTAGCTTTACTTCACAATGATCTTGCTGAGTGCATAGCCATGAACCATCCTTCTTTGGTGTAAGGATAATTGGGCTACTGATTGGACTACTAGAAGGTGAAGTGGGCCAAATTTTCTCATGACCAATGAGATCCTGAATTTCCTTGCAAATCTTATCATTCTTTTGAATGGATCCAGAAAAGAGAAGGCTGCTTGAAAGTTGTGATTCAAGAAAGAGATCCATTTGATGCTTGATGAAGCAATGTTTAGGAATGCCTTTAGGTTCTTAGAAGACATTGGTATATTTCTGCAAGAGATATTCAAGCTGTTGTTGTTGAGCTGAGAATTAAACTAACTTTAGTACAAGGATGTGCTTCTTTGCAATGTCATGAACCAAATATTGGCATACCGTAAGCAGGATGAACTTATAGGCATGAGAAAGAAGGTTTCTGCATTGTTTTGCAGATACCAATGAAATGTTTGTCATTGGTACTCTAGAATATGATAAATGCAATTGTTGACCTTGTCAGACCAGTCTTATGGCTTAGCTCTATGGGCCACATCCCAATCATGTAAGGTCCACCATGTTGGGGCCTTAGTCACCTCCTCCTTGATTGGTGACTCTCTTGTTACTAATTAGTTTAATCGTCGCATGTTAATCTTCTCACACTTGATGTATCATACTGTTATTATTTATTCTAATTTGCTTGTAAACCATGTTGGTTGATAACCCTTATGATTCATGGATTTCTGTATTGATATTTCGTTAATCAGTATTTAGTTATGATTAACCCTAGTGAGTAATTCGGGTGATGCTGATTCTATTCCTGGTTGTATTGGTGACTACATTAATAGCTGCATTGTTATGAATTTGCACAGTTGTCAAACATGGAGTCTATGATAGTATGCATGTAGGAATTCTAGCATGTTTTTATATTGAATTGATTTCTGTGTTGGGTGAATTATATGTGAGAAGAAAGGCTAATTGTTATCATGTGTCCTATGATTCTACTGCTCATCACCCTTTTCTAAATTAGGTGCTTAATTGGTGGTGCTATCTGCCTGCCTTAAATATTTTGGCCTCAACTTCCACACTTAAAAAGTAAAAATCTAGATGCAGTTAATGCACAGAACCTATGGAGAAAAGTAAATGGAAATAAAAATCCACCTGTAGATGCCAATAAATTACTAGATTGGTAGAGAAGAGATGATAAAGCCAAAGCCATTATTGGTCTCGCTCTCTCGATTCCTTGGTTACACCATATACATCTGGCAAAATCATCTAAGAAAAATTGGGATAATTTGAATAAATCGTTTGGAGCAAAGCAACTAACACAAAATTTTCTCTAAAGCTTCAACTTTTTAGATTCAAGATGGTTGACGAAGTCACTATGTCTAGACACAAGAAATCTAAGATCTCTCCTTTGACAATTAGCAAAAGTCAATGCTACAGTGGATGATAAGGATGCCAAAGGCATTTTGTTAAAGAGTTTGCCTCCTAAATTAAGCAATGTCATCTTTAATCTTAGTCAACTACCTTTTCAAAATCTAGAAGATATGATTTCAGCTCTCTTAACTGAAGAAAAGAGAACAATTGCATGAGATACAAAAGACGATCCTCAAACTAAGATGGCATTATACTCAATAAATAATCGTAGAAGATCATATAAAGACAAATGGGAGACTGAATGTTACTACTACAAGAAATAGGTCACACAATCTAGAACTATAGAATTTCACCAATGATATTCTCAAGGGAAAGCTCAAAGAAAAATCAAATGAAGCTAATATAGCTATTGTTGAAGATCCTCTAAATGCTGGCAATGGTGAAGAATTCGCTAATAAAGAATATGTACTTTAAGAAGCCAACACTTTGAAGACAAGATGTCATGCCCCAGCTAAGAACACTACCTTACAGATCAGATCACAGCATTAAATAGTGAAACCTAAGCATTGAAATAAAATAATAACAAGGCTGACCTAGGTTAGAATAATTTAACTATCAGCAAATAGACACAACAGGGCAGACCTTGATGCAAAAGAAATTAAAATAACAGCAATCTATTCAAAGGGCCGACCAAAATGCCAATAGTGGCATGGTGCGATGGATAAGTTGTTGTGTTGTTATTCTTGCCATAAAGGTTCAAATCCCATTGGGGTGTAATTGTTGAGAATTTATATTGGGGATGAGGTCCCCTGTTTGTGACCTCACCGGTTCATAGCTCCGGGTCAAAAGCGTTTACCCCTCTTAATAAAAAAAAGGGGCCAACCAAAATGAAAAGAGTTTTAATTATTAGCATTTTATTTATAGGGGAACCGACCAGCATGTAAGTAAATTAATAATTAAGGGCAGCTTCTGGCGATTATGAAGGGATGTACCCCTTGCCAAGGTTGTGATGTTAATGAAAAGGTGTGACTCCCTCCACTAAGGGAGATATAAAAAAGAGAGAAATCTCAATTGAGGAAGGCATTGAAGGAATCAAGTCTGATTTGGAATAGACTCCAGAAAAAAGCACAGCAATCTACAATATTAAGGAAAGTGATTGGTATGCAATATTATTGTATTCATTTATTTATCTCAACATAAATCTGTTAGGAAGCTTTAAGTTTACTTATTTAATTAAATTGCCAATCAATCAAGAAATATAGGATTAGTAATTACTTACTTGATTTCCATCAGCAATCATATTTGGAATCAATGTGAAATGTTTGATAGGAAGATGCAGCAGTACTGGTTCCCTCATCAAGTATGCCAAACCCAAGATGGATGGACTGGATGTCCTGCCATACTTGTGGGCCGTGGGGCCGAATGACTTGGAGGCTCATTCCGTGCCCTTGGGCTTGGTTGAGGACAGTCTCCTGGCATCCTATCAAGCTTTTCCATCGGATTCCTAATGTGGTTGGCTATTGGAAATAAGCTATGAAATAGATACGAATGAATTTAGGATATTTTGATTTCAACAGAGATTATTTGTATATGATAATAGACCCTTGATATTAATGCTTTGATATTAATTAATTAAGATTTTCTCTAACTCGTATTGCAATTATGTAATTTAATAGAATTCTATTGGTAAATGAATTGTATTTGTTGGAATTGTTATTTTTGGGCAAAATCAGGTATATCCCCAAAAGGGGACATTACAAAAGAAGAGATCTAGTGTAGATGAAGCTCAACATGGATGGCTACCCAATTAGTTTGGGAGTATGTGGATCTTGGGAATTAAACCATCATGAAGATCATGAGACAACTTGATGGAGCATTGTTGATGTAGTTCAACATTGATGGTTGTCCAATAATTTGAGAGATTTGTAAATCTTGGGAGTTTGGGGAGAACTCAAGAATTCAACTCAAGAGCTGCACATTTACGAGGGTTACAAGGCAACTTGACAAAGTTCTATCTAGTCATAAAAACTATTTTCAAAGAAGAGCTTCTAAAAAATATATGGTTATGTTTGATTCTAAGTTTTTTTGTTTTTAGTCATTGTGTTAGTATATTTTGCTTTTAGTACAGTGAACCTTAAGAGAGGATGTTAGAATATAAGGCTTACCTTCGTATTAAAGTCATCGTAGTGATTTAGAGGTTTGTAAAAAAGTCACCATAGTGACTTAATGGTTTATTAGTATTGCTATTTTAGCATTTAAAATCTTGGACAAGTGTCGCGTTTATGTATTGTTAATTACATCTCCAAAACTCTATATAAGAAGATGAACCTCATTGTAATCGTCAATCTAGTATATAATATTATTATGTTGTGTTATTAGCTCTATCTTTTTATCAATAAATTTCCTTATTTTTTAGTAGTCGTCCCCATTGTCCCTTAAAAAATGACCTCCCACAAAATCCATCCTAGAAGTGCATCCCCTCATCCCTTGTCATCCCCTCCCTGAAAACTTGGTGTAGCGTAGGTATGGATAGCTTGAGTTTGGGTACTCAAGTCAACCCTTCTCATTTTCCAAGGGGTGGGAACTGTAGAGTACAATCCACTCCACCATGCTTGGACATGGTGAGCCCATGTGGGTGCATATGGAAGGTGTGGGCTTCCTTTTATTGTTTGTAAGTGAGTGGTTGCATGGGGGAGTGGGGTACTATGTGGTTCCATCCTATTGGATTGAGAACAGTATCATGGCACTCTTTTATACCTCCTCTTTGGCTTGGTAAGGGCATTCTCATTCATTTTTGCATTTCATTTGAGTTTTGGAAGAGAGGATGAAAACTAAAAAGAAAGCACATGAATTTTTGTAAGCCTTGAAAAACATTGGGAAGGAAATGGAAGACCTCTCCATTCTTTTTCAAGCTTGAATAAGGGAATTAGGCTGCCACATCCTTAAATTTAATCCTTACAATTTGTTTGCATGCTTTAGGATCTAAAGAAATGATTTTCTTTCTTTGCAAATTTGGGCTATGAAAGTTTGAAAGGAATGGGTTTCTTTTATTAGCAAATTGTAATGTCCCCTTCTCAACAGTAGGCAGTGCAGTTTCCCGCCAGCCTATTCTAGATGCCCGTAGGCTCGTCGGAGGTAAAATTAGGGTTTCCAGCTATTTGGAGGTTTTTGGCGTTTTCAGGGGTTTGCATGTTGGAGTTTTACAATTTGGTTTCTAGTTTCTTTCTAGGTTTTCAGAAAGCTTCACAGTGGTATGACATGCATTTGCATCAGGCAACTTTTCCGGACTTACTATCTTTAGTAAGTCTCGATGGCTGCTCGGATTATGGTTAAAATGAGTTTGGGAAAACTTACTATTTTTAGCAATATGTTATTTTTAGTAAGTTTTATTTTTGGCAGTGTCTGATTGGCAGCAATTCAACAATTCAGTGCAGTTTCCATTTCGGGCAAAGCAGTTTGGGTATATTTGGCTTTCAGCATTTTGAGGCTTATTTTGGTAAAATGATTTATTTAAGTCATTTAACATTCTATTATCATTTTGGGCCCCATGGCCTAGATTAATGACTTAATGTTGTGTTTAAAAGATGGTATTGATGTTGGACGCCCCTTGGAGACATTTTAATATTTTTAAAATGTAATGTCTGTGCTTAAGCCTTGGACGCCTAGGGAGATGGAGGAATAAGTTTTTTTTAAATTAAAATATTTCAAGCAAGCTTGGGCGTCCCTTTTGGAGGGAAAAGGTGGAATTTGAAAGGTCATTCAAAAGCTCTATTTAAGCAAGGCTTTGCTCCAACATTTGGCATCCATTGCTATTGATGTCAAAGTGCTGCTGAAATTATTTCAAACCCTTGGCTTCGAGGAACGCATACCTCCTAGCAAATTATCGGTTTCATGTTTGAAAGATAACACCTAGCTAATTGAGACCGCTTCTCATCCAAAGATTGCAGTTTGAGCCTCACAGTTGAGAGTTTTGAGGTTTATTTCTGTTTTTGGAATTGTTGGTTCAAGTATGGCTGAAGCAAGTTCTCATTCGTAGCTCCTTGTGTGATTTTTGTTTCATTCTAGGTATTGGCTCCTTATTTTTCTATGCTCTAAGCGCCCCATGTTGCAAGGTTTCAGATTTTAATATGGAGTACTCATTTTTCTAGAGAGGTCACCCTTCTCCATGGGCCGCCCCTCCTCTATTGACTTGCATTGGAAGTCGTGCTTATCATATGGTTGCTGATTCTAATTGTCTATATCATGCTTATTGGGTGTTTTGCTTCTAATGTTCATTGTTTTTCAGTTGAGTGAAGAATGGAGTTGTTTTGGTAGAGATATCAACATTCTAGTGTGTCCTTCCTTTGCTGGTTCGATTTTCAGTTTGAGTAATATTTATATCAGATCTGGTTATTGTAACAATCTGTTATATTTCCTTAGCGTTTTCATTCATAATTGTCACAAGGAATATTGCAGCTCTTTTGGCTTGATTAGAGTAACATTTTATCATAAAAATCATTGTAAAAGAAGGCATATTGTAATGCTGGTTCAATAGTACTGATCAGCTATTTACTTTCAGCATTTTATAGTTTTGTACTTCTCCACTCCCGCTGAATAAGTGGTCGAGTATTTACTTTCAGTATTTAGTTGTAGCTCTCGCTCCCACTGAATAAGTGGTTGAGCTTTCATGGTCGGCTATTCGCCTACTTTACTTTCAGTATTTACTTTTCAGAATGGTGGGCTAGCCGCCAGCAGCATTGTTCATTTCATTT
Organism: Sequoia sempervirens; assembly: GCA_007258455.2. Taxonomy (NCBI): domain Eukaryota; kingdom Viridiplantae; phylum Streptophyta; class Pinopsida; order Cupressales; family Cupressaceae; genus Sequoia; species Sequoia sempervirens. The sequence continues at coordinate 292,409 of VDFB02329179.1, read as the reverse complement.
CTAGTTTATAGCTAACGATTCCCTTGCACCGTATGCTCTCACCTCGCCCACATCGGGATCTTAGTGATCAGAAAGTGAAGGGTTCCCTTTCAGCTGGTTTTGATTATTGGGCTAACCTTAACGGGTGCAATTTGTATGTGAAAATTTCAAGAAAAAACTAAGGGGGTTATTTCACAAATTTGTGCTCTTAAACATGTGAATGTTTTGTCCTTGTGCTTGGTTGTTGAGAGTGTCATTTTTTATTTGTGGAGATTATTTAGAAAGAAAATTGAAATTCCTTCCTTTATGAATGGTTCTTTTGTGCATTGGAATGTTTAGATTTGAAGAAATAGGTTTTGAGTTAATCCTATTTGTAGAATTGTGGCTTGTGAGAGCTTGGGGAAGCCTCACTCTTGTGGTTAGGTGGTGTTATTGCCTCATTGCTTGTGCTTTTTGTGGTTGAGTGTAAGGATGAGTTGGAATGATTTGCATACATCTTCCTCTCCCTTTTAAGGACCAAGTGTGAATGGTTCTTAGCATGAATCTTCTCATTTTGCATGTTGTGTATGGTCTTGTGTTGGCCTTGTAATGAACCTTGAGTGACTTGATGTGTGTGTTAAATTGCTACACTCTTTACCTATGTATGAGGGTATGTGTAGTCGACTTATGGCTAGCATAACCTTTAAATAAGTTATATGATTATTTAGAAAGTCATATATAGGTAGTTAGGTCGATTTGGGTGGCATCCAAGGCATAAGTATGGTACATATAGGAGGTAGAGCCTAGTTATTATCATCATATTGTGTATTGTGTTAGGTAGAGGCTAGTTATTATCATCATATTGTGTATTGTGTTCTTATTGAAGACTATTTGAGGTAGTCTCCTCAAAGAGGCTTGTTATTCCCAAGTATTTCCAGCATATTTCCTATTAGTCTTTTATTCTTCTCTTGTGCAAGTTATTTCATTACACAAGCCTAGTTCTTGCACAATGCTCCTTAACTAGCAGATTGATTAGAATGTAGGACTTCTTCATGGCATTTGATGTCATATCGTTGGGAGGTACCTACCTTTGTTGGCCTTATGAGTTCATATGGAGCTTGGAGTTCACTTGGTGAAGAACGTATTTCAATATGTACGAGTTCTAAATTAAAAGTTTACAAGTTGTTTAAATTTCAAGTTAAATTCGTGTTCATTTGTTGCACAACTAGATCAGAATATTTTAGACGTTAAATGCAATTGAAAACATACTAAACAGTAGTTGTAGGTACATAGGAAAGTTTCCTTTTATTTTGCAAATTATGGAAAGCTTGGCAGATTTATATTTAAAATGGTCATGTTTTACGTAAATCTGCTTATTCATGTCAATTAATTCCCTTAAACCATTTCTGGGTTTTGTTCTTCTTCACATTAGCTTTCGAACCCATTTTGAAATTTTAACTTTCATTAAAAAATGAGAAAGTTATGGCTGTTCTAGTGACACTGTCTCAAGCTGTCTTAAGAGTACTAGTTTCTCATTAATGTTTAGGTTTCAATTTTAGGAAGTAGAAAATGAAAGAAAAACTGATCTATGATGTCAATTAAAACTTGTAATATTCAATTAGGCCTGAAAATAGTAAGGGAATTTGCATATCATATCTTCTTGTCTCTTACATCTTTTCTGTGTGTTGAAAATTATTGTATAAGACAGAAAGAGTAGACATCCTTGGGATTGTTGTATTTAAAATCAATATTTTCCGGGCTTCTGTCCATTTGTGGCATGTCATGAACAGCCAGTTAATCTCTCTCTCTCTCTCTGTGCATTATAGGGTAGTGGGTTTGAATGATAATGTTTACATTGGCGAATGAAAGTGAAGTGCATTATCTCTATATTTCTCCCTTATTTCATCTTCTTATCGGAAGGCGTGCTATTGGAAATAAAAGGAATTATACCTAAGTTTTTAATGCTTGAAATATTCACTCTATGATGATTGTGTAATATACCATGCAAATATATGTCACCATTTATGATCTCTCTCCCGCTCTCCCTCTACCTTATTGTTTTGGAATGATAGATGGTTTAGAATGTAAATAATACATTTTGGAATTAACATAAAGTATGTTACCTCTCTATGCCTCTCACACTCTTTTATCCTATCTCTCATTTGAAATGTGTAATCATGAAGTTGTAAAGGTATATGCATATGTTCTGTAATGAAGATAAAAAGCAATATTTCCTTTTAGTTGAATTTACTAGTACATAAAAGGAATAAGTAATGTATGGAGAAATACAATTCATTCATGTGTCTTGAGCATCCTTCCTTGATCGATGCTTGCGTGTAAAATGGTCAATGTAGATAAATGATCTTATGTTATGAAATGAGTTGGTTAAGATAGTTAAAAGGTAGATTAAATGAAGTATGCTAATTTATATTCCCTTATCTCACACTTTTATTGAAATGTTAAAATTAGTTAATGATCTTACATCATTTACTTGATTAGAATTGAAGAGAAAAAAACTCTATTGATGTGTTATGTTGCAAAAAGAAATGATTGTTCATCCTTATTGAATCCATGTCGAAACAATAAGGGCATGAATCTTATAATTAGGAAATCAAACTATCTTATTATTTTCATAACTTCTTCCCCTCCCCTCATGTATTCTTCATCAAAGGTTAATCTCTAAGAAATGTATGTCCATCTTTGGGTGCGGTAGCATGGATGCAAGAAGGGTTAGTCTTGCTTGCATGCCTAAATTAGTTGCTTCCTCACTTTTCTTTTGGTTATTGTTTGAGACGTTGCCCTCCTTGTACCTAAAACCTTGTGGAATCGGATTACCCACAGGGTAACACTCTTATGGCAACACACAGGTTGCTGCCATCTCCTCACTCGTAGTTCTTCCTTCTACCACATTGGGTGGCATGAGGATGTATCCTGCTATCCATTCCCCTATTGTATCCACTTCCCTTGCTAGGAACCCACCAATACGTCTTTTCTGCATGTAGTCAGTACTAAATGGAGCAGTGATATTCTTCTGACCTCTTTTGTCAAAGATGACATGAAGTGGTTGTCCTTTGAACCAACACTTGACATGGAAAAGACACTCTAATTCTTTAGCATCAAAAGGTGCTGGTTGTTAATTTATGTTTTAGATTGGAATATCTAAGAAAGAAGTCTTTTGTGCACAACATTTGCAGTCATCTTAGGTGTCAACCTTGTGATGAATAACCATTTCTCTCGTTCTCCTTTTACTTGTCTTAGGGTGGAAACTCTTGCTTTAGTAGTTGCCAAAGGTTTAAAAGAAGGTTCCCCATTGCAAGATTGCTACTATGTGGTGCAAGCTTCATTATTCCTTTAAGACTTTTGCTTTGGAGGAAAACCAAAGGATGAGGCCAAGCCTTTTTTCTTCTCTTTAGCTTGTTCGTCAGTCTTGACAACTTATTGATAGGATTCCCCTAATGTTGCAAAGGGAAGGAACTCCAACACAACTTGAATGTATTGGTGAAGCCCACAATTGTAATTTAGGATTTTGTCCAGATCTGGTTCCCAAAGATTTGTAAAATCTTGTATTCACTGGTCCTTTTGAGTCTTTGACAAAGCACTTAGAAATTCTTGTAGGCATCATGGTAGTGTTTGCGAGGGTAGTATTGAGCACATACAGCCTCAGCAAACAAAAAACATATTGATAGGTTCAAACTCACTCTCTTTCTTCACATTGAAGTACTTCCACCAATAGAAAACTGAAGTATACATCTTTAGGGCTGCAAAGGTGATCTTTTCTTCGCACATGAATTTGTTGATAATGTAGTAAGCCTTCAACTATCAAAGCCATTCATCTAGTGCCTCAGGATCAATACTGCCTTGAAACACCAATATGTTGGAACTAACTTTCATTCTAATGCTTAAAAGAAGTAGAAGTTGTAGATGGTGTTATTGTTAGACCTAGATGAAGCATTAGATCATGGAACTGAGAGAAAAGCTCTTTTCATTGCTTCTTTGAGGCTTCCTGGAAAAACATTTGGACTTCCACTGAAACAGATTTCTTGAAATCATCAGACATCTTGCCATTATAATTGGACATTTTTTTGTGAACCTGTCTCATCAGTAGAATCAGATCCAAACTAGGAGTCCTGAGAACCAAGGACCTTCCATGTGCATGCTAAGGTGCTCTACCACTGAGCTACTAGTCCTCTCTATAACCAAGGCGTTTTGATAGGCTCCTAATTAGGGTTTGTATGTGGCAAACTTCTCCAACACATTCACAGTAGCTGCTAAGCGAGGTGCAAAGTCCAGGTTCACAGCAACATTTGCAAGAGCTGCAAAATGTGAATTTGAGAATTGTCAAGTAATTTGCAAGAGCTGCAAATAAGCCTTGGAGTGCTACAAATCATGAATGACAGCTGTAAAGTAATTCACAAGAACTGCAAAAAAGCCTTGGGGCACTACAATGTTGACCCGATATTTAATGTTCAGATCACTTTTAATCCACTTCTACATATTTTTTATTGTTTGCCAAAACCCCATGAATCTGAATATAGATGCTTGTTCATTTAAATACCAAATTATTTACTCAAAGACTGGGTATCTACCAGTATCTTTGACAGTGACTCTGATCATGTAAGTTTAAACTTTGCTATTCACATGGAAAGATCTTTCACCTTCAAACCAAGGTATCTTCCTCGTCATGAGATTTCATGCAGCTCCTCTCTCATTCCAGTTGTGTTAGATGCAGCTGGAACATTTATATATCACAGTAGATAAGAGGAAGAAGAACTCTATCTCCTTAGGAAGATTCGGCAGCTTCTCTTCCCTTCAGACCTAATACAACCAGACCTTGAAACCCTTCTCTCCTCTTGATGTTTATCATCTCTGTTTTTTAGTACATATAAAGAATTGCAAAGGATGGTGAAAATTTTATTGGAAGATTGCAACTTGTGCTATCAATAAAGAAGAAGAATTAGCATTAAGCCTTTCACTTTCAACAAAGAGATTTGAAGTTGTGAAACTGCTGGATCTAACCACCACTGCATTTCAGTTTTTAGGTTGTCTAGAAACACCAACTGGAATTTTCAGTGAAGAATGGTTAGTACAGTTTAGTTGTAATCTTGCTGTGTTAAATAATTTTTATTGAGTGCTGAATTATCGGCATATTGCTCATGTGTCAACTGAAAAAAGTGAGGAGATGGACACTGAAAACTTCGCTTTCTATTGTAATAATTCTTATAGATATGTAGCCAAAATCATAATACAGGAGAAAGCAAACCATCTAGTACACTAGTTATCTACTGCCCATAAACATTTGAAGGAGTATAACCTAAACTTTGCAATAAAGATCACTAAAATAACTTATCCTTCTTGCAGTAAATAGCATAGCATTTTAAAAGTTTGAACACTAACGGTCCTTCGTAAGTGCTAAAATATCCAATTAGTCCATTTGTTAGTATCATTCAAAATAGAAACAAATTTGTCATTGTTAAGTTCATCTATAGAAGTATATCTAGACTATTATTGCCATAAGATATAAGAGAAAACCTGTGGCAGCTGTAATTACAACTCTCATTCATCCATTTTGGGGACAAGATTTCAAGCATAGAGCAAACAGAATGCAATACATAATCCTATTCTAGAGCATGCCGGTCAAAAAGAGTGAACATTATCCTATGCTAAGAGTTCAAGATTTTGCACATATCTTTCCACAATATACAAAGTATTTAATCACCCAAGTAATGCAGGTGGTGAACTTTCCTATATATACCGAGTCTGCTAGAAATTTTGAAAAATATATAGAATTCAATTTAGTGTGTGAACACCAGTAGTTACCTTCAAGCGGTCTCTTTGTTCTGCATACTTGGATAGAACAGCTATCCCTGTAGAATATGCCTCATCGAGCATGGATGACGAATTTTGAGCCGACTGCATGGCTTGTGCTTCCTCATCAAAAATTTGCAATACATGAGCAGAGTCCCCATTCTACTAAACGGATGAAGCACTATATCAGAATGTATAAAATCTGACTTAGAAGGGGAAATTTTTCAGATGTATTCAATGCTGAAGTCTATCTGTCTATATTATTTCTTTCTAGACATCTATTCATAACGTCTACACTTTACAATGGGCATCAGTCAAATAAATTTAATGCATGAAAGAGTGCATGGAATGAAGGGGGAATGCGAGTAAAAATTTAAGTTTTTCTTATTTCAGGAGTCAAAATGTGTTCAGGAATCTTCTCCCTCTGCATCAATTAAAAAGCAACAAGGTCATTGCATTAATTTTGCATGGTATTTTACAACTCTATCTTGAATATCTTCAAAAACCCTTCCTACAGGAATAGATTAGAGAAAATCAATAGCCTAGGAAGTAGTTAAATGGATAAGTAAAACAACGGGTATTGTTAGCTACCATAATCTCAGTAAAATGGAGCTAGGCCCACTTTCAGATTCTATATTTCAATATTAATACACGAGATCAATAATATTCAAGAGTACTTAAACTATGGCAAGAAATGAATATTAGATGAAGCAACAGTCAACAATGAAAAAGAAAAGTATTTCCAGTAATCACCAAGAAAATGTAGTAAAAATTCAGAAATCAATCCAACAGGGTTGTTCTGCACCTGCTGTGTGCAGCCTCCCCATTGGATTTATGCATATTCCTCCATCCACATTCTGTGACCAAATTTGTACGATTCCATGTTTATGTGATTTACACATATACACAGTTCTATGAACCTCAACAATCTAGATAAGCCTGGTAAAAACCACAAGTAGGTTTCAAGCCACTGTTAACCCAAAGAGGATCATGCTGTTAGGTCTCTGAATCGTAAAATTAATCATAGCTTCCAAGTGCAAATATAAATCTCTGGGTAAGAATTGTTATTACTATCAACCAACTATATCAAGTTTCAACCATGGGTGACAAACTTCATTAGTATGACTAACTGATTCCATGCGTTACAGTGTTCCATGGGGACGCGGCCCCCCCAAAAACCCTGCGTTTCTAGGACGGGGACGTCTCGGAGACTTGGGGCCCACCAGCGCTGTCATCTCCAAAACACCACCGAGACGCCGGGGACGCTGGGACATCACCGAGACTTTTGGGGGACTCCAAGGAGTCCCTTGACCGTCTCGAAGATGCCCAGGGGTCTCCTTTGGCCAGACGAACAAAAAGCAATTTTTTTTAAAAAATCAAAATTTTCTTTGAACTTCGTGCCCAAGGCTAAATCCTAATAGCTTGTGGGCTCCACCCAAATCCCACAAACTCTATAAAATTGCCTCCTATCCTCATTTTAATTCACGAAAACAAATCAACAAGAAGCTTATAGTGTGAGTGTGAGAATGAGAACTGCAAGTGTAAGGTGAAAGAGTGTGAATGAAGAGCAAGAGGGTTGAGGAGGAACAAGAAGAGTGACACCAAGTTAATGTTCACCTCAAAATTCAAATGTTTAAAACTAGTTTGACAAAGATTCATTTGTAATTCTTATACATCTTTTTATAACTATTTTCTCAAGTACTATATGTATTTCAGCACCACCCCCTACCGCCACCCCACCACCATCCCCCCACTGTCCCCCCACAGTCCCCAAACTTAGGGACTCGGTCCCCCCATCCCCGAAACCCATCCCCAAGTCCTCGCGTCCCCCCGTCAAGAAACTATGTGGAACTATGATGAGTTACACAGTTAAGGATTGTGACAACAAAACAGAAAATTTCATTCTAACATGTATGTCCATCGGTATAGCAGCATGCTGTTCAGATCTTCCATACAGATGATATCTGTTGGGCGTTTCTTTCCATTGCTATTTTTAATTATATTACGCTTTTTTTTCATTTAGCAAAAATCAACATGTTCAAATTCAGTCCAAAAATGTTCAGCTGACCTGAAAAGCTTGGATTAAGATTGAATCTGTGGTAAGTGCAGCTAAACCTGCTAACTATGATCTCAAGCCATAAAGCTCAATCTCAGACAGAAACAGAACTCCTCCCAACACTTCTCAAGCAGCACACATGAATAAATTTGATAATTTTTAAGATTCTCAAATGATCTAGATTCTAGACATACAAGGATGGCCAGACAGCTGCCTTAAGGAAGATTTAACTTTTTTTTCACCGTACATCTTGTAACCTATGTTAGTTGACTTTTATATACTTAGGGAATAGCAACAAAAGAATAGAGCATGGTAGCATTAATTGGGATCAGGATTGACTCAGTTTGGACTCTATGTTGTGATAATGCATTGAACAATGAATTGAAAGACACCGGGAAGATAACTGGGTCAAGATGGTTTAGGCAAAATTTAGATGTATATGAATGTTTATTTACAACCAACCAACTCATTCTCTTTTTATCCTTTTTGAGAAAAGAATTCCTTAAATTGGTGGAGACTAGATATGCAAGCTACTTTGCATAAGTGTTTATTTGCAATCACTACACTTTGCTCTCTTTAGGTCCTTTTTGAGAAAGAATTTCCTTAAACTAACGAAAACTAGATATGCAAGCTACACTTTGCTAGAGAGGATGATTAAGTTGTAGGAAACCTCCAATGGTACTCTGTAGTGAGTGGTCAAGGTGGGGATAGGTCAAGATAGTTGAAGGAAAGAAGGTGAAGCAAATGGTCTTTGATGTTAATTGGTAGATTATCATGAGGTAATAAATTTAAAATGTTCGTAATTGTTTTTCATTTTTATATTTTTATTCATAACCTTGATTATAATTTGGAAAATCTAGCATTCATTCTTTCTTAAAACTTCTGCTTGCAAATACATTTTCCCTTTCATCTTACCCATTGTATGGTTGATTACAAGTGCTGATAAAACTCTCCTAGCTTTGTGGAGATTTATGAGACATTTGACAATGCACTTGGCTAGATGAAGCAAGTAAATAATAACAAGGAACCTAATTTGGAATTTCATAAGGAGCACATTAGGCCTATTGTAATGGATGTGGAACACAATGAACCTCTAAGTATGACAATAAGTGTTTTGAATCCCAAGTGGTACACATAAGTGGTTAAAAGAATGCACTATTCCAATGGTGATAAGGTGAAAGAAGGATTTATGAAGGTGCTTTAGAAGATGTTTAATAGTGAGGATGCATCTAGACTTTGGGATCAATTAATTGCATTTATAAATCTACAAGGTTCAAAATTTAGTAATCTATAAGCTAGTATGAATAGGGCTACCCTTGCTCAGAAATGCCCTATTGGATATTGGACACAACATGGGAAGGATACAATGGAGATGAGTATGTTCACCACTCCCCTCCTCTCATAGATTGTTAGTTTCTTTGCTGTAGAAAGAAAATAGTCCACATATGGCTTCATTCACTCTGCCAAGCAGATTAGGCTTACCTCTATATAAGTGAAGAAGCTAGTTGCCATACATAATAAGTTACAATCACCAATGTAACTTCTCCATACAATATTGCAATGTAAGAAAAGGCCATACATGTATTGCCTTATCCCCTAATGGAAGAGAGAGGTCTGAGGGCTTTACATCCTGCTAAAATCTGCCCAAGCCTTACACCCTGCCTCATCTCTTTGGCCTTGGGCCATATGACTTGAACCCTGGTGGGCATGTCATCTGTGCATGCAACTTCAGCTCATCCAGAGCATGTTCAAAGCAGCATTTTTCACAAAAAATAGAGATAAAACACATTAAAGCATCTGTTTAGAATGCTGCTGTTGCTTGTCTGTATGTTGATGCTATCAGTAATCATGATAGAAAAAATAAATTCTTCATCGAATTCCTTTCTTTAATGTATGGGTTAGTGCTGCCAAGGAAAGAGCAGATAATACTTAGGGATATTATTCAACACGAAATGAGCTTCCTAAATGATGCTGATATTATTGGTTCATATTGCTGATGCCAGCATTAGGATTTACAATCCTGTAAGGAAAAAATTTTAAAGGATTTGTGGTAGAATACATTGTTGGTCCACCTGAGCAAATTAGTGCTCCAAATTGCAGATTGATCCTCCCTCAAAATAGCCATTTTTCTTCATATCAGGACATGTCATAAATACATCTGTCCTGGCATGTTGGCTAATATTGGCATTATATTTCCTGACTTTATTGTGTATAAAATTTTGAATAAGTATTTTCTGTTTCTGTCCTTCTGTATAATATAGTCATGTTATATATCATAGAAAGCTGACAGCATGTTTATTGACATGGTATAACATTTATTCCCTGATTTTGCCTTGGGTATCAATTTATTGAGTTTATACAATTTTTTTTTTTGTTATTTTTAATTTTTTTATACCTTTTCCATTGCTGGGCTGTAGGGGATGGCTGGCCTTCCCCCACCATCTCCTGCTCCTTTTTGTCTGAAACAATGATTGAATGAAATCTTCGATATATTAAATGAAGAGGCAAACACTCTTCTTATAGAGATTACAAAGCAGATGTTTCTAAAACCAGAGTTTCTAAAATAGAAACATTATCGAAGGAAAGAATAGAAAGAATCTAAGAATCTAATCTAAACTAATAGTTTACAAAATTACAATACTGAGCATTAATAAACTAAGTAAATATTATTTTAATACCCTCCCTTAATGCTCAATCTATTAACTACACCAAGGTGCCCCTAAATTTGACAAACTTATCCGGGCTCAAAGACTTGGTGAGATTATCAGCAGTCTGATTCTCAGTTGGAACATACTGCAATACCACTAATCCATCTTCGACAAGCTGTTGGATGAAATGACAGTGAAGTTCAACATGCTTTGTCCTTTCATGGAAGACTGAATTTTTGGGAAGGCCCTCCTTGAGACATTTGCATGTCTGAAAGCACCCTTCGAAGCGAAACCGCCTCACAAGTTGCTTTAATAGTTCCTCGATATTCAGCTTCAGTCGAGGAAAGAGCCATTGCATGCTGCTTCTTGTTGGTCCATCTAACTGCACCTGTGCAAAATGAATCCGCATTCAGGCAACTAGTAGGCAACCTCATTTATCTCACTGCTACTAGACTTGATCTTTTTTTTGCAGTGAGCTACATCTCTCACTTCATGACAGCCCCTAAAGCTAAACATTGGGTGGCAGCGAAGTGTGTGCTGCGATATGTGAAAGGCACTTCCGACTTTGGCATTATGGATGGAAGGTGCATAGATCCTAAGTTGATTGGTTATACAGACTCAGATTGGGCCAAAGAGCAAATCAGAATAGCAGAGTTGAATTAGTCGATGATGAAAAATGCCTTCCAAGTGACCTTGTATATATATCAATCTCCTTATGCCTCCCAAACTAACCGACCCAGCTTTGGGCACTAAAACTTGCAAATTAAATTTGTTTTAATTTATTTTTCCCTCCTTTGGGTGCCCACTTGACTTTTGAATTTTATTTTATTTGTTTTATTATTTTTTTCACCTTATTCCTCCAAAAAGGGGCTGCCCCAACCCATATAAAATATACAAGATATTTTTGGCACAAATATTCAAAAATTAAATATTATTTTCCCTTCTTTTGGGCGCCAAGACACAAAAATAATAAAAAATAATAAAATATTATTTTGTTTTGAGAAGGGACATAACAATCCTCCCTTCCCGAAATTGCTTGTCCTCAAGCAATGACAAGCCTACCACCACCCGGATCCCATATCGTCATACTCCCATATGTATCAAAATTGAGGAAATAGATGTACCTCAAGGATCTATCAACACCCACCAACTCTCCCACTTCAATGGTTGCCTCGTGAATGTGCAAGATGCCCCTTGTAGGAGCATAGAACATATCAACCCTTCCTATGATGCTGATATAGGTCAAAACAGCAACCTCCCAACTGAAAATCGGACTCAAGTGAATGCAAGTACCATCGCCAATGTCATATGATGATAGAGTATCATCGATACGCCATTCCCCAATGATGAAGCAATGATCCCAACCTCTCCAAAATATCCAAACAGCTGTTGTTCCCCAAGCAGCCTGTAGGGTATCCATGTGCGATAAGGTAGACCATCCCCTAGCAAAGTATGTAGTGGATCCATATGGACTAGGGCAAGAAGGCCAAGATCCTCACACTTCCTTTCAATCCCTATGACATGATCAAGCTGGAACACAAGCATTAGTAACTCAAAATCAAACATTATAGCAATACATCCATACCTTGTGTCAAGATTCAACTTCATCTCCCAAGTATGCCCAACAAAGGCAAGTGCCTCTATGGCATGTATCACAATTTTTTGCAATAGGGCAGCCTCCAATGCAACCAAGGAATCAATATGATGATAGAATTGCACTCCATTATTGACCATCTCTACATCTTCAAGTCGGACCAATGTATCACCACAAATTGAATCACTTATGACTCCCTCTTCATGTGAGCATTTGCCATTAGTGTTGATCCACTTAGTGTATGCTCAACTACTCTAACCTCCTCTAGGGTTTGGGCCTTCAAGGGGCCCTCAAACAAAGGCAACTCATGATGCAAATCAGGTACAAGAACCAAATTTTTTTACTCATACCTTTCCACTTGTCCACCCAAATCTGCATACTCTTCTTGCTTGTTTTCTTCAAGAGACCTTCCTTTGCTTGCTCCATTGCTATGCCTTCCTCTCTTGGAAGAAATAGAGATCTAAGGTGTGACTCCCTTTGCCTCTTTGCTTGATCTAGCTGGTTGCAACATTCCTTGACCTCTTGCAAGTGTTGTTTTGCTTGGGCAGCCAACGTCTTTGCACTCCTAGCTCTTTGCAACCACCCATTACACATATCTTGTGTTTTTTCCACATCCTTCATAGTATGATATGCAAAATCAAACTTTTCGTGGCTTGGATCCACCATACATTCTTCATTTTTTACACTCACATCTTGAGTGCTAACATTGGTGAATCCCTCAACACCATTCCCCTCATGTGATATGGCTGCTATTTCAAGGTTATGCACAGAAATATGACTGTTGTCATAAAACAGAAAATCAGAACTTATATCATACCTCTTTGTAGTGTCCTCAAGGGACTCAATCAAGTCTTCATCCTTTGTTAGTTATCCATCGCCGAGTGGTGATCCAAGAGGTGTATCTAGCTGAAAGTTACATGCCTCTCTAGTTATGATAAGGCTGTCCCGAACCTCCATCCTCTTGGCTGTCATGCCCTTTGGTAGATCCTTATTGATAGCTTTCAGCACTATTTGTTTTCCCTTTGAAGTGAACTCTAACTCCATCCTTTGGAAATCTTGAACATATCAGCCAAGTGATTGTAACCATTGGATTCCTAGCACAATCTCAGTTCCACCAATGTCAACTACATAGAATTCATCACAATTGAACGCCCAATTGGGGTATCTTCCTAGTGCAACTAATTTTGAATCCATCCGCCAACATGATACTAAATCCAAAAAACTCCTCTACTTGCAATCCTCTCTCAGCCACAAAACCTTCATCAATGAAATTATGTGTTGCACCACTATCTACTAAGCATGAAACCCGTTGCCCCCTCACAATTCCCCTCAAGTAAAAGGGATGATACTTAGGGACAGCTGAAAGAAAAGCAATAGTACCTTGTGCCTTAGTATCAAGCTCCAAACTTGGCGCATGATCCTCATCACCATCCGAACTAGTGTCTTCAACTGCCTCATTCTCCACATCGAAAGTGACTTCTATGAGATGTAGTTTGCCTTTTCTGAGGAATCTCTGACCTGGCTCCCATGGTTCTTAAGTTGGTTAACACTTCTATGAATTGATCTATCCTCTCTAAAATCTCTCTTTGGTGGCTTAAGTGGTGGGGGAGGTGTAGTATCAAGATCAAGAGCAAGCTGAATAGCATCATCAAGTGTACTAGGCTTATGGACTTTCACCAACCCTCTCAATCTATCATTCAATCCTTCAACAAAGAGCATAGTTACTCTTCTCTACGACATATCAAGTACCATAACAGCAATCTTTTGGAACTCATTGACATAGGATTCCACTATACCAACCTGTTTCAATTGTGCCAAATCTCAATAGTAGACTTTCACATCTTTCCTATCAAATCATGCAATGAATTTTTGTGTGAACTCTGCAATGTCCCCTTCTCATCAGTGATTAGCCTTGCAGTTCATCAGCCTATTCCGGAGACCCGTAGGCTGGAATGAGGAGAAATTAGGGTTTCTTGGCTTGGAGTTTTGTGGCATTTCATGTTATTTACTATTTTTAGTAAATACTTTTAAGGCAGTGTGCAGTTGGTTGTCTTCAGTCATCTCTTCAGTGGAGCATGTTGCTTTTGTTTCAATATTTACTTCTCAAGTTTTATTTGGTGAAATTAATTGATTAAAGGCATAAGTGTTATAATTTTCAGTTGACCCCCCCTTGGCCTAAGATTATAACTTGAAAGTTGTTTTAAAAAAGGGGTCATGAAGGGTACGCCCATATTATAAGAAATATTAATATTTTATTTGAACTTTATGCCTTGAGAAAAGTGGACGCCACCTTTTGTGAGGAGTTGTATTTTATGAGATTTGAAAAAAGAAGAATTCTAAAAGGTGACTCTTGGCGTACCTTCTTGGAATGTGATGAGTTTCTCAATTTTTATAAAATGAAGGCTTAGCTCCAGCATTTGGTATCTACTGTTTATCATACTGTTATGCTGTCAAAATGACAATGGACATTTTGCTTTTGCTTCGAGGATGCTACCTCCTAGCCCTTTCCCAATTTCGTGTTTGAAATACAACACCTAGTTGGAATATTTCTGCTTCTCAACATCAGACTAGCAGATTGAGCATCAAGATTGAAGAATTTCTAGAGTATTTTCACAGTTTTGGTTTACTTGTTTATTTACAGCTGAAGCTGGTTTTTTTATTATATCTTTTGGAGTGATTTTAATTTTGTTCTGGGTACTTTGGCAAATCATCTGTTGACTCAAGGCGCCCCCTTCCACAAAAGATTGGAATTTATTTCCAAGTCTTTATTTTTATCTTGCAAAATCGATTTTTCAAGAGGGCCGTACTTTTCCAGAAGAGCTTTGGAATTCGTGCAAAATTAATAGAGGTTCTTTGGAGCTGTTTCATCATTGCAGTTTGGTCGCTTACCTTCTAGCAATCAGTTGCACTTGGTCTCATTCGATTCGGAGGTAATTTGACCTACTTATGAGCATTTCATGATTTTCTCTGTAGCTGGTTTGAATTTCCAGAATTCTGATTTTTATATCAGATTGTTATAGTTCTCAGTTTTTGGTCTTCTACTTCAGTTTTGGAGTGTTATATGATTGTTAGAATTCACACTTCTCTTCCTAAGCTTCATTCTCTATCAATGTAATTGTAATCTGCAGAGTTTAATTTGTATAGGTTGAGATTAAGCATTACTAATCCAACCATTTCCAGTTCTGCAATTACTTGTTGTTTTCACTTTAATCGCCCCTGGATGGTTTACCGCCAGTGTGGATAATCTTATTGTAACGCTCTTGTACCCACTTTCGTAGTGGTGAATCCCCACAGCTCTGTGGATGCCCGCCGCAGCAGACGAATTGTTTTTAATTGTAATCTTTTCCCCCCACTGTTTGGTGGTAGTGTGGAAATGCTCTTCATGGCTGGTTATCCGCCTATTAATTTCTAGTTTTCAATTAAACACTCCGTCATATGTTAGCACCTCGCCCTCAATGGGATCTTGAGTGCACATTCTTGACGTTGAGTAGTTCTTTCACGTTTCGTTTTCAGTTTGATGCTAATGCTAATCCAGTTAACTATTGCTGGTTATGTTGTGTAATTCTATCGAAAAATTGGTTAGCATATTTCAAACTCATCATATGAAGTGATCAACCCATGATTTTGTGAAACAAGCCCATGATGCCACCAATTGTATGCCAAACCTTCAAGATGCATAGGAGCAAACTATATGGCCTTCACCTCACTCATTGGCTTGAGTGTGAGGAAGGTATCAAGCTTATGTACCCATGCTCTAGCACTTGTATAACAATTGCCATCAAAGTTGGGAAGAGGAACTTTGTTTAATGCATCCTTGAACTCTTTAGGCTGCCTTGCTTGTTCTCTAGGTCTTTGCCTTGTCCTTGCTCTTCTTCTATCCTTCTTTTGATTCATGAATTGATAGAAGTTTAGATCCGCCTTGACATCATCAAAAAGTGCTCTATATTCATCATGTAACATAGCCAACTCTTCCACAAGAGGTGGTTCTTCTTCTTCATCTCCAACAGCTTCTTCCTCCCTTGGAAGGAATGAGGGCTGCAATGGTCGATCCAAGGTGGTTGTGTGTGCTCTCTCACCACAAGGTGTTCCTGCAATACTTCACCGGTAGGGGCAGCATTAACTCTCACATTGCCCATCGCTTGTGCCATAAATTGCATCATTTGTTGATGGGATGCCATCATTTGAGCTAGTGCATCATGTGTTCATTCTTTCCCTGCTGTCTATCTTGTATTTCCCTCAAAATGTCAGCAACAGTCCTATCATCCCTTGGTTCCACCTCTCTTGTCCATATCCATGGTAAACTGATTTGTGACAACACCTGGAGCCCCTTCTTCTCGATAACCTTGCTGTCCCAGCCTTCTTCGGAAATAATACCTATTAGAACCAAATGGCTGCATGCAAACTAACCCTTCAAGCTGGAAAGGATCCAAGCTCTAATACCACTGAAATATCCCAACCAATATATATGTGATTTTTCTGATATTTGTAAGATAAAATGATGCCCTAATTTTCTGATTTTATACTTTTGCTCAAACCCTAGTTTGTTGATGCGAATTTTTGAGTTTATATATGGATTAGCAGCAACATTTATTCATCTCAAATTCTCAATAACATCAAAATTTATAACAGATTTGTTTGATCATGAACAAGCATGAAAACAACAAAATAGAGTACCCAAACATCCATCAACATGTGCCAAAATTTCTGATATTCAAATGTCCAGTCTGCTGCTGCAAATCAGATCTAACTAGTGATGCAATTACATAATGCAATGGGCTCCAAACATGCCCAGCAACATATAGAAGTCTGCTGATATGAAGTAACCCCAATTTATGCAATGAAATGACCTCCAACTTGCCCAATTCGCCCCACCAACTAGATGCCTAAATGCTGATGCAGAAATTTGAATGTGATCCTAGCAAGAATCACCATTGAAGCCCATGTGAACCTCCGTCATGAAGTCCTCCATTGAAGAAGCTAGGGTTCCGTTCTTCTCAATTCTTACGAGTTTTTGTCCTTAAAGAATTCACCAAAGTGCAGATCAGAATAGTAGAGTTGAATTAGTCGATGATGAAAAGTGGCTTCCAAGTGACCTTGTCTATATATCAATCTCCTTATCCCTCCCAAACTGGCCGACCCAGCTTTGGGCGCCAAAACTTGCAAATTAAAATTGTTTTAATTTATTTTCCCCTCCTTTGGGTGCCCACTTGACTTTTGAATTTTATTTTATTTATTTTATTATTTTTTCACCTTATTCCTCAAAAAAGGGGCCGCCCCAGGCCATATAAAATATATAAGATATTTTTGGCACAAATATTCAAAAATTAAATATTATTTTTCCCTTCTTTTGGGCACCAAGACTCAAAAATAATAAAATATTATTTTTGTTTTGAGAAGGGACATTACACCCACACCTACCTTTCCACAATGTCCTAACCAACTGCAAACAACCCCTAAGAAGTGGGGTTGGAGGACCCCAAGGACAAGGACACCTAGGAAACCCCTAGGGATGCATCCTCACGTAACCCTGAAAATACATGTTTTTCCTATCATCATTTTGTAACTTCCGCTAAGGATATTTATTATTAACTCATATTCATATGTCAAACTGTATCTAGTCTGATCAACATCTTGATTTCCACTTGTGCTTGCATGCTCTTGCAACTCCTTCCAACCTATTAGTGAAATTCTTTGACATGTTTATGGTGTGGCCAAATTTAAATAGTAAGGGCACAAAATTCACTCTCAATTGACTCAAAACTCTAGTAAGTAGAACAATGGTTGATCATGTCTAATATCATGATTGATTCAACCATTATGCTTTTTCAATCTGCTGAATTCCATGTCAGTCTCGCACTATTCAACCATACTCAGTGACTGTATGGTCACAAAACAAATTGCACATGCTGATAAAGGTTTTACATTTGTTAGTATAATGGATGGCATTCACCTTGCTATCCTAAGTCTTGATAAATTGTATTTAATTATGTGACCAATTTCCACCCAACACCATGAGGAAGTTCCAGACAATGTGAATTAGGACTGTAACCTGCTACAGTGCACTCTCAAAACAGAATTAACGGAAGGTTTCATACTGGCTGAAGCTGACTACCAGGCACAATTGTCTTCAGCACCATCAAACTTCAACAAATATCACACGTGGTGACTTCCTTGCATCCCTAGCACATTGTAAGAGGGGTATTTTTCACCCAGCTCATAAGGAAAGGCTGATAACATCACTGATGAGGTCTGAAAGTTGCATCTGCGCATTACTACTACAGCTGGAAGTTATGACAGTCAGTCATAAGTCAACAAATACCAAGGGCCTGACCTCCCATAGGCCAAGAGCAACGCATAACAATTAAAACATTTTTTCCAAACCTTCAAAGAGCATTCACAGCCTAGTAAGAGCACCCTAATAACCTCCAAAAACTTCACAAAATCCCTGTAATAACATCAACAAACAAACCCACAAACCTGCAACCAAAAACCCTTGAATATTTTCTTTCTTTTTAAACCCTAGAAACCAAAAACTCCATGAAATACCAAGGTGATTCCTGTGTGAAATCACTCTACCAGTTAGGAAGGATCTTTCACCACTGAAACTAGTGATTTGATGAGGGTTTTCGTCCTCGATCAATCCTTGGAAGAACTTCTCCATTCACTCCAGCAGCATCCTGTTATGTGTGCAAACTTGAATAATCCAAATGAGAGACCCACACCTTCTTTTATAGCTTTTTCCTTGCTTTTTCGAAAAAGCGTCTTTTTGCTTTTTCACTGCTTTTTTGAAAAAGCACTTCTTTTTTTTCCCTAATTTTTTGAAAAAGTGATTTTTGCTTTTTCGTTGCTTTTCGAAAAAGCACTTTTTGTTTTTTCCCGAACAAGCACTTTTGCTTCCTTTTTTAAAAAAAATTACTTTAATAACCTTTTTCACTTTATAATATTTAACACTAAAGTAATATTTAAACATTACTTTATGACTTTAGTGTAAATATTAAAATATTTCCAACCACTTAACAAAAAGCATCGAGGCATCCAAAACGGAAACTGATTGCACCAAGGAGCTTCTGATGGCGAGCAGAGACGCCAAGTACCGAAACGGACACTAACTAAAAATAGCAATGTTCTCCAAGAAATGTGGAGAACAACCCAGATGGCCAAAAATACAACAAAGACCATCACCGCCATCCTAAGGACTAACAAAACGCCAACACACCACTGGATGCTAAGAAAAACTACCATTGAGCTCTCCAAGAACCTTGGTGTCCAAACTGAAAGCCAAAAATAACATCTGAAAGCATCATATGACTTCTAAATCTCCTGAGCTCACTGGTAACATCAATTTACCCCTCTGAACATGCTGACACAAACCCAGATAGTCATCACCAACTGCAAAGCAAGAGAACTTGGAAAAGGGGACATTACATAGTGCCATACTTCTTTTTAACTCATACCACAGAAGAGGCAAAGGGGCTGGAACTAGGTTGGATGTGTCCCATTTCAAGAAGCTCCTTAATAGTTTTTTCTATTTCTTCCTTAAATTTTTGGGGGTGCCTATAGGGTGTAGTGATTACAAGCTTAGCCCCTTCTTCAATTTCTATGGTGTGTTCAAAACCTCTTTTGGGAGGAAGTCCTAGTGGAATGTTGTCAAATACCTTTTTGTGCTTCTTCAATATGGGTTGAATGTCAATGTGTATGGCTTTGCCTTTAGGGGAAGACTAGTCAAGTATCATGCATTGAGTGGCCCATTTAACCTGCCCATGTCTAAAGGTTCTTTCCATCCTTTTGGACGAAATTACCCTTGGGGACTTGTCGAATAATCCATGTAAGATTACTTCTTGTCCGTTATGTTGGAAACTAAGTTCCATCTTTTGGAAATCTTGGGAATATCTTCCTAATGAATGCAACCATTGGATGCCTAGAACTACTTCAGTGTCTCCCATATTTACAATGTAGAAGTCTTCTTTAATTGGGTGCCTCCCCAAGGTGGCGCTTAATTGTGGAATCCTCTCAATAAAGCGCAAAGGATTACACTCAAAAAGAGAGGAGAACTTACTATATGTGCATTCCAACTTGCATCTCCTTTCGCACAAACATGACTACATGGAAGGGTACAAGAAGTTGTGGGATATAGAGCCAAGCATACTGACTTGGATGCTTCCACTCCCTTGGATATTGCTCTTGAGGAGTCCAAAAGCCAACACACTTTTAGTGCAAGTGGCAGTGGCACTGCTTGTGGTTCATCTAATGTTCCTACATCATCGATATTGATGATTTAGAAAATTCATTTGATGAATAAAAGTTTAAAACTAATTGTTGAACTTGATATTATTATTTTAATATTGAACTTGAAGTTTGAAACGATGAATATTTTATAATGTTTATCCTTTATGTTTTAAATGACATTCAAGTTTATGATGGTTTTGTTGTTTACATGATGCTATGTGATATTCTAATCTTAATTCTTGCTTTTAGGCTGCATATATATATATATAGACGAACCCAAACCCAAAAAAATATTTGATGGATCCACAAACCTGAACCAGAATCTGTACCAAAACTGGCAACATAGCTATAAAGAGAAAATTGCAAGCCAATATTCTTTATAGAAAACACTCCATCACAGACAACCATTGTCCCTTATTCTATGCATGTTAAGACCCCCTAGTGATCCAAATAAAGAGATGAGGTGCACTGAAACAGGAAAAAGACATTCCTAAATATCAATCATTGCTGAGAATGCTGCATTCCAATACATTAAGTGCAATGCAAGGATGAATTGCAGATAGCATATGGGAATCGTGAGATTTTAATAGCCACAAAATGAAAAGGAGCGGGCAGCTTTCCATCGTTAAAAAGGGGAGCTGACAAGTTTACAAAAGACCATCTCGAAGGTTGGACCATTCTCTCTATTTGGGATTGTAATTCAGTCACCTACCAACAGACTGTGACTGTCCAACAGACTTACAGGTTTGCTGGCAGATCTAAATTCAAATGGATGATGGACTCAGAAATCTTAGAATTGATTTGAAGTGTATTTTGAAGCAGAAAGAAGCTCCTCAAAACCAATCCAAAGCTTTAGAAGAATTTTGTTTTAACTAGAGTACAAAAAACCAGAGAGAGATAAGTCTAACTCACCACTCTTTGCAAGAGCTCCGCCCTTTCCTTTGCTTCCATCTGACGTCTGTGACGCCGAGAAAGATAATTATCTAGAGCAAACTTCAAAGAGTCAACTTCTTCTGCTACCTGCTCCAACTTTCTGCATAGACAAGACAATGCATGTAAAAAATCTCCATGTCTAGGGCATAACTGTGTTTTAAATGTTTTGTCCTCATAAAAACTAATTCGACTAGCTCTGCTCTCAAGAAAGGATTTGTATTGCATTCTAGACATTGCGATGGAATATCAACAGCATTAGTATATTATATGGAAATGTTTAAAATGGGTTGGCTAAGGTCTTAGTCTATTTCTTTCGCAGCTCCACCTGAATGGATCAGAAATATGTCCAATAGGCATTTCAACATAAAAGTTATACAATTTGAAGTAGATAGGAGACTTACTTTTGAGTTCACTGAAATTAATATCAGGGATAGTGTATTTGGATATTAGTGGAACCAGATATGCATCAGGTAGAGATGGAAGGTATGAGGCAAAGGATGGTACAAAAAAAAATTATGAATATTAGACCTGGCAAAAGAAAGAAAATCTGGCATATCTGAATAGAAGGAAATAACAAAGGGAAACATAAGATGTGAAATGAAACAATAATGCATGAAATTCAGGAGATGATTCTTAAAAGACAGAATATGAGAGAAGAATAATAAGACAAAACAGCAGCAATACAGATTTAATTTTAGCAATCACTTTGACAAAGCTGTCAATAGACCTGTAAATTAATCCTCATTTGAAAAAAAAACCAAAATGGTATTCAGATTCCCTGCATATGCGGAGCAAACATTTGCAGGAAGACAGAGCAGCCAAGTGAACTTGAATCTATACCTGAAATGGGTCAAGCATGCAATTTGTGTTGACCGGTGGAACAAAATGACCACCCCACTCCATCTTTTTGCCTTCGCTTTGACTCCCAAATTTTACAGCCCCCAAGTCCTTGCTATACCAAACAGATTGCCACCATACCGTGATACAGAAGTCAACGATGGGTTTAGGAAAGCTCTTGTTAAACTCTTCCTTGATACTGAGATGGAAGATGTAGTTTCAAGTGAATTTGCTAGCTTTTGTGACTCTAATAATCAAAGTCCTTCTGCTATCCGTGACAAATATAAGAAGGATGCTCGCTCTTGGTGGTACCTCAATGGCTGCAAGATGCCACACCTCCAAGTTCTTGCAATAAAAGTCTTATCTCAAGTAAGTTTTAAGTTTTATGATTTAAAAATTTAAAACTAAATTGTGTTATTTTCAAATTTGAAGATTGATTTACAATTTTTTTAATTTAACAACTCTAATGAGAGCTCCCTTTGCTTCAATAGGTTGCTAGTTCTTCTTCAGCTGAGCGGAATTGGAGTACATACTCCTTCATCCACTCAGTCAAGCGCAATCAATTGGCATCAAACAAAGCACAGGAGCTAGTGTTTGTTCATTCCAACTTGCGCCTTCTTACTCACAAAGAGGATGGGTACAAAGAAGGGGCAGCAAAGATGTGGGATGTAGAACCAGAGCAAGCTGACCTAGATCTTTCTTTGGCTGCAATTGCACAATCTTCTTCAATTTTTGAGGAGTCAAGTAGTCAACATACTTTTAGTGCAAGTGCTAATGTGGCTCCATCATCTAATGTTAATGTTGATGATGATCTCACTCTTGATGATGAGCCATTTGATGCAGTTGCACATTAGTGAATTGGTTACTATTTGTATTTTGTAAATGTTAAACAATGATTATCTATCATGACATTCAAGTTTGATCGTTTTGATATTGAAAACTGAATTTAAATTAGTATATTTACTATATTATGTTTCAAAAATTGAAATTTGTCATGGTTTTGTTTATCATATGTATTGGTATATGACATTCTAAACTTAATTTTGTTTCTAGGTTGCATATATATAAAAAATTTATTATATTTTTGTATGGACGTACCCGATTCCGTACCCAACCCCCCAAAACATTTTGCCGTACCCACGTACCCGTACCTGATTCGGCAACTTAGGAAATTAGTTATTTCTGAAATTACTTTCAGTTTTCAGTTAGGAACGTCTATGTTTGGAATAACGCAGCTGTATCTGTGCGTCTACCAGCCATGCAGTGACTGAGTCTTTCAGTTGAGTGGTTGAGTGTTCTATCAACAATTGGATAGGGTCAGTGTTCTGTCAGTAGTAGCATAGGACTGAGAATAAGGTGACTGTAGTTACTTCAGCTTGGGAGTGGCTTAAGTCTTTGTGACTTTCAGTGAGGTGACAGACGAGACTTATAGTTCCTATCAATTCTTCCAGCAGCGTGCAGTTAGTCAATCCTTCAGCAGCTTTTGTTAAAACCAGCAATTGAGGATGAACGTTTCAGTTAGCTGCCACTGAGCTAGGAGTGATTGCCACTAATTTAGGATCACATGAAATGCAGTATAGGAAGCGCTGGGAGAGAAGGAAAGATACATTTTGAAAATTACAAACCAAAATTCCATTTTGTTACAGGAAAGAGACAGTGCTACAGCAGCTTGGCAATTGGAACAAAAACCTCAGGTGTATCAGTTTGTTCTCTTGAGGATGGAAACTCTCAGAAAACAGTCAATATTGCAGGGTGACATGAGCAGGGTGTTCAGGATCAACAGGAATTCAGCTGGCATGCTATAGAGAGCTTAAGCGCTTCAAAGGAGTCATATAAATATGTACATATATACATGCGTGTGTGTGTGTGTGTGTGTGTGTGTGTGTGTATGTATGTATGTATGTTGAGAGAATCTTTTCTGTGTATTTATACTAGATTATTACATCAAACCAAAGAGTACCTATCTGAAATAAATCAGTGAGATTCATCTCTGTGGAAGATGATCTTCCTACAGATTGCAGTATATCTCAATAATATTAGTAAATATGCCATAATTATAACTTGTCTAGCATCCAACCACTAATCATAAAACCGATTAATAATTTAATACTCATGGTGGAATGCCACCATAATGTATAGTATCCACAGAAGAAACAGTGAATCTAAGATGAGAATAAACTCATTTTTATCCACTGTTCCACATGATGATGGAGACCACATCTGCTGGCATGTGATGTTTGGACATAGAATCAGGTACTTGTGAATGGACAAAGCCAGGTGCTCTTATTCTACGATGATAGGGATGATTGCTCCCATTAGACTGGAAACACACCAAATTCTCCTTTAGGGTCTTCAAGCACAGTATATGTAGAAGAAGCTGGCACGGGAAAACTGTGTACATGTACACTTCCCCTATCTAATTGGGCCATTGCAAACACCATAGATGTGGAGGGAATGTCCACCCCACATCTCCATATTTTCTGCTTGTTTTCCTTACATCCCTGAGACATTTCAGAACTGATTTTGCATCCCAAGGATTTCTCCTATTTTCAAAGTGTACTTGGGGATGTCCTACCATCCCTGAGATATCAAGGGGCATTCTCAACATCACCAATTGTTTTAAAAAATAGGAAAAATGGCTGTCAAATTAAAAACAAAAACAAACAAAAAGATGGGGAGGAATTATCAACCAGCTATTCTATGTTCAATGGTTCATCAATAATATAACAATTGGATATTCAAGTTTACAATTTCAGAATCATACTTTGGTGTCACTCAATTTTCGAGTTCAATTCCATGTTCAATGTTCAGTGTCATCAATGCTAATGTTATTTGAATTTCAGCATGTTTAACAATTTAATTATACAATTGAAAAGCTATTAAATATGTTTCTAAGAAATATCTTTTACATATAAATCTGCAAAATGTCAAACCCTGGCCATCCTTCAGACATCCTCAAAAGCCATGACAATTTTTGGCATCCCAGAAACTCAGAGGAAAATAGTTTTTATCTAACTCTTATTCTAATTCTGATGTGTCTCGATCTTCATGATCAGTGCCTTATTCAATTATGTAATGATAATCTTGCTAAGGGTTGCTTTAAAATGTGATAAGAAGAAAACAAAAATGAATAAACATGTGACTGCTATCATGCAGTAAATCGGAATAGCAATAGCAATTTTCAGAACAGGTATATTGTATGCTCAAGCCTAGAAAGGAAAAAAAAAAAGCCAAACCAGCAACATAGCTTTTTGTACATGACTCTCTACATTTGAATGACTACTTGTATAATGTTGCTTGCACCATACCTATCTTTAATAGTTGTGATTTCTTGTCAACGGCAATTTTCTTTCATGTCAAAGTTGTAAATTACTTCAACTTCTCTTCGATCTATGCTTCTCCCATTGTTTTAACTTTTAACCTTCAAAAATTTCATTTTTGTCTAGGTATGTGGACCAGTCTTGAGACTTGGACTCTACAAGTAATTGACAAGCAGAATTTTCACTCAGATTTGAATTCAAACTTTGTAAAAACCCCAGCAGAAACTTGGCAATCTTTCTAAAATCATTAAAAATAGCTCCACACAAAAATCAACAAAAAATGGGTTTTACTCTTAGTGAGAATGAAATGAAAGAAAATATGTGTATATATACATACATTGTCATAACCCAGATCGCAGCCTGCACAGGATAATAAAATAATCATTGCCAAAGGAAACTACAGCAATTCCCTATTAATATAAGGTAACATAGTAAAGACTGTAATCAAATACAGCTGTCATGCCCCTGCCATAAAAAGAATCGCACCTTTATGAAAATGGGGGATCACAGCTATAATAAATCACAGCCTCTTCTTAATGATCGATCAAGGTAAAGGAAGGCTATTTAGCCTCAAAAGGTATGAATTAAAAATAAAATGAAGAGTGTAAAAGGAAGCGCTCCATCTTGGAAAGAAGACAGTAAAATAAATAACAAAATAATAATAATAATTAAACAAGAAAGGCAGCACTCCATTGAGGAAAGGCATGACTCTTTGCAAGGGATATAATTTATGAAAGGATGTGACTTTTCCCCTCAAGGGAAGGATATTAAAGAGAAGACATTTTATTGGAGGAAGGCATCAATTGGGATCAATGGAAATCCAATCTGGATAAGAAGGGCAGTAAGAAATTAGAATTATAAAGCAGTGATAATTTTATAAAGCAGTAAGATACAGCAAACTTTATATTTCTGCAGTAGTTGGTATGCCACATATTTGAATCCAATATTTACTAGTTTGTGAATTTAGTAAAGAACATATTTATTTATTTAATTAACTTGCTAATTCATCAAGAATCTTAGGATTAGTAATTATTCATTTGATTTTCATAAAGCAATCATATTAGGAATTGGCAAGGAAACATAATAGGGAGATGCAGAAGTACAAGTTCCCTCAATTAAGTAGACCACCCATTGAGTTGGATTGCTTGTGGGCCAAGGGGTCGGATTGATTTGGTTGGTTGTTTGGAGCTCTTGGGCTTAGTTGTGGAGGACAGTCTCCTGTAGCTCCATTGTGTTTTTCCCCTCAAGTTCCTAATATGGTTGGCTATAGTGTGCATGTTACATTATCATTTTGTTTGATGATTATTTTCTTAAATTCAATTGCTGTTGTGTAATTTAGTGAAAGAATACTCCTGTAAATAAATTATATTATTGGATTTGTTAATTTTGGGCAAAAATCAGGTACTCCCTCAACAGGGAACATTACATATTGTTTGCAGGACCTAAACCAGGATTCATATCTTAGAAAGGGCATTTCAATTGGTAAATTTACAATCTTAAATGTAGCAAATTTCTTATTTTGGATTCTAATTGTGTTTTTAGGGAAAAATCTAGGAATATCCCAAATAGGGGACATTACAGTGATATCAGAGCCTTAATCCTACTAGCCTGCAAGACAAACCGACTTTAATCGCCAATCAATTAGGATTAACTATTCAGCCCTCTTCTTAAGTAAATCAAAAAAATAAAATCAAGTAGGTCAGCATTGCATTTCTATATGTGTGCCTTTCACATGTATGCTTCGTGTGTTACGTGTATTTATGTGTATGCTTTGTTTTTTACATGTATTTATGTGTATGCTTCGTTTCTTACATGTATTTATGTGTATGCTTCATGTCTTACGTATATTTATGTGTATGCTTCGTGTCTTAAGTGTATTTATGTGTATACTGTGTGTCTTACATATATTTATATGTTTGCTTGCTTCATGCCCATTGTGTTTTCAGCAGGTTTATTCCATGTGTGTTTATGATTACTTTATGCTTAACAATTATGAAAATGACAAATCTATCTGCACTCTATAAGAGCTTTAGAATACTGCTATAAAATTTGTCAAAAGCTTCTTGGGCTGAGAAAGTTATTTTGATGTATCTTTGGCTATAATAAAGAAAACAAAATTTAAACCAACAGAAACTGGAACATTAACAAATTTGCATTTGTGCACTTTTAACCCTTGCAATATCCTCTCAACATATTTTTTCTGATTCAACTAGAGTTTCCCGTATAACAATCATTTACAGTTTCCATAACTGAATTAAATTTTGTGACATAGTAATTTGAAATGACAATTGAGATTTGACATCCTTCATCACTCCCTTATTAAATTTAAAACAAAGGCTATACTTCTTAATAATAAACACAAGCATAAATGTTGAAGTATAACTGCACTATATGAGAGTTGAATGTATGCCACACTTTCATTTTAAATCTTAGAGGAATGAATCACTCCAATGGATTCACCTCACCACAAACATATGCCAAATAGAGCTAAGTAACCCCAAAATCAAGATTGAAACAAGTATTAAAACCTCCTTAAGTACAGAACATGATTGTACATGATTTGTCACTATGTCAAGCTTCTTATGAATATTAAACAGTCATATAACATTTTCAATTGTGTTAAGGTACAGCTATCATACAAACAATTAGGATTCAGTAAACGTATTCCTAACATCATAAGGTCTCCATTTTATGTACAGTTAAGCATTACCATTTCCCCCTAGGGTATACTCTTACCTGCTATTCATAACATAGCTATTCCATGTATGGGCTATCATCAATAAAGAAACTCTCAACACGTCTATGGAAAGAGCATTTCTTTTGCCATCAAACAATGTTCTTGATCCAAAATAGTATTATGCCCATCTAAGTTTGCCTTGATACAATAGTATTCATAGGATGGAACCTTGAATAAGAATTCCACAAAACTCACACTCATGCACAAAAGTTCATACAGAAGAAGGAAATTACTTTAGTAGATTCCTACCACCTATCTATGAAGAGATTCTATTGCAGAATAAAGATCGTTTATTAGGGAAAAGGGAATTATTTTTACTAAGGCAGATAATATCAGCTACAGTGCATCACCATAATGTTCCTATGTTTTGCACCTTGGGTGAGGGGGAAGGAAGACCAGCATTAATAGAAAACATCACCATTAAGATCATAGATGTGTGTCATGCTTCTATTCCTCATCTTAATATGTGGGAAGCTGCCAAAGGTTGCTTGGTTGGCTTTACATCTGCCAAATGCAATTGCTTTAAAAATCTAAGGTCTCTAGAAATTTACCTATTGCCTTACAGTTACTCATGCACATCCCCCAACAATCACAATCCCTGAGATCACTTAAATTGCTAGGAAGATCTCCCTGAAAAGACTTAAAGCCTCTTCATTAGCATCATTCATGAACAAAAAAATAAATATCTGGGCAATCATCCATGCTAAACATACAAATAACAAATTTTGACTCTTAGAGAGATCTTAAGAAAATTTTGAAAAGAACCATTGGCACTATAATTTGAGGTTTATGTCTTGAGATTTATCATAGGATATATTCATCAAAATTCATTGAGGTAGGAATGCATTTGTTCTACTAAAGAGTAAGATCATAATGCACAATCAAACCCATAATATATATGATCCATCCCACACTCACAGAAACACTGGCAATGCATGGATCAACCTTGTAACATTGATCTAGCAAACTTTGAACTAGGGATATAGAAAATATTTTGAGATCATTTCATCAAGGCTCTTTTTCTCCTAAGTCATTTTTCTTGATTAGAGTAGCTCTACATCCATGATTAAATATCAAGGACATCAATATTATGTAATGTCCCCTCCTAGCCTCTAAGCAGTGTGCGTGACCTTTAGCCTATTCCAGAGTTCCTATAGGCTAAGTGGTTCTGATGACGGAACCCAGTTCCAATTCTCGGTGTTGGGTTTTCAGTATTTCGGAGCACTTTCTATTTTTAGCAGGAAAGTCAGTACGGTGCTTCAATCTTCAGTGAACCTGTTGATGCGTGTTTTATGACACACCAAACATCAGAATAAAATGCCCAAAGACACTCTATCCTCTCTTGAAAAACCACCGCGTATGCTAAGATTGCGAGAAGATCATATGGCGATTCCAAGGTTTCTTTAGTCGGGTCTCGACGTGTGGATAAGCTCAATGGCCGTTGTGATATGCTGGTAATAAACAAGGGGACTTACGTAAAATCTTCGCAAGTTCAGGACTTAGGAAATTTATCGTTAAAGGCTCTCAATTAGGACTTTCAATTGTGGATCTCAAAAAAAATGGCAAAAGAATAGGGTTTAGGAGAATCTAGTCTATGCCTAGGAACTCAAGAGACAATAAAGACTCGGTGAAGGGAATAAACCACACTTTGTTTCGCCTCCTGCAGGACAACATACGCAAAATGGGTGCAATCTTCAAGGGTTGTGAGAATAATTTTCAAACCTCGAATGAGGCTGAAGTTAAGTTTCCACAATTAAGAGCTCAGGCTAACTTTACGCATCGAATGCAAATCATCCATTCGAAGAAAGTATGAGCTACACTTCACCATTGAATCAATATGATCAATCTCTCATTCAATTAACCAACTTTTAAAGCAAATTCTACCTAATCTAACTTTAACTTTAATCTATGGCGGAAGATAATATGCAACCTCGCTTACTATTCAACAATAAGAAGTTATTCAAGGCAAATCATGCTCAAGAGCTTTTATCATTTAAAATAGTCTCAATGCGACAATTCACATATTATGTCTCCACACAAATGAAAATGAGAGAGCACTAGTTTATATAGAGCCTCAAAAATGAAATGAAGGGCCGAGATTAAAACAAGATTAACGGCCAAGATTATTACAACCAAACCCTAATTAGGGTTTCCCAAAATAACAAGAGTCAACTATCAGAAATCAATCAGAAAAGTGGCAGTTCCAGCTATAATCTAGGAGAGGCGTCCTTATCCGTCTGAGTAGCATTGTGCTTGGCGAATCTGGACACTACGGCAATGACCTCCTCCATTGTGACGGGTGGCAACATGCTGATCCGGAATTCGAGTCCGTCCAACTTCTCAGCACATTTAGCAAAAGTACTTTCCCAATCTGCCTCCTGTTTCTCAAAATCCTTTTGAATGGATGAGAGTCTTGCCACTCTCGCAAAGTCTTGTCTCAAGAATGGTCCAGTGGTCGAGAAGAAAGTTTCTTGAACTTTATGCTTCAATCTCTCCAACTGCATGTCGTTCTCCCGGATGACTTCACGGTCGAACACTTTTGTAGTTGTCATGTAAATCTTCTCCTGGATTTTCCTGACCTGTTCTTCAATTCCAAGCCCATCGACTTTTGCCTTCTCCAAGACTTCTTCTCGTATTGTCACTGCCCAAAACCAGTGATGAAAATCATATGCTGCCCCTGCAGCAATCACTCTTTTATCAACCAACTCCTCTCTCGGAGTGCTCTTCAAGATTCTAAGGCTTGGAATAAGCCTTTCCTGCATATCCGGGATACCTTCCCATGCCTCCGCCATATCCATCAATCTGGAAAGAAATGAAGAAGTTCGTCCATAAGCAAGTGCCAACTTCTCCACGAACAAGGCCGCTTCTATGCCTTCACTTGCCATCCAATCCTGAGCTTCCTTGGCCGTCACCATTCCGTGCTCGACATCCCTAGTCATCTCCTGTGATGAATTGAGGAGAGGAGGAACAGTCGCATTGCCCTGATCAAGTGGCTGGGTCAAATGCTGTATATATTCTTTAAGACGTTTGACCTCCTTTTTATACTCCTTCTTCTTGGCCACTTCCTTCTCCAGTCTCGCTTTGATGGTCGAGACGGAATTATCTAACTCCTCTACTTCTTGACCTTTCGAGGTCGGGCCAAGGTCAACGGTGGTTATAGCATACTCCTGAGGAGTGATCTCGTCCTGTGGCTTGTCTACCGTAGGTACTGCAATATGCACGGAACGGTTGCCTGTCTCATTCCTCTGAATGGTGGAGAACTTCTTGGCAGGCTTCTTGATGGCGACTTGTTCTAATCTTGCCAAGAAATCGGCAGTATCATCCTCCTCCTCTTGTTGAGCCTCAGCAGGTACCTGAACTTTCATTCTCTCCAACAGCCACTCTGGAATGGTCGACTGCTCAATCCCATCCTCTACCTGAACCTCTTCTTCATTTGGAACATCCACAACCCCTCTGAGAGCGGAAATCATTCCCTCTTCGAAGTCATTGTTCCGAGCCTCGATCTCATTGTCTGAACCTAAGATTTTCGTGCCCGTAGGTGATAAGGGCTCCTCATCATCTAGCTGAATAGGTTCATCATTTATTTCCTGAGCTGCAAGAGGTTCAAGCATTTCTACCAAGGAATCGTCAATAGTAGCTACCAACTCGTCAATATTCCTGGATACCGCTGACCGAGAAGGTTCTCCTTTATGCCTCTTGGAAAAAGGCTCAGCACTTGGCATTATTTCCTTCCTTTTTTCTCCGATTCCGACCAAGTCCTGATGGGATGCACCAGCATTAGAAGAATGACTCTGACTCACTCAGTAGGTCATATGTGAGCGTGATTCCTTTCTGTCTCAATTCCTGGGCATGATAATCAACCCACCACTGAGAGTATTTAGTCACTGGCCTCATTAGGGTGGCTAGGTCTGCGTGCTCAGGTTCTGACCACTTCACTGGAGGAAGAGGTCGGCTTTCCTCGAAGCATGGCTGGACGTGGTTTCCATCATCTTGTAGCTGGTCAGGCACTCGGCAGAACTCAATTGTCCTCATGAAATCTAGTGGCATCCTGGACCACATTTTCCGCCTCACTTCATGCTCATCGGCAGCATTTGCCCAGAAATCTTCCAGTTCCATCCTGTGCTTGTACTTTCTCCCTTCCACTGTCCGAATGTTATGATGTGGGTCATAGTTGACCCTGGACTTGTAGGCCGTGAAAGGATACCATTGGATCTCCAACCTTGCACTCTCAGCTGCCTGTGCTGATGGACAATACTCTAACATGTTCCCGATGAAGAATGGGAATGTGACGGATGCCTTCTTGGATGGCCTCTGAATATTCTGGTATTCTTCTAATTGTCTCAAAACCTCGAGCAAGATCATCCGATTGGTCGGATAGATGGGCAATTTATAGGGATTTCCAGTGAATCCCTAGATCCTGACATATGTGAATTTAGGGAACTGGATGAACCAAGACCCGTATTTACTGATAAGACTTTTCGCCTCGTGGCTCAACCTCTGATGCACTCCTCCTTGAAGCTTTCTGGTAATGTGCATTAGGAATGCATCATGCACCCTCCTGAAGTGAGTCTTCTCCTTCAATTGGAGCTGTGGATAACAGTCGTAAGGCCTGAGTTCGTTCTCCCCGTTGCCAATCTTGCCCTTACAAATCAATCCTGGATACTTGTATGATCTGGCCAACAGGTACACAACATATGAACTCATATGAAAAGACTTAGTCTCTTCGAGGTTGATCAATTGCTCATGGAGGTTGTCACTTATCATCCGTGACCAATTGAACATTTTGACTCCAGAAGTGATCTCATCTATAAAATAGTACATCCAGCTCTCGAAGAAGGCGCCTTGCGGGTTACCAGCTATTCTGTTCAGCATCAGCACGATATCCCAAAAATCTTCCTTGAAGTCTGTTCGGCGAGGCCTCTTGGGCAACTTCTTGATTGACGGCTTCGGCTTGTCCATCCACACCTTGTTGACTGTTGTGGCGCACAAATCTGGCTGACTGTCATATAATCTTTTAGCTTCTTCCTTGGTCTTATAGACCGTTCGTGAATGTTCTGGGATGCCAAAGGTCTCCTGGATTGCAACTTCGCCCAAGTGTGCCAAGACTCTTCCGTCAGGCGCGATGATCTGTCTCTTCTGAGCGTCATAGTGGAGAGCACATTCCACCATTAATTCCGCACAATCCATTGCCGGTGGGAATCCAGCTGCTTGAAATATTCCGTTTCTGACCATCCGTTTGGCTATTGCTGTGGGAAGTCCTTTTTGCCCGTACACTCTTTTCTTGAATTCATCAAAGTCGACGTGCCCGAGATCAGTGTCCACGACATTCTTCCACTTTGAAATGACCTTGGTCTCTTTCTGAGCACCCTTGCTAGCAAACTTCATTTTCAGCTTCTTTGATGGTTCGCCTGCCGTGATCGTCAACCTGCAGTCATAAAATTAACATTAATATAAAGACTTTTTCAAATAATTAAATCTCGTGCCTTGGATTCGAAAATTTACTTTCAGCTGTTTAAATAATTAAATTATCACGAAAAAGCAAGCTGAAAGTGACTTGGATGAAATTGAAAATTCTGCCAGAACTCCGTCAAGATGAGAGGACATAAAAGAGATAGCAAATTTATTTGACCGAACACCAAACCTCAGTGAAGAACTGTCGAATGCAAATCAGATTTAAAAATCTGATTTTTAGAAGAAAAAGTGCGCCCCTCTTCACAGAAGAATTTCAGCTTTCAATAAATCTCTTTTCCTTTCCTGCGAAAAAATTCTCCAGCATAACACTGCTTCTCTCTCTGGGAAAATTCGACTTTGCCTGTTGACCA
Source organism: Sequoia sempervirens (assembly GCA_007258455.2). Taxonomy (NCBI): domain Eukaryota; kingdom Viridiplantae; phylum Streptophyta; class Pinopsida; order Cupressales; family Cupressaceae; genus Sequoia; species Sequoia sempervirens. The sequence goes on along the minus strand of VDFB02329179.1, from coordinate 258,473 downwards.
ATTAATTGCCTGATAATTTCGAGAAAGATTAAATTTCTCTTCAGCTGTGTGTGAAGAAATGAGTTGCTGAAACTCATTATAATGCTGAAGGATTGAATTCGATTTAGCAACTGCCATATTCTTTCTCGATCTCGATTTGTCTTCTTTTGATTAAACAGGCAAGTTTCCTTTTATGTTTCGACAAGAATCAGTCTCGAGCTTATCCAAGCAAATCCTACTGATCTTCAAAAATTCGATTTTTTTTCATTTAATGTTTATCTTTGATTTTTCGGATTTTTAAATAAACATTAAATATTTAATTAAATTCGTGGCGAATTTAATTTTTCTTGTCGGATTTCATCTCTGCCTGGCGTACCTTATTTTCTTCCAATTCTCGTCTGGCAAATTTGATTTTGTCCAAGGCATTTTTTAAATTTCAAATAGTTGAAAATTAATTATTAAAATATTAAAAATATTTTAATTAATTCCAACCCGTTCGTTTTGGACCCATGGCTATTTCGATTTTTCCTTTGTTTTTCTTGGCTAAGAGTTTATTTTCCAATTTTATCCTTAATTTCATCTAGCCAAACCAAAATTTAAGCCATTCCGTCGAAAATTTTATTGCTAGATCCCTATTTTTCTTTGCCGAGGCGAAATTTTAATAGCACTGAGCCTATTTTCTTCTGCCAAAGTCAAATTTTCTCTTGCTCAGTCGAATTTTTCTAGGCAAAATCCTCATCTGGGTGTCTTCATCAGTCGAATTTCCTTGACGCTTGACAAATTCTTCTTCCTTCTGGCCAAGGATGATCCTTCCTTTCTCCTTGCCTCATGCACTTTCCTCGGCCAAAGTTGTCAATTTCTCAACATTTTCACCATACTTAGGCAAATTTAATTTCTTTTCCACTTCTGTGTTAGGCACACTTCGTTTTATTCTTTGCCAAATCCCAATCTTCTTTAGCATTTGTCCTCTCAAACTTGGCACTTATCCTCTTGAGAATGCCAGGATACTTAGCCAAAATCTTCATTTTTCATCATCTAGCCTCTATACTTAGGCAAATATTCAAATTTTTTCTTGGACTAGGCACCCACACTTAGCGAAAATCATTATTTTATCCCTTCATGTGCTTAGGCGGACTTCCTTAACACCTTGGACAAATATGGCGGACTTCTTTGACACCTTGCCAACCTCTTCAAGTGTATGGCGGACTTTCCTTCCTCTTTGGATATGCATCTTGGACGTCCCTCTTTTCTAGGGCGGACTTCAAAGAAGTTTAGGCATCATCTCCTTAAACACGGCGGACTTCCAAACCTTTTAGCACTTTGCTTAACCCTTTGTCTCTTTGGAAATCCTATAGTACTTAGTCAAAATTTTGAATTTCCACCCTTTTAGGCTTTTACACTTAGGCAAATTTTCGAAATTTTCCTTAGCTGGGCGCCAACGCTTAGCAAAATTTTGATTTTCCTCTCCTTTACATGCATAGGCGGACCTTCCAAGCCCCTTGGACATCCTTCTTTGGAGATGGCGGACTTTAGAAGGGATTAGGATGTCAAGGGCGGTCTTTAAGACTTCTTAGCACATGCATGGGCGGGCTTTCCAAGCCTCTTGGACATCCTTCTTTGGAGATGGCAGACTTTAGAAGGGATTAGGATGTCAAGGGCGGACTTTGGAGGGTGTTTGGATGGGTCTTCAAGATGCATGGCGGGCTTTAGAAGATGCTTGGATGTGCAAGGCGGACTTTGAAGCTCCTTAGGATATCAAGGGCGGACTTTAGAGGTCTTAAGGATATTCCTCTTTGCTGCTGGGCGAACTCCATGGACTTCCAGATTTTCACAAACTTCATCTTTCCTTCATCCTTCTTCCATGGCGAATTTCTGACTTGACCAGATTTCATTATTTAAGAGCTGATTTTCCATGATTTTGCTTCAGATCTGATTGATCTTGAACTGGTTTTGAATGATTTTGAATGTTTTTGGTCTGATTTTCATGCTTTTTGAACTTTTTTTTTCCAGATTTTCAATAATTTTTCAATTTTTTTACTTTGATTTTCTGAGAGTTCTATTGAGTTTTTTGAACTTCTAAGTGCGTTTTCAGAACTCGGGACCCTTCTAAAAAAAGAAACTTTCCAAAAATAGAAACTTTCCAAAAATAGAAACTTTCTAAAAATAGAAAAAGCAAACCCTAAAAAATAGGGAACGTTGTTTGGTCCAAAAATGCCAAAAATGAAAAATCGAAAAAGCAAGATTTCCTAAAAAGTAGGAAGTCTCAGAATTGGCCAAATTCACAGTCGATCTTTGTTTCCTGGGCCTTCTGAGCGCTTCCATGACATCTACGCACTGATTCAAGCATGAATTACTGACTTGGCTTGGGTAACTCTCGGCAGACTGACTTGAAACTCTCATAATGATGACCTCATGTAACCGTTGCAAGGAGACAGAACCCTAAAAACTAGCAGGCAACTGGGGGTCCCCATCAGCGATGGGGCGATGTGTGAAAAGGTCACAACAGAACCCTAGGAGCGTATATGTATCTTTCCGACTTGAATCTTTGGTATTGTTTACTATTTTTAGTACTTTCTAAAAATAGTAAGTCTATTTTGGGTAAGCTAGTCTTGGTCAAGTCTCTCTCTCAACAGCTCGTTTTCAGTTGGCATCTGTTGCTAAGGTTGAAATATAAAATATTTGTTTTTGCCCTTTGAAAATGAATTATTATAAAGTTACTTTATGTTGAGGGTAAAGGGGGACATGAAAAATACCTTGGGCGCCTAAGTGAATGACTTAAGTTGTTTTTAAAGCAACTAAAACGTTTCTGTATGTTGGATAAGGATAGGTGCCCAAGCTAATGTTAGAGGCAAAAAATTAAAATAAAATCATAAAGTTTCAACATGAGGCGTGGGTCTAGGGAGGATTTTAGGGTTTTGTCATGTGGTCGCCCTAATTTGCCAAGGGAGTCTTTTAAAAGTTGATTTTGAAGCCTCATTTCTCATGGTTGATTTGGCTGCTTAAAGAGATGCTGCTGGTTTTTCGCCAGGAGGTCTAATAAACGGAGTTGAGGACAAAAACCCTTGATATCTGGGAGTGGTTTCAGCAATGCGAGACCTGCTCTAGCTGGTAGAAGGGTGATTTCATTTAGAAATCACATTGGAGCATTCAAGTTGCAGATTACAGGCTTTAAGAATGAAGATTTTTCAGCATTTTTGAGGTGTTTCAGTTTGGTTTTTGGTGTGGGTTTGCTTCTTTCAGTTTGGCGTGGTTTTCTTGGTATTTTGGTGAGTTTTTATTCAGTTTCTGGGCACTACAGAACTTGGACCTGAACCTGGTTTCATGCTCATATCTCTAATATGGTTTAGGGTTTCAAAATGGGTATTGGCTAAATGGGTTACTCTTCTCTAGGTGACTCCATCAAGCACTAGTTTGCATTTTTTAATGAGGAGTTGGATTTATTAGGCCTGATTGCCCTTTGCTGCAAGGCGTCACATTCTGGGTGTTTATTCCAAGTCTGGTCAGCATCTTTTGGAAGTAAGTTTTCAGTCTTGGGGAGTTATTTGAAGGATGTCTTGGCTCATCTTGGTGTCGAACTTGACAACCTTTCCTTGAGTATTGGACAAGGCATTGAAGAAGTTGCAATCTGCTGTTCGGGAACTATATTTCAGGTCTGAAAGTCATATTCTGAGTTGTATTTTGCTCTCCAAACAAGACTGTCAATGCTGTTATGATTTTCTGAGTTAAAGTAAATGAAAGCTCTTATTTGCATGCTAGTTTCTTAGTGTTATTTCTGCATATGTATGTTATATTTGTTGGCATGTTTCAAAACTGCAATGGGCATATGAAAAACACAAACAAACAAACTCAGAAAACTCACATTCAGCAAACACTTGAAATCAGAAAAAAAATTGGGGTCTTATATTACATATTAGGTATCTAAGATAAATTTGATACAAGTCAAGGTGCACCCAAATCTATTATGTAAGTCTATTTTAAGTTACAAAGTGGGCCCATAACCCACAAATCCCAGGATCATTTTCACCTCTTAAACTCTGGGAAAAAAAAATGGATATTGTTTAAATGAATCCGGTAAAACAACACCTTCCTAAGATATGAAAATCATCTTAGTGTCAAACATGGGGATATATCAAAATTTTACAAGAGGAGTGATAACCTCCAATTGATTTGGAAGTTGACAAGAATTAGATATTAGAGTGATGAAGTGTTTGTGGGTGATAATTGATTGTAAAGAATTCTAAGACCTTGTACATCTTTCATTTTATTGGACTTGATCAATCCGATAATTTTGTACTTGAGTATTATCTAGAAAATATATACTTAGAAGGTTATAACATGTCATTAATTACCTATGAGTCTATGACAAGGTGATATATGTTGAAAGATGTTTGGCTAGGTTAAGTATTACAAAAACCCTATAAGCTATTTTACATCCTCATTAGAAACGAACTTGCCTCAAAACTTTGTTGAATGTTTATACAAAAGGCAACAAGGGTAATCAAGAGTTTGTATTCATTGCTCCGAATCCTTGTGGTAATGAAATGAGAGAAAACTTGTCTTAAATAACAGGTCTTGGCAATTTCCAACTCTTGGTTTTGTTGTTGAGAGCTATTGGGAAATAGTAGAACATGAGTCAAAAGAATATTGGACAATAAATTATCCTCATACTTTAGAGGATGGTATTAACCTTATTGGTAGTCGAGGCAAGCATATTAACAACCACTCTCCAAGGACATCATTGTAGTATAACATGACCAAGACAATCATCACTAGCTATAGAATTTTCAATTCCTATTGCTGGAGGGCAAGCAATATTGGGAAGAGTGGACTGTCATAACCCCAGATCACAGCCTGCATGAGATAATAAAATAATCACTGCCAAAGGAAACTACAGCGATTCCCTATTAAAATAAGGCAACATAGTTAAGACTTTAATCAAATACAGCTGTCATGCCCCTGCCATAAAAAAAATCGCACCTTTACGAAAATGGTGGATCACAGCTATAATAAATCACAGCCTCTTCTTAATAATCAATCAAGGTAAAGGAAGGCTATTTAGCCTCAAAAGGTATGAATTAAAAATAAAATGAAGAGTCTAAAAGGAAGCACTCCATCTTGGAAAGACGACAGTAAAATAAATAACAAAATAATAATAATAATTAATCAAGGAAGGCAGCGCTCCACTGAGGAAAGGCATGACTCTTTGCAAGGGATAGAATTTATGAAAGGGTGTGACTTTTCCCCTCAAGGGGAAGATATTAAAGAGAAGACATTTTATTGGAGGAAGGCATCAATTGGGATAAATGAAAATCCAATCTGGATAAGAAGGCAGTAAGAAAATAGAATTATAAAGCAGTGATTATGAGGCAGTAAGGTACAGCAAACTTTATATTTCTGCAATAGTTGGTATGCCACATATTTGAATCCAATATTTATTAGTTTGTGAATTATTAGTAATTATTCATTTGATTTTCATAAAGCTATCATATCAGGAATTGGCAAGGAAACATAATAGGGAGATGCAGGAGTACGGGTTCCCTCAATTAAGTAGACAACCCATTGAGTTGGATTGTTTGTGGGCCAAGGGGGCCGGATTGACTTGGTTGGTTGTTCGGCGCTCTTGGGCTTATTTGTGGAGGACAATCTCCCAGAGCCCCATTGTGCTTTTCCCCTCAAGTTCCTAATAAGGTTGACTATAGTGTGCATGTTACATTATCATTTTGTTTGATGATTATTTTCCTAAATTGAATTGCTATTGTGTAATTTAATGAAAGAATACTCTTGTAAATAAATTGTATTATTGGATTTGTTAATTTTGGGGAAAAATTAGGTACTCCCTCAACAGGGGACATTACATATTGTGTGTAGGACCTGTTGTGACCTTTTCACACATCGCCCCATTGCAAATGGGGACCCTTTGTTTTTTTTTTTTTTGCTTTTTGGTTTTGCCTTGGCATCACAATTGCTTATCACCAGTCTTTTTTGTAATGAGGAGTTTGAGTTTTGAATGGTCACCCGAGTCAGTTGGAGAAATTTAGCCTGGATCACCATATAAACGTCACCATCGCGCTTAGAGGGCCTGAGGGACGAAGATCGGCTGTCGTTTCAGTCAATTCTGACACCTCCAAGTTTTTAGGGTTTCTCACCCCGGGCCCCCTATTTTTTAGGACCTACTTTTTGGCACTTTTGGGCAATTCTGGGATCCCTATTTTTTAGGGTCTATTTTTGGAAAGTTGCTATTTTTGGAAAATTTCTATTTTTAGAAAGTTTCTATTTTTAGAAGGGTCACGAGTTTCAAAATCCACTCAGAAGTTCGAAAAGATCATCGAAACTCTCAGAAAATCGATTCGAAATTTTTTGAAATTTTGGTAAAACTCTGGAAAATCACATAAAAAGTTCAAAAATCTGGAAAATTTGTTCAAAAATGGTGAGAAATTCTGGAAAATCACAGAGAAATCTGGTAAAGAGCACTGAAAATGGTGAATAGGATGATCAATTCATCAACAAATTGGTAAAAATTTAGGAAATTCGTCAAGAAATCTGAACATTCATGAAAAAATCTGGAAATTCATGAGAAATCTGGGCAAAACTGAACATTTATGCATGGAGAAAACTGAGATATACACTTTCAGCTCAAAGTCAATGGTGAAGCTTCAGCCAAGCAATGAATGGCATAAAAATCTGAGCAATGGCCAACAAAGTAATGAAGTCCACCCCTGTCAAAGCATCAAATGGACAGACACAAGCTGAAGCCCGCCCTTGGAAATGTCTAAGTCAAATGAGGCAATGGCCAGACCATCAGCCAAGTCCGCCTTGAGATAAATGTCTGATGGCAATCAAATGCAGCAAGTCCGCCCATGGAGAAGAGGGATTTGCCTAAGGAAAAGAGGCAATGGTCAACCACAAGCCCAAGTCCGCCCTATGAATGGCCATCCATATGCTAAACTCCGCCCAGCTAAAGGTTGGCAATGGCAACAAATTAAAGGAAGTCCGCCCTCCAAAGTATGCAATGGCTGGTGACAAGCCAAAGTCCGCCCTATGCCAATGGCCAAACATCTCATCAAGTCCGCCCACCAAAAGAAGTCAAGTGGCAACAAATTAAAGGAAGTCCGCCTTAAGCTTTAGACAATGGCCAAAGATGTGATGAAGTCCGCCCAAGTCAAAAAGGAAAGTGGCAATGAAAACTAGCAAGTCCGCCCCAAGTGTGGCAAGGTAAAATTTGGCAAATGGCAAGGGACTTAAGCAAGTCCGCCCAGCAAATAAGACAATGGCTTAAGAAATAAGGAAGTCCGCCTTAGTCAAATAACAGATGGCAATAAAACATGCCAAGTCCACCCTTAAGAAATGTCAAGAGTTTGGCATCAAAATGGAGGAAGTCCGCTTTGGACAAGATATAGATGGCAAGTAAAAAGAGAAAGTCCGCCCTGTCCAAGTATTAAGTGGCAAGCCAACCTACCAAGTCCGCCCCTATCCAAAGCATTGATGGCGATAAAATCAAGCAAGTCCGCCCTAGACATAAAACGGATAGTAAGCCAAGTAACAAAGTTCGCCCATGGAAAAAAGATGAAAAGTCTAAGGCATAGACAAAGACAAAGAGGAAGTGGCAAGAAAAGACCCAAAGTTCGCCTTGTCCAAAGCATTAAATGGCATCCAAACAGCTAAAGTCCGTCTTGGGAGAATGCAAAAGTGGCTGGGAGAAGTATGAAGTCCGCCATGCTTAGAAGTGACGAAAAAATTAAAAATTTTGCCTAAGTCTAAACCTTGGACAAATTAAAAAAAATTCACCATGCTTGAAAAGAAAGAAAATTTGCCTTAGTCAAAATCCAAAATGCCTAAGAAGATGAAATTTTGAAAAGGCAAATGGCTAAAGAAAATCGGACATGGCAAAATAATTTTGGACAAGAGGCAATTTGTGGCCAAGAAATGTTGGACGTGTCTAGAATAAAATTGGACATGGCAAGAAAATTGTCGAAAATCAAGAGAAGTTCATGGCCAAATAAAATCGGACGGCAAGAAAATATGGCCAACGAAGGAAGGTAGTGGCAAAATAATTTTGGACGAAGGAAGGTAATGGCCAAATAATTTTGGACGATTGAGAATCATAGCAAGATAAAAAGGATGGCCGAATGAAATTGGATGGAAAGAAAATTAAAAGCTTGAAAATGAAATTTGTAAAAATCTTTCAAAGCTTATCTTGAAAAGTTATCTAAAATAAATTTATTTTATTTCTTGCAGGCAGATGACTACACAGGGCGAGGAAAATGGCAAAGAAAGTGTAAAGTCCGACTGGAAGGGAGATGAAAGGAAAAAAAAAGTTTGGCATCATGAAGACAATGGCAAGCACATCGTCAAGTACATCCAACTTACGCAAGCCAAATTCAAAATTGAAGACAAATCGACCAGCGAAGTTTATTTGAGCACAAAAAATGGCCAAAATATTGAAGGTATTTCAAAGTAGCCAAAATTTGGCTAAGTATGGGAAATTCTCTACAGAAAAAGTTCCAATTTTCCTTCATTGCGGCGAAAACACAAGGGAGTTCTTCTCCAAATTCAAGGTGCTTGAAGAAATTCCAAAGCAATCCGGGAAGAAAGATAAGGGCTTCAAGTCCAAACAGGTGCTCCGAGGCGAGGTGAGAAGAAGAAGCCAAAGTCATTCAAGATCGAAGCACAAAGGATAAAGTCATCGGCAAGAAAAATATTCTAAGGAACAAAACCAAAGTGATCAAAGAAGACATCCAGCACGCTGAGGTGGCGCCTCGTCATCCTCCAACCAATCAAATTATTCCAAATCAACATGCAACAACTTTCTATTTTATCTGTTGGTTCGTATTTAGCAAAAAGGACAAGTGTCCTCGAATGAAATTTTCTCATTGGTCGAAGGGTAGCAAACCCTAATTAGGGTTTTATTTGTAATCTTGGCCGTTGATTCCAAATCAATCTTGGCCATTGAATTGTCATTGGGGAGCCTATAAATTGAGCTCGCCCCCTCATTTGTAAGGTATGGGAGCATGTTGCAAAACATGTTGAGATAAGCAACTGTTGTAAGATTGCCAAAGTAATAAGTAATGCATGCATTGTTCTAATGGTGATTGCTTCTCTTATTTTGGAATTGTCATGGTTCTTATCCCTCATCCTAGTTTAGATTTTATTTCATGTATGCTAGATGAATGCAAGATTTGATAAGTATTGATTTATGGTGAAACTTTTTGCTCATACTTTCTTTGAACGGATGATTTTCGTTCAATGCGTAAAGTTAGCCTGAGCTTACTTTGTGGATTCTTAACTTCTGTCTGAATAAATATTGTTCGATTAGAAGGTAGTTATTCATGACGTGAAAATCATAAACACAACTCTCCCTTGAAGATTGCACTGGCTTTGCGTAGTTGGCGCGTTCCCTGCGTGGAGAAACAAAGTTTTGTTTTGTTTCACCGAGTCAATACCGTCTCTTGGATTCGTAGGAGTAGATTAATGCTTATGAACCCTTCTCTTTTTTTAGTTTCTTTGATCCATGACCCAAGCAGTAGAGCTTCATTGTCTAGACCTTCATTGTGACTTGAACAAGCCTAGCGTAAGTCCCTTTGTGTTACTAGCATAATCACATCAAACCACAGAGCTCATCCGCATTCATCTTAAACATTGGAATTACCGTATGATCTTACTTGCAATCTTAGCATACGAGGTAGTTTTTCAAGAGGGGATAGAGCGTCTTTGGACTCTTTATTCTAGAATGTTTGTTGTGTCATAAAACACGCATCAACAGGACCTAAACCAGGATTCATCTTAGAAAGGGCACTTCAATTGGTAAATTTACAATCTTAAATGTATCAAATTTCTTATTTTGGATTCTAATTGTGCTTTTAGGGCAAAATCTAGGAATATCCCAAATAGGGGACATTACATACATACATACACACATATATATGTATAGATATATGTATGTACATACATATATATGTGTATGTGTGCATGTATGTATCTATGTACACATATATGTATGTATGTATATGTATGTATGTATGTATGTATGTATATATACACATATTTTCTTTCATTTCATTCTCATCACTTTCATTCTCACTAAAAGTAAAACCCATTTTTTTGCTGATTTTTGTGTGAAGGAGCTATTTTTAATGATTTTAAAAAGATTGCCAAGTTTCTGCTGGGGTTTTTACAAAGTTTGAATTCAAATCTGAGTAAAAATTCTGCTTGTCAATTACTTGTAGAGTCCAAGTCTCAAGACTGGTCCACATATCTTGACAAAAATATACATATGTGTATGTATGTATACATACATACACATATATATACATTTGAAGTGTTAGTTTTAGGATCAGAAATGAAATAAGCAGAAACACAGAATAATAAACAATAGAACACAGCACTTTTACTCTGGGAAAACCATCCTACTCGAGGGAGAAAAACCCGGCAAAATATATATATATCTCTTATATATAGATATCAGATGAACAAGAGCAGAAATCTGCTTTACAATTTGGCCATACATTAGCCAATCTGATGCACTGATAATAGCACCTCTCTAAATGCAGATATACAAGCAACAATGAAATATTGATCTTCTTGAAAGCAAAATATCGATCTGCTGTATGATCACAAACTCCTGCTGTAAGTAATGCGAACTTGTCTTGATAATTATTGAATGCCAAAATGAAAGTGAGACGCCTTGTATTTATTCACTTCAATATGTCTTTTCATGAAGGGTCGACTTCTTTCACCAAGAGAGACGACTTTACAAAGTGAGGCGTCACTTCTTCAAAGTCGACCTCATTGAATATATTGCAAATTTATAGGAGAAAGAAATCTCCCGCCGCTACTTACATCAACACTCCCTCTTAGCTAGGGAGATATCTTTCCAGATATCCATGTCATGGAATCTCTCAACATGACACCCACAATGGCTACACTCATTTGTGGAAAAGAGTTCATCACGGAGTCACTCAACGTGATATCATCATGGAGTCACTCAACATGACGTCCACCATGGCTACTCCCATGTGTGGAAAGGAACATGTGCACAAGTGCCCATCACGGAGTCACTCAACGTGATGTCGTCATGGAGTCTCTCAACATGATGTCCAACATGGCTACTCCCATGTGTGGATAAACACAAGTACAAAAGGATTCATCACGGAGTCTCTCAACGTGATGTTATGGAGTCTCTCAACATGACATCCACCATGGCTACTCCCAGAGGGTGGAAAGAACCACATCTCCGTCTCAAAGATGGGCAAGGGGCTTTCACCTCAAATTTCTCTGTCTCAAAGAAAAATGCATTAACAAGGGCTTTCACCTCATACTTCTCCGTCACAGAGAAATATACACTAACAAGGGCTTTCACCTCACACTTCTTCGTCACAAAGAAATATACATTAACAAGGGCTCTTTATGATGATGTGACTCCCTCTGAAGCTCCAAGTACTTGCATCAACCTCTTGACCTCCTCGTCCAAGGTTGCCTCTGATGGTTTGCTAGACTCCCTCTGAATGTTATTTCCTCCTCTTCGAAGAAACTGATCGCAATCTGCATGGGTTCTTCCTCTTCGAGAGATGTCTCCACTGAAGTTTATCTCTTCAGCCTGTGTGAATTTCTCACAGGATGCCTCAAGCTCTTCCTCCTTTAAATTCCTTAGGCAGTCTCTCATCATCCTTTTGCTCCTCGATCCGTCCTGGAAGCATTATAGAGAGATTACTAATAGTTCATAGATTCAACCTCCCCCAAAGAGAAATATCCAGATCTGTAATTGTAATCAAATCTTATCAGATTTAATCCTAAATGAACCTATGGAAATTCTAAGCATGAAATTTTGTTCTTAATTCTAAGTCACATTTTTTTTCTTTTGTGTCAAATGTGTTGATTGCAGAACATTTATCGATTTCAATATTCTGCAAGTAAGGGAATGAAGTCCCATAAATATGAGGGAGAAACGCCTCAAGGAGAGACACGTCTCATGAGAGGACGTGTCTCCACAAAGTGAAGACACGTCTGCTCATGGGACGTGTCCCTTGAGCGCACAGGGTTCCTTAACAACTGAAGCCATTCGGTGTTAACAAAGACTAATATGACTGTATTCAACAATTATCTAATATGAATTCGATTTATCCATTTTCAAATTTTGATCATCTTCAGAAATTCGAATATCTTATTTGATGGATTTATATTTTAAGAACACTTTGGTTAAATATAAATGATGATGATGCATGAATGCAATCATCATTTATATCTGACCGAAGCTATCTTAAATCAACAAGATCAATGCTAGAAGCATTCACTATTCCCAATGTTATAGCATGAATTAATAACTACATAAAAATTCATGAACATCATTCAAACATGAAATACTTATCTCATAGAAATTAGAATCTCCTGCATTGATGTCATGTAAATATTTTGTCACTGCTCCAGTTCCAATTTCATCAGTAAGCCTGTTCTTTTCCATATTTGATTCTTCCATGTCAAAAGCACTAGCGCGGTCCTCCCTAAGTCCTCGGACATATACATTCTGATTGAACTCAATCCATCAATGGTATTAAATTGCCTAACCTGGCAACAGCACCAGCATGTAGGATGTGCTTGAGCACATTAAACTCCATATATATACAGAGTTAACATGAGGGGCCCGCCAATTCCTCCTGAAAGGTTATGCCCAGATAGAGACTTCTAAAGATACACGGCTTCACATAAGCATTATCCTTAACTGAAAATAATCTTTCACAGAGGCAGCAATCCCGACTTTCCTCCAACGCAATCCATTCTCTCTATAATGCTTCATGATATTGCCAGACCTTCATTAATATCTGGCACCATTCTCATTTGCGCAAAGACATCATGAGGGCCAATGTTGAAGGCACAGGGTAATATGAAGACTCGAACTTATATGAGTTTTGTTAATCAATAGTCGTCCATGATATTAATGCCTCTGAATATGACTCGGAATTTCAGCGTCTAAAAATGGCCTCGAACTCTTACCAATGGCTCTGGTATTCAAATAGCATTTGATCCATCAATGCCCTGCAACTACTATACCCGACCCGATCACAGATGTACATAACAAGTCGCTCCCATCGCGATGAAGTTGTGGACATACAATAAGTCGAAAAATGTAAATATCACGATGGTAGCAATCTTCAACAATATTCAACCTATATACAATATCATCCGCCGCTTCCTCCAATATCAATGCAATATAGGCATATCGGGATTTTCTTTGTCCTACGAACTTTAAAGATAATATCGTTTCTCAATCTACTCCCAGCCTCCTTTCCTGTTCGATGCTTGCAATGCTCTGGAAGTATTGTTCGATGCCAGAGGAATCCCGACACTTCAAGGTAAAATGTTACAAGTAGAGAGCGTCAACGAAGAGTGATGTGCCTCTCACAGAAATAGAAACATGATTTGCTAATGGCGGCCAGAGCTTAGGCTCGGCCAGATTGGATATTTAATCGCTTCCCTCAGTGCCACACTTGCTGGAAACCAATAAGATTCAATGCCCAGTGGTAGTAGAAGCGAATGCTAAAATTCTCCAATAGTCCAAATCGCAATTTCCACCAGTAGTCTTTTAATGCCTTCCAAAATAAACTTCTTGGAGAATCTGCTTAATCAAATCTGATCGGATCTTAAACCCTCTTTGATACCATGTTAGTTTTAGGATCAGAAATGAAATAAGCAGAAACACAGAATAATAAACAATAGAACACAGCACTTTTACCCTAGGAAAACCCTCCTACTCGAGGGAGAAAAACCCAGCAAAATATATATCTCTTATATAGAGATATCAGATGAACAAGAGCAGAAATCTGCTTTACAATTTGGCCATACATTAGCCAATCTGATGCACTGATAATTGTTGATGTTGGCAGCGTCAGTCATCACTTCCAGCCACGTCCTTAAACAATAAAATGAAATATATCGGCTATTTATTTTATTAGAGATAGTCGTTGGTGAAGAGGCGCTTCACCATAAACAATGATTAATTATTGATAATCGAATTACTTGAGGCCGACTTCATGAGACGTCGCCTTTCATTCTTGGGCCGACTTGTTATTATGAAAAGACACGATTTATGGCTCCTTCCTATTCAACTTGTATATATATGAGTTGTTTGTTCATTCAAATTAACATTACATTCATTTTTACATTCTTCCTTCAAAGTGTGATTTCATAAGAGAACTGCGAATTCATTCAAGTGCAGATCGAAGTCTCAAGGAGGCCGAATTATTGTCTTCCTGAAGGGCAATATTATCATTCAGATATTGCACTGAGTTGGTGCTATTGTTTGGCCTTGTAATCGATCTCTTTGTAAAGAACATTGTTGATTCATATTCAATATATAAGTGATATATTGTTGCCGGGTTTTTCTCCCTCAAGTGGAGGGTTTTCCCAGGGTATATGATGTGTCTATTTGTTTGAATTTGAATTAAAATCTGCTTATTCATATCTGATCCTAAAACTAACATGGTATTAGAGCGGGTTTAGGCAAGATTGTGATCAAATTTCTATAAGCAGCGTTATCTTCCACTCTTGTTCTCATCTTCTTGCATCTATCTTATCTTCGAAAATGGTGATCGGGCTCAAGGTTGAAGATAGACTTGAAGGTGCTTCCAATTTCACCTCTTGGAAGTTTAGGGTGTTGCTTGCATTGGAAGAGAATGAGATTGTTGAGTTCGTGGAAAGCAAAGTTCCCGAGCCTTCCGATGAGAATGAGAAGTCACAATGGAAGAAGAATGGCACTAAGGCGAAGAAGATCTTGGTTGATTCTGTGAAGGACCACCTTGTGTCGATTATCTCCGAGTTGAAGACAGCAAGAGAAATGTTCAAGACCTTGGAGGAAATGTATGAGATCAATAATACAAGCAGAGCTCTTGCATTGAGGCAACAGCTTCATCATGTCAAGATGGCGAAAGGAGATTTTGTCATCTCCTTCTTCATGAAGATCACCGAGTTGAGAGATCAACTTTGTACCATTGGCCATATTGATGATAAGGACTTGGTCATGTTGGCTCTTAATGATCTTCCTCAATCTTGGGAGCGATTTATCCAAGGAATTAGTGGGAGATCAAAGCTACCTAAGTTTGATCGTTTTAGGGCAGATTGCATTCAAGAGGAATCTAGATTGGCAGCAAGAGGCATTGGGCAAAGTTCTACCAATGAAGACATTCATGTACTTGTTGCTCATTTATCAAAGAAGAAAGGGAAAGAAGGGAAGAAAGGCAACTTCAAGAGGAACAGAGATAAAAGATCAGATGGTGCTCCTGCATCTAAGAAGAAGGATCTCTCCCATATACAGTGCTTTAGATGTGACAAGTTTGGTCACTATGCAAAAGATTGTCCAACTAGACCTAAACAGCATGCTTCAATTGCGGATGTGGGTGAGATCTTTCCTCAGAAGGATTCGAGTGGATTTCTATTCTATTCTGCCCTATCAAGCAATGTTCCAACAAATAGCAGCACTTGGCTGATTGATAGTGGTGCCTCTCGTCACATTACTGGTTTTAGAGAACATCTTTCAAATTTGGTGGAGGGAGATTCAAGCATTCAAGTCATAATTGGAGATGATGCTTGCTATTCTATGAAAGGTGTTGGAACCTCCTCTCTTCACTTAGATTCTAGCATCTCTCTTCAATTGAGCGATGTGCTATTCGTACCAGGCATCAAGCGGAACCATGTCTCTATCTCAGCTTTGGAGGACAAAGGATATCAAGTTGCATTCTCTGAAGGAAAAGTTCTTGCATGGCCAAAGAACTCTAGCATTAAGATTGCCCGAGTGATTGGTGTTCGGCAAGAGAGTCTCTATAGACTTTCCACTCGACCATTACAGGCTTTGTTGCATGATTCAACAAGTTCATGTGAGCTTTGGCATAGAAGACTTGCTCACCTTCACTTTAGAGCACTTCCAACCATGGAGAAGATGGTCACAGGCCTTCCTAAACTCAGCCTGTAATGATTTGTGTGGTCCAATGTCTATTGCTTCTTTGAGTGGTTTTTGGTATTATATAATTTTCATTGATGACCACTCTAGAAAGACTTGGATTTATTTCTTAAAGTCTAAAGAATCTGAGGAAGTACTTGAGAAATTCAAGGAATTTAAGGCTCAAGTAGAGAACTTGTCCGGGAAGAGGATCAAAGTTTTGAGATCAGACAATGGAGGAGAATACATCTCTAGAGGCTTTGGTAACTTTTGTATCGAGGCTAGGATTAAGAGGGAGTTTTGTGTTCCTTACAATCCACAGCAAAATGGTGTTGCAGAAAGGAAGAACAGATCCATTGTAGAAGCAGCTAAAGCCATGATCCATGATCAAGATCTGCAAACCTTCCTTTGGGTTGAAGCATCTAGGACAGCTGTGTATGTTTAGAATCGGAGCCCTCATCGCATTTTGGAGAACATGACTCCTGCAGAAGCTTTCACAGGGGTGAAGCCTGAAGTCAATCATTTGAGAATCTTTGGTAGTCCTGTGTACATTCATGTGCCTAAAGATAAAAGGACAAAATTGGAACCATTTGGCAAGAAGGGAATATTTGTGGGCTATAGTGAGTCTTCAAAAGCCTACAGAATTTACATTCCAGGTCAGAAACTGATAGAGATCAGCAGGGATGTTACATTTGAAGAGGATGTTGCATTCAAGAGATCTAAAGGCTCTCACATGGAGATAGATAATGAAGACCAAGAGACTCCTCAGGACATGGAAGTTGACCATACTCCTGAGATTCAGAGGGAGTCTATTGAACCTGAAGAAGATGGTGATCCAGTTGAGCCTCTTGAACCAACTGATGGGCCTAGAGACATTGTTGTTGGTCAAAAGAGACCTCTATGGGCTAGGCAAACAATGCAGGAGGCAAAAAGGTTTGTAGCCCCTAGAGGAACATTCAGAGAGAGCAATAGACCGCAAAAGTTTCCAAGCTATGTTGCATTGATGAGTTAAATTATTGAATCTGAGCCTTCCAGTGTTGAGGAAGCTTCAAGTTAGCAAGTATGGAGAGATGCTATGGCTGAAGAATATCAATCTATCCTCAAGAACGATGTTTGGGACATTGTACCTAGACCAAAAGGGAAATATGTTGTATCTTCTAAGTGGCTTTTCAAGATCAAGAATGCCCCTGATGGAAGCATTGAGAAGTACAAGGCTAGATTTGTGGCTAGAGGATTCTCTCAGAAAGAGGGAATAGACTATGAAGAAACATTTGCTCCAGTTGCTCATTATACCTCCATCAGGACTACCATTGTTATTGTAGCAACTAAAGGATGGAAGTTACATCAGATGGACGTGAAGACAACATTTCTAAATGGTGTAATTGAAGAAGAGGTATACATTGAGCAACCTGATGGATTTGAGGTTCATGGAAAGGAGTCTCATGTTTGCAGATTGAAGAAGGCTTTGTATGGCCTTAAGCAGGCTCCTCACGCTTGGTATGAGAGAATTGATAGATACCTGATGAGCTTGGGCTTCTCCAAGAACGATGTTGATTCAAACCTATACTTCAAGGTAATTGATGGAGTAGCATTGATCTTGGTTCTTTATGTTGATGATTTATTTCTTACTGGAGAAGATCACATCATTATCAAATGCAAGAAGGAGTTAGCTTCTGAATTTGAAATGAAGGATCTTGGTTACATGCATTACTTCCTTGGTTTAGAAGTATGGCAGAGACCTAATGGGATCATTCTGAGCCAAGGGAAGTACACAATAGACATCCTGAAGAGATTTGGTATGTTGGATTGCAAATCCATGTCTACGGCGATGGAGACCAATTTGCAGAAATTAAAAGAGGCTGCAGCTAGTTCATATCTGGTGGATACTACTATGTACAGGCAGTTGATTGGATCGTTGATGTATCTAGTCAATACTAGACCATTGCTATGCAGTGAGTGCACTTAGTCAGTTCATGTGTGAACCAAGGCAAATACACCTAGTTGCAGTAAAGCATATCCTGAGATACTTGCGTGGCACAGCTGGGTGTGGACTTGAAGCTGCATGGATATTCTGATTCTAATTGGGCAGGGTGTGTTGCTGATCAGAAGAGCACCTCTGGATGTTGTTTCAATTTGGGGTCTACGATGATCTCCTAGTGTAGCAGGAAGCAGTCTTCAGTGGCACTAAGCACCGCAGAGGCAAAGTATATTGCAGCTTGTGTGGCAGCTCGAGAAGCAATGTGGCTTGGGAAGCTCCTTGCAGGATTGTTTGGACAATCATTGGAGTCGACTGTCATTCATTGTGATAATCAAAGTTGTGTGAAGCTTTCTGTCAATCCAATGTTTCATGACAGAACCAAACATGTTGAGATCAAATACCACTATATCAGAGATATGGTATTGAGGAAAGCTATCCAGTTGAAGTACATTAGCACTGATGAGCAAACAGCCGACATTCTCACCAAACCTCTCTCCAGAGTAAAGTTTGTGTACTTTCGAGACAAGCTTGGAATTATGGAGAATGAAGCCCTAGCTGAGAGGGAGACGCAGCTTCAGTGATCTTCTATGATTTGCTTTAATGCATTTTTCTCTGTGAGAGAAATTTGAGGTGAAATCCCTTGTTTACACCCTCTAGAAGTAGCCATGGTGGATGTCATGTTGAGTGACTCCATGACAACATCACGTTGCGAGACTCTGTGATGATTTTCTTGTACTTATGTTATTCACCCTCTGGGAGTAGCCATGGTGGACGTCATGATGACGACATCACGTTGAGTGATTCCGTGATGGGCACTTGTGCACATATACTTTGCCATACATGGGAATAGCCATGATGGTTGATATCACGTTGAGTGACTCCGTGATGAGCTCTTTCCACATATGGGTGTAGCCATTGTGGATGTCATGTTGAGAGACTCCATGACATTGGATAGCTAGAAGTCTTCTTCCCTAGCTGAGAGGGAGTGTTGATGTTGGCAGCGTCGGTCATCACTTCCAGCCACGTCCTTAAACAATGAAATGAAATATAGCCTTATCGGCTATTTATTTTATTAGAAATAGTCATTGGTGAAGAGGCGCTTCACCATAAACAATGATTAATTATTGATAATCGAATTACTTGAGGCCGACTTCATGAGACGTCACCTTTCATTCTTGGGCCGACTTGTTATTATGAAAAGACACGATTTATGGCTCCTTCCTATTCGACTTGTATATATATGAGTTGTTGTTTGTTCATTCATATTAACATTACATTCATTCTTACATTCTTCCTTCAAAGTGCGATTTCATAAGAGAAGTGTGAATTCATTCAAGTGCAGATCGAAGTCTCAAGAAGGTCGAATTATTGTCTTCTTGAAGGGCGATATTATCATTAAGATATTGCACTGAGTTGGTGCTATTGTTTGGCCTTGTAATCGGCCTCTTTGTAAAGAACATTGTTGATTCATATTCAATATATAAGTGATATATTGTTGATGGGTTTTTCTCCCTCAAGTGGAGGGTTTTCCCAGGGTATATGCTGTGTCTATTTGTTTGAATTTGAATTAAAATCTGCTTATTCATATCTGATCCTAAAACAAACAATAATAGCACCTCTCTAAATGCAGATATACAAGCAACAATGAAATATTGATCTTCTTGAAAGCTATGTTACCGGGTTCTTCATTTTTGCCCGACGTGCCTGCTCCTAGAGCGTTTGGGCACGGGCCCTTGCTGGGGAGCGCCTGGGAGCGCCCTAGGAGCGCCCAGGCAGCCCTGGGTTCTCTATGGGTCCTTCTTGCGCGCTCCCAGGCACTCCCAGGGCGCTCCCAGGGTGCTGCTAGGCAGAAAATGTTAATTTGACTCATCCTTTTTTGTTACAATAGTTTGTGATCTGTTTTAGCTTGGGTTTCAAATTAATTTCAAAGATATTATTTCATTATCAGCTTCTTAAATGTTGCTTGTCAATTTAGTGGATTTATAAAATATTTATTTCAGTATAAACATTGACATTAATCCAATATTGTAATAACTAGATGGTTTATCGTCAGATCCCTATTATCATTGTAAGTTTGTAAATGTAATGATCTTCATTTGAATCGTAACTTTAGACATATATGATATATGACATAATATTGAAATTTGAACTATCAATTGGCATTATCTTTATCACTACCATTGATCAATGATTCAATGATGAATTGATGACTGATGATTGATGAAGTATACTATATCATACTATCAAATGTATTTACAATTTTGTATATTTTTAATTTTTTGCACATATATATATATATATATATATATATATATATATATATATACAGCCGTACCCAAACGTACTGTATTTCAGGAAAAAAAAATCGCCGTACCAGCGTACCCGTATCCCATACCCACGCCCAGTCCTATACCAGAACCGGCAACTTAGCTTGAAAGCAATATATCGATCTGTTGTATGATCACAAACTCCTGCTGTAAGTAATGCGAACTTGTATTGATAATTATTGAATGCCAAAATGAAAGTGAGACACCTTCTATTTATTCACTTCAATATGTCTTTTCATGAAGGGTCAGCTTCTTTCACCAAGAGAGACGACTTTACAAAGTGAGGCGTCACTTCTCCAAAGTCGGCCTCATTGAATATATTGCAAATTTATAGGAGAAAGAAATCTCCCGCCGCTACTTACATCAACATGAAGCAACACAAAAGGTAATCTAAGAAGTCAGGTTCTAGACTCCAAGCCTCTAATGACTTAATCTTATTCCACAAAAGATACACACCCAAGATAAATTGCTCGGAAATCTAATACATATCCCAATAGATATACAATGGACAACAATCTAAGTTGATGAAATTCAAATCACCTATTCATCTATAAACCATGGTGTTTATAACCCTAGGGTTGCACTAACAATGGATATCCAAACTAGCTCTACTACTATTCTCCTTAGTGTTGTCCAAACAATTAGATGACTTTAAAAAACATTACCATTCAAGATAACAGAGCAGAAATGCAGAATTAAACGGAGCAACAAGACACATAACACCAAGATTCCTCTAGAGAAAACCCAGTCAAGAGAAAACTCTAGGAAGGGTATGTAGCCAACATCCCATTACTAGTTTTAGGGCTATTACAAGAGATAATATGTCAATAATACTCAGACCTGTCCTGGCTATACACCTACTCCTATTTTTCTATTTTGCTACTGTACAACAACTATACAACAATATCGTGCATGCCTATCTCTCACTCTCTCTCCCCTCCTCAAACCAGTATGAGAATGTCTTCTAGAGCTAACCAGTCATCTAACCAACCCTACGACTGTCATCCTCTCAGCCATATATACTTCTGACCACCCTCAACCATGTAGAGAGACCGTCACTCGGCATCCCCATGGTTATCCTTCCAACTTCCCATGTTTGGAAGGTGGATGATTGCCATGGGTGGTAACAGTCATGCATGCAACCACCAATGCACTCAAAAATCCAATGCAAAATAGCCCACGTGTGAGTATGGTGGTCAAGTTAAACAATCTATCAACATGGACAATGGAGAAAAGCCACCAAGGAAAAGACATATAGCCATCACCAATAAGAAACGAATACTCCACCCAACAAAAGAAACTAAGCACTGTCCTTTGTAATCTTCTACCCCAGAACAACTTCCTATTGATGTTAAATGCCCTCAACTAGCCTGTAGCAAGCATGAATGGAGATAATCAACTCTACATGCATCATAGTGATGTGCCAAACCACCACCAAAACACATCTTGATCCATTCTTCAAGCATACATTATTTGTTCACCATTTATGACACGCATACCATTACTAGAAGCAATACAAATTGCTCTAGTTAACAATTTATGCAGAAAACTTACTTCCATTGACTTGTAGCATGTTGAGTGAACTGCTGTAGCACCTTTCTAGTCACCAATAGCAACCTGTAGTTGAATCATAACAGCCTATTACATACCTGTAGCAACCTATGGCATACCTGTAACAGCCTTCTAGACACCTATAGCAGCCTACTACAGCCATGCTCAACTATGAAACTTCCAAATCTGAACAACCATGCTAAGATTTTGGATCAGCTATATGCAAAAGCAAATTACAAATAAGAAATTAGAAACAGAAATAACATTCATCGATATATCCCCATAAAAATACAACTAAAAGTCTAAAACAGAATTATGTTAGTTTGAATATTAATTACAAGATATTCACTTTAAGCATTTGAAAGAATGAATGCCTTCTCTCCTAATTGAGGAACACAACCTCGTATGATGGTGTACAATAAGAAATGAAGGGTCATCAATGAAAGATGGGATGCTTCATATGTTTAAGGAGGTCATTGCCAAGTGGAATATGCTGTCCAAAAGCAGTTATAAAAACTCAAACTTCCTACTTCAGTCCTCCTTCAGTTTGTCAAATCTTATTTTCACAGCTCCATTTGTTCCTTTTTTAAAACCCTGTTGAAACAGCCTTCCAAATATAACCTAGATTCTTCAACTGTCACCTAGATCAGTCTGATCAGTTATTCAGGTGAGGAAAATCTCGACCATGTGTTCTACTCCATGAACTCGTAAGTATAGGTTCTTGGATCATTGATGCTACTTAAATGCCTCCCTAACAAACACAATTAAGTCAACAAATCTCTCAAGAGGGTCCAGTATGGTAAATAGGAGGTGAGATAGATTCAGGCCCAGGGCATTGAAAATATAAGTTAGCAAACATTTAATTTTTAGCTAAACTAAGCTAATATAGTTGTTTAATTAAACTGAATAGCACTTAACAAACCATGTAACCAATAGATTTTACGAAATAATTTTGTACGTCATAATTGTTTAGGCCAATAATGGATCAATGCAGTACAATCCTATACAATAAAAGGCAGAGAGAACTCCAATACTTAGACCTTTAGTTCCATAGCATAGATGCTAATGGACACTGTCATATTTCTTCTATAATTAGGGTGGGTACAAGGACTTGTTCTTAAAAATATTTGTTAATGTCTCATAGGAATTGCTAATAAATAAATTAGGATTTGCTTTTCAGTGTAAAGTTTTTAAAAATAAACCAATTTTCTGTAAGGTAAAAGTTCAGTGCTTCCTTACAATTTCTTGCTCTAAATGTATTTCTGAGAAAAGAGAGAAAGAGATGAGAAAGGACAGCTTCATCGTGGTAACTACTGACAAAAGAGATGTACCTCTGCCCATAGGAGCATCTAAATAGCATCCGTGTAAAAAATTAGTGTAAAGATATGAGTCAAGCAATTGATTTTGGGTACAAGAGGACAATAAAAGGGCCACGTAGAACAAACTAATGAGATCACCCAGGCCATTTATATTAATGATCCAAACAAGCGAACAGATGAGCTGAATTTCACCCATTTTCTTTCCTTTTGTAATGCATAAAGCCCATATCACATTGAACTCATTCTCTGTGACATTAGATATCTATTAAGGGTAATTCCACCATCAATCATGGCAGACAGTGTCACAAGGCATGGTGGACCACCAAAATAAACCAAGTTGACTCAGCTTAACAGCACGTGCAATAAGACTTGTAAAAGTTTTATCAAATACAATAAAACTTGACTGGACTTGGTGAAAACTTGGAGAGACAATTTGAAAATATAAAAAATAATGAAAATTAATAAATAGTTCAACTCCCACACTCTGCTGGAAGCCAAGTTGATCCTTAGACTTTTTCATTGTTGAGTTGTTGAAAAGCTGAAGTGATATTCCTTTGATTGGAAATGTGTAATGTGCAATGAAGAATCTTTAAAACAAACAGCAATGGAACCGTTGATTAACCATTACACAATGAACTATGAGAAGGTGATAACCAATAAGCATATGGCAAAGATGCACCAGAAATAAACATGAATTCATCAAATTCCTGCATGTAGGAATTACATTATTGCCAAGACATCACAACTGTCATTAACACTTGTATATTTTATTCAAGCCTTTCTACTGCCAATTTATAATTTCATTTTAAATTTATTAGAAAACTGTTAAGCTGTTAAGACCAGAATATTACAATACTACGACTGAAGCCAGCCGTACATGTTTTGGTATAAGAAATAGGTTCAAGAAAAAATTGCACATATGTTGCCGATGGTATTAATCTTCTGAATGTGTTTGTTGTTATTTCCCAACTTCCGCTTGCTCATATCAACATTTCCTTTGCAGTTCCTCGTTCTTGTCCTTTCCTCAAATATACTCAGAATTTAGAGTATGACACAAAAGGTATAGCAGGGACCAAAAGTAAATATGAATTTTAATTGAGCAGGTAAGTCACACTTCTTAGGAAGGCCGAATTTGAAGCTAGGCTGTGTTAAAATTCTCCAGCAGGGGGACTGCACGGGATAACTGCGGGTAGAATAGTTTTATCTTTGCTAATGGTAAAAGTCCGATACTCACACCTTGCCTGCCTCACAGGAAGTGAGCAAGGGCACCCAAACAAGCAACCAGCAGAAGGAATATCAATCAAACACAGAAGAGGTGTCCTAATTCAAGCCGCCATAGCATGTTCTTCCTTGACACTAGACCGCTAAAAATTGACACACCTCACCATCCAGACAAAAAGGGATACTCCAGTGAGAAAGTATGCCCAAACGTGCGTTGCATATACACCCATTTAAGTATATACAGACATGGATATGAATCTGGGTTGATAAAAGGAAATTATGCGGAAGTTGAATACCAATTGCGTGTGTATATTATACGTGTACCAGTTTATATATAAACAATTAAACACACATGGGTATTTATATGGGATGATTTACGGCAATCACATGGGTACCATTTGTTTCTGAGGGTATGTATATGTACCCTGCAAATAGACATGCAAGCAGGGTGATCTCTAAGCATTGAAAAATGAATAGGGTACCAACCGTTTCCACAGATCCCGCTGAGACTTGGGCATTTGTGAGCGCCAGAGCCTGTCCATGTCGGCACTGTATGTCTGGAGCTGAGAAAGGTCGCGCTTGAGAGTGTGAGCAAGGTCCGGGGTAGACTCATCATGTGACCATCCGCTTGCTCTGGGAGATGAAATCGATGAGTGAGATTCCAAGCGCTCCAGCCTCTCCAATCCATCTCTGACCTCTAATAGCAGACGCCTCGCCTGCTGGTATACATCTGATAAACTTCCTCCCCCCATTCACAAAACTACACAGATGTATCTCAAATTCAAACTGCTTGAAGTTTTGCTGAGAACAAGAATTATAATAGAGGAAACGTGTATCAATAGTTCAAGAACTGGAAATTGGTGCGAGGCCAAGAGACTTTCTTTCAGTTTCCAAAGAAATAAATCACATCTTTAAATCAATTAATTAGTGTTGATTATTTAAGATAAAGAAGAATAAATGGTAATTAGTTTTTGCTTTCATGTTGATTTGAGTTTGTTAAATGTTTTTAATTGATTTTTTACTAGTATACATATATTAAATATTAATATATATAAAATACACTAGAGTTATCCTTTCTCATGTGCCTATTTTCATCAACTTATTCAAAACAACAATAAAGTGTCCATATGTTATCACCGATTCAATCAATCAAATAATATATGAGCAAAATAAATCAGGCGAAAAAACTCAATAGTGAAATAAAACTAGAAAAGACTCAATAGCACATTAGAGGTTAAACACAAAGATGCTTAGTTGTCTTATGAGTTCCTTGTGAAATTTGAATTGACTGATTTTAATTATAATTTGATTTTCAATACATATGTCCAATTTCCTCTTTAAACAAATGTGAAACAATTGTCAATTAAGATAAGATCAAATATTAAATTTATGTATTTTCTTCACAAAGATACAAGATAAGGTAACCAAACCCTAGTTTTGATTCTAGTGTGTATTAAGAAAATGTAACCTTGCCAAGTTCCAAACCAAATGAGCCCTAGCAAGTCCAACAGACTCAACTTGGGAGACTTTCCATCCCACTCAATAATAAAACAACCACAAACAAAAAGCAATAAACCTTACGGAATCATTGAATCTTTATTTTGTTTTACTACAACAACAGATTATAACAATACAATTGGTTTCAACAAGACTAAAGCCAAATTTTTGATAGCTAAATTCAAGTGAATCCAAAAAATGTATTTAGTTTTAATTTATTTTTTTAATTAAATTGATTTTAAAATATAAAAAGGCAACATTACCACCACTTGCATAATACGCCTCTTGATGTAACTCTTGATGTAATTATTTTTATTTTACTTTAATTTATATCTTTAACATTCAAAATAAAAATAATGTATAAATATATATTTATAATTATAATACAAATGATGAAATACTATTGCAATGAGAAAAAATATGAAAATAAGTGCCTCAAGAAGATAACTCTCAAGGTATTTTATATAAATAATAATGTTATATAAATACTAATTTATTATAATAATTACTATAATTAAATTAATTATAATTATTAATATTAAATTTTATTATTAATAATAATAAAAATAAAATTATTATAAAATTGATTATGATATAAAAAATAAGTATTTTAGAGTGAATAAGATATCAAATCGATTTAAAACCATTTTTAAATCTACTTTAAATCTGCTTGAAAAAATGTCTACATACAATGAATGTAGTTATGCTAGTTGTATGTCATTTGAACATCAAATTGAAACCAAAGAGTTTTTAGAAATTCAATTGTATCTTATATATACGGATACAATATTTTATGCTTACATAAATTAATATTATGGATATGAACATTTGTAAATTTAAGATTTAAAATTTTATTGTTTTGATTTTTGTAATCTAAATATTGAAGACCACAAGCAATCATGCAATATGTCTTGCAATGTTGATGTGGTTTTGTTGTCTTGTGATAATACTTTGACACTCTTGATGTATGCAAGAGGTGTTCTTTCAATGTTCTAGATGAAACATAGAAAAAGGGAATAGGTGTGATGAGGTAGGTTCACCAAAATGTAATGATGACCTAGGACACCCTCACTTTTTCTAGTTTCATTAGAAAAAGAGATCTCCCAAGGATAGAATTGACTTTCAACATTGAGGTGAGTCAACTCTATGGGGATGGGGATTTGTTGTTTCCTAATGACAAAAATGACTAAAATGCACTTTGGGGAGATAAAAATAAAATACTTAATAAACTCAATTGTATGATGTAAAACTTGAAATACAGAGTTTAAAGATAGCACAAACAGAAACAGTAACTTTTAGAAAGATTTGAGAAGGGTAGAATGATATGTACCAGTCACTAAAAGTGGGTTTTGAGTGTCATACAAGGACATATTCACCCTAGGGAAAATGGGTCTTTGTATAGGGGTCCAAAAT
Organism: Sequoia sempervirens; assembly: GCA_007258455.2. Classification (NCBI taxonomy): domain Eukaryota; kingdom Viridiplantae; phylum Streptophyta; class Pinopsida; order Cupressales; family Cupressaceae; genus Sequoia; species Sequoia sempervirens. Next base: position 231,266 of record VDFB02329179.1, on the reverse strand, counting down.
CTGATTTCACAGTCCTTTGATCGCGGTCTTAGCTCCTGATTTCTCCAAATTCCATTATCGAAAAGTCAAAAATAAATTTTGTAAGTGAGTTTTTGTGGCTTGACAACTTTGTAAAATTGCTCTTTTGATCCAATTTTAGTCCTTCTTCACCTACAAATCTACACATACAAAGAGAGAGAAAAATCTTTGTTTTTCAGTGAATAGGGGTTTGCCTTGGTCAAACCCCGATTTGCTAATTAAACCTTGATGATAAAATAATGACAATTAAAAGGAATTTGATGAATGAACAATGTTATGTCACAACTCACCAAACCCTTAATGGTTGCCCTTAGAGGATTGAAGTCTAACACATCACTCTAAGGATTGGATCTTGCTTGAATTGACTTGATTGGATGCTTGATTTGACACTTGATTTGATGATTGAATGCTTGAAACCTACATCACAATGTTAGCCCCAAAACATGACATGAAGATGCATAAGCTTTGACATGATGATATGATCTTGATTGTTGTTGTAGATGACTGATAAATTTTCTCTTCAATGCTTTTGACAATAATATTTTCTCTTATGAAAGTTGCCTCTTAATTCTTAATGTTGAATTGATAAAATAACTATGTATTTATAGGAGTTTATCTAATTTTTTGAAAATTAGATTCCATAAGCTGACATTTAAAACTTGAATTTGAATCATTAAAATGTCGTCAAAAACATATTAAAAACTAGGTCTTGTCACTTAAGGAGGACCTATTCACCCTTGGGCGAATGGGTCCTGCGACCTAAATCTAAGACACACAATTTACAAGGTGATTTAATTACTATTAGCATTTATTTAATGTTGGTTTCCATTTTAGAAAATGAGAATAATAAGGCTTAGGAATGCATAATTTAGGTAATTAGAAGCTTAATTAAGTCTTGTTGAATGAACAAGACAACTGAGAGGGGGTAAACCAGTTGTATCAAATTAAAACATCAAAACCCTCAACACTAATCAAATCCACATGCATTCATTAAACCCTTAATCTATTGAGATGTTTAAACATGAAATGCAAATAACAGAAACTAAAACAACAACACCATACACGAGAGAACACTAGATTTACGTGGAAAATCTTAGGAGGGAAAAACCACGGTGAGGATTAGCTCACAATATAAGTAATTGCAAAGCTGATACAAAGAGGCTCACTACCAGAATAAGACACACTGTCTAGAAGGGCTCACAGCCCAGGCTCACTACTGGAATAGAAAGAGAAAAGAAGATAGAATGTTACATAGAGAGAACAATCTCAATGTAATAGAAAATCCACCACAGTAGCTCCAACAACACTCGCAGCTCTCAAGAGATCAAGATACCTCTAGCTCACTACATTCAACAATCTTGCATTATAGCTTGTACTGTATTTTGTAACTCTGCACTTAATTTCACATCACAACACTCAACTCTATTCCACAAGTTTCATCTTGCATCAACTCACCTTGCATTTATACCATCCACAACTTGAAAAGCATCTTCAAGTCAGTTGTAGACACATCTTACACTTTACAAATTGAAAATTAGGTCGGCATTAAGCATTCCCATAGTGGATAAGAATGAAAGTGAACTAATACAAAACTTAATTGGGACCCAAATCAACATTCACATGCCATGTTATGCCTTCATCAATACTAAATGCTAATATATTCTCTAGCACTTTCAATATATTTTTTTCACTTCAAGGGGTCATAAAGTCACCTGCACTTCCTTCTCTGAGGAAAACCCAAGGAGTGGTATAGTTCATGGCATTTAAAATTTCCTGAGATGAAAATCTAACCAAAGGAGATCCATCTAAACCAAGCACTTTCATCTTACCTCCACCTGTAGTAGAAAAGAAAAAATAACCATTAGTTATGCGATAACAGCTTAATCCAATGATAAAAATGTAGTCATATAATACACTTCTCAAGATTTAGCTCGAATACCTGCTTTTCTTTTTTTAATATTTTTCCAACGAGAAACGTAAACTATCGAAACAAGAACAATGACGATGAGTCCAACTATAGCTCCTACCGGTGTAATAGCTGTGCACATATAAACAAACCTAATTAGAAATGGTGCTCATTACAGATAATAGCAGCAAACACTTACATTTTATGCTCATTTCTTCATTTTATGATAACAATGACTACCTGCAAGATTTACTACTTGCTTTCCTTGACCGTATTTGGTTATGCCCACTGCAAAATAACAACACTGACTCCATATTGCAAGAATGTCACTACCTACTCCCCTTGAGAGGTAACCACCAACATTAGTCTAGGCAAAGAAATAATTCATAGATCCACTAGACTGATGCATCACCATATGCATCTAGTTCAAAGAAGGAGGGGCAATAACCCCCAACTTCTCTCAAAGGATACTCAAAATTATCCTTAGGAACAAGCTTGCTATTAGGGTTTGGTGTAGGTTGAGTTGGTAATTGAGGTGCTCTAGGTTGTGTTGGAGCTGCAATGGTTGGGTTTGGCATTATAGCGGGTTGTTGTGGCTACAAAGATTGATGTTGCTACGAGTAATTTTGGTTTTTCCATTATTGGTTCCACACCATTGTGTTGGCCATTGGTTTTGTGGGGGTTGCCACTAAGAATTGTAAGTTGAGGCTTGATAAGGTTGTGGTGGCCACATCCCCTAATGTGGAGCCCAATTAGGTGCTTGGGTCACTAACCATAATTGATTTTACATGTTATTCTAGGGTTGATTGTTCCAATTAGAGAAGTTTGCATTCCCCTCCAAGAAAGGGCATATTGTAAGATAAGGGGTCTTGAGGCATACCTTGAATTTTTTGCCATGGATTACACTGAGCAATGGAGAATACTTGGCCTTCTTCGTACTCCAGGGTTTAAAATTCAGGTCTCCAAGTTACTTCTCCTCAAAAATGTTGGCCAACTTCTTGCATTTATAGTTCACCCTCTTCTAGTAGTAATACGGATAATATTCAGTAAGAGTTTCCTCCACTTCCTCTTGCTTGTTTTTGATGTGCAAGGTATCCAATTGGGTAGCTAGGTGGCTAATTATGTCCTCCTTCATGTTGGACAGAAGGTTACTAGGTTTCACCCTAGAGACTCTGATGGAGGTTTTATTGGAAGAGAAGGTTCTATCAACCTTGGTATTTTTCATAGATGACCTTGAATAATTCCTATATACCTAGAAAATTTCCTCAAAAGGTAATTGAGAAATATACCCTGCCCCTATGAGGTTCAAATAATCCATGTAGTCTTCATTAAATCCTTGTAAAAATACCAGCTTTAGGTACTCTAGAGAGAGTTTGTTCTGGTGTGATTTCTTCAGAAAAAATTGAAACCTTTCCACATAATCCTCAAGTGGTTCATCTTCCCTTTGTGGCATCCTGAAGATATCATCTCTCTTTATGTTTTTCCCTAGATATAATAATCCTGGTACTTTTACAAGAATTTGGATTTCATTGTCTCAATTGGGTACTATATTCCTTTCTAACCCCATAAACCATCACAAAGCAACATCTTTTAATGTGGCTAGAAAGAGTTTCAATCTATAAGCATTTGTTATGTAATCATAACTTCTACATAAAACATAAAATTCAAACAAGAATGTGTTTGGGTCTTCGGTATTTAATCCATAAAAGTTTGGTAAGGTTGAAGGGGGTATATTCTTGAGAGTAGTGTCCCTTTCTTGGTTTGTGATTGGAACTCAAATGTAACATGTTTGCTATATTTTCTACTGCTTCCTCTGCCATAGTGTTAAGATGCCTTATGAGATTATCCCCTAGGTCTAGAGTAGGTACTAGTGTGAGGAGTGGTTCTATTTCATTAATTCCCTCAATAGGTTCATCATTTGCACCAATAGCTTGAAATTCTTCATGAATTGAGCGAAGAAATCTTCCAAAGTGTCTCTTTGCCTCCACATACAATAATTATTTGATTTTTAAATGGATGTCCCTACACATTGTTAGTGAATAGTTCTTGGTTTATTTGTGAGTGTCTATTGGTCCAAATGACGAAATAAAACTTGCTAATCTATGAAAAAAGTGAAAATAATTTAAAACATAAATAGGAATTTTGGACTTGGCACCATCTCTGACAATGATGCCAAAAATGTAGAGCTTTCCCTAATGTCTAATTAACTATTGTAGATGATCATACATACAACTTAATGAACCTATCTAGATCCACAAATTAAGTAGTTTGTTATTCAAGAGAGGGCTTCATTAAATTGTCAACCAAGGATTCATAGACTTTAAATGATGTTGGAACTATATATGCATTCAAGAATCCTAAACTTCCTATATTGATTGAGTATAGGTGATTGAACAAGAATAAAATCATCAAAAGCTTCTAACTGAAAATAACTCCCATCTAAAGAACAGGGTAAGCAGATGCTAATTATTGTTAGATTCTATAGGTACCTATCATTTATGATTATAATTAATGACTATTTATGCTACAACATGTCCTAATTCAACTAATCACTTAATATTTTGAACATAATATAAATTGGATACTTCAATTCAGAAATTATGATATAGCATTCAATGTAATGTAAACTAGAAATTATAAATTAGAAACTATAATGCATACTCTAATTAATCATCTAAACTAATGAGGCTCTGTAGTACCTCAAGTGGCTCTTGCTTGAGTTGTTGCATCCATAGTATCTTCTTCAATTACTTAACTCAAGAAAATATGCAACTAAAATATCTTATCTATTATATTCCAGTTATACATATAATTTTGAACAAAATATAACAAAATCTCCAATTCAATCTAATTCATGCAAAGATCTAGTTGTGCTTCTCAAAAAAGTACCCTCCTATATAGGGTTTGTGAGAATCCACTTATTCATAAACTATGAACAAACTAAAGTAAAATGTTGACTCTCCCATTAAAACATGAAGAGGACCAGTTCTTTTAATCATAATAGAAATTAACAACTAGTGAGAGCAATAGAGTAGAAGTTTAATAAGGACTCTACACCATTTAAGATAACCAGTATAACTCAAAAACATGTCCATTAGGGTAACCCTTATTATAATTGATATTCCTTGTTGGAAAAAACTTCTTCTTCCTCCACAATTTATTGAAAAGATGGATTACCACATGTCCATCCTTATTTGAACATCCTCACATCATTGTTTTCATCTTATTATGAGAAATTGCTTGTGTTGTAGCAGGTTAAATCCTTTGGTTGTGTTGAACTTTCATCCTTCTATTATGGGTTGAGAATCCTTTTGTTATGGGTTGACTAGTTCTTCACTACAAGGGTTAGTCTTATTTCTTAAGGAAATTTTCATTGTTAGCAACTATAATTAATCATGAAATTATACTAAACTCATAGATATTCAAATTTCACACGTACATTCATTAATATAATATATATCATCTTCAAATGCTTTGAAATAAAAGTATATGAAAAAGGTTTGGTAATGTATTCAAATCTTAGAAAAAATGAGATAAAAACATGAAAAGTTACAAGAAGAAAATTGGTCATTCTTATGGCTCATGAAGTGCATGTGTGAAGCATGGCATGTGATGTTTGGTTACTTGCTTAGACACATGGAGAGCACATTGGAGGATCTTATTGTTTCAAAATTATTCATGAAAAATTTGTAAGTGTATTGTAATGTTTTATTGTTGAATAATACATACAGTGTGGATGCTTTTGGAGGTTAGGTTTTTACCTCTTAAAGGTCATCCCAAGGTATATCTTGTGTTATATTGTTTCTTGTCTATTTGGTCTCTATGTTATGATTATTTTGTAATCTTGCATGCATGCTTTTATCTTATGGGGTTATGTAGGAAATGGATTAATTTTTTGGGTATTATGTATTAATTTTCTAACAAGTATTATTAATCAATATGAATACAAAATCAACCATCTTGATGCCATCATAACAAGCAAGTTTGGACCCAAGCTTCCATCAGTTGCCCATCCCCAATCAACCACCTTGTGACCAAGAATTGACTAGCACTTACTACCCCATCATTCCTATATGCATATCTATTGGTCACTCCTATGATACCTTTGACAAGGGAAACCAATCTTATCCTCCATCCATATTTACATCTTATCCCCCATCCATGTATCAACCTTCACCTTTTTAAAATATCTTGATTGCTTCCACCTTTAATCCAAATCACATCCCTTACTATCCATAAATCCCTACACCCAATCCTCCATCTAGCCCTTTGTCTAATATCTCATCTAATCCTCCACATAGTCCTAAACCACCCAAATCATTCATGTCTAGATTTATCCAAGGACTAAACCTAAATTTCAAAGTTGTTGAATCATTCCACCCCACTAGTCCAAAATCACTTGTGTCATTAATTAAATCCTATCTATCCCCACCACCTACCATTCCCATCCAAAATCCTGACACCATCTAACCCATCTAAACCATCCAATACCCATCCCATTAAAATATCAAATCCACCATCTCTCTTCCTACCTAATATTATGAGTCTAGCCACACTAAACCCACCTCCCCCCTAATACCATCCACCCAAACCTGACCATGAAACAAAATTATTCTAAAGCATGTCAAAAATACCCCCTTCCAAATCAAGATCCTACCATGCCATTTAATCCCCCTCATTAACCCTTACCACCTTTTATCAAAACTATTTCAAAACCATCACCTTATCCTCTTGGTTTCCTTGTCTTCATCCATATTAGTTCTCTTGTTGTACCCCTCTTCACCTCAAAATGGATTTGCATCTCATTTCCAAAACAACAAAAGCCCTATTGATTTCTAAATATTCAAGACCATGAACTACCAAGTCAAAGGCTTAGGCCTCCTAAGCAAGGCATACTAGAGCTCATACATATAAAAAATTAATTATTGCATGACCATGGATACATATCTCAATACACCTAATCCAAAAAAGTTGGTACAACCTTTTTTCCTCCTAAGTTTGCTTCTTCTAAACCCCCCAATAGATTCCTCTTGTTCCTCCTCCAAAAAATTAATTGACATGGACTCCTCCACCATATCAATCTAAAATGAATGGCCTTATCGGGCTCCCCCATCTTTCAAATCCATTTTGGGTCCTTATGTCCCAAAAAACACCTTTGTATGTCCCTCCTATTTACCATCCATATTGAGTCCCTATGTCTAAAATCCTTCATCTCCCATCCTACTAATCTATTCCTTGCAATCCCCTATCTGAACCAATAAATGCACACACTAATAAAACCTTTCCAACACATTCCATTCATCCCCCCTCTATACACTATCCAAACCATCCATCCTCACACACTCATTTTATTATCTTTGGAAGCAATTTGGATGCCAAATCAAAAATATCAAAATAAAAAATCCACAAATATCCAAGGGTCATAATGTCCCATTAAAATGACACGCTAAAGCAAAGTAAAATCTGATCCAAAAACCATACAAATATAAAAGGCCACAAAGGCCCACTAAGTAAAAATAAAAAATAAAAACTTTTTGGATCCCAAAGTAAAATAGGTAATACATCCAAAAGAAAAATCCAAATTGGCATATCCAAATCTCCAAATGCTTCCTTCGTGCCTAAATTCTATCACTTTCCATCTAAGATTTTTCCATCATATTGATAGTCCAATCAACACAATTCAATATAGGTAGAGTGAAGTCAATCCACCTCTCTTGAAAAGATAGCTACCTAATATATTAGTTACCACCAAGGTCTTGGGATTTGGGTCATAACTATGTTGGATCGTTTAGCTAGTTGATGTGATTTGTTGATCAAAGGGACCTTTGTTGATTCTAGATCCTAAGTCAACTAGATTGATAGTTCCTTATTTCTATTAAATATTTTATTTTTTAATTTTATATTTTTCTTCTCTCTTTTTTTATTGGTTTTATATATCTAACCTAACCTACTCTAATGCGTTGTTAAAAAAGTTCAAAAGAGAAAATGGTTAACAAAAAGAAAAAAAATTGATTTAATTCATCGATATTTGAATTTATAATGAAGAAATCCTAGGGATTTGTTACACCCATATTTTCTTGATCATATTCAACTTAACCAATAATACCATAGATGCTAGCTTCAATATATTTTTATTTTAAGAAAATAAAAAAAATACATTAAACTACTATATTTCACACTCAAATTTAATGTGTTTTTATCAACAACTTAAATCAATAGATATGCATTCGATATTCAAGAAATTTCCTCAAGATTAAAACATATAAAGAGGAAAAGTAAGTGCAATCCACCAAGAGAATATCAATTTTGAGGAAGATGGGAATTTTTTTATTTTTAAAAGTTGAATGATTCCAACAAGGCATCTACATTGAAATATGATCCTCTTCTTTAGAAAATTCTCTCTAATTACTATAATTTCTCCCAAAGAAACTAACTGACTACAACTAAGAAAAATATATGGTCTAGAAATCCTTTTACAATCTTGAGAGCCTCCTTTTATAGAGAAGGAAATAAAAAAAGCAACACCCAATTACACTAGTTTACTACCTCTATAATGTCCATGCCACAACTCTATTTTTAGAGCATCTTAAAAAACAACTATACCCATTAATAGTTGTTTGAATTTACTTTTCAAAATTTAAATAATGCCACAACATTATATTATGTCCATGTAATATTCCTTATTAATCCTACTTATGCCTAAAATATAAGAACCACTTTATAAATATAGTGGGACCTACATCTAATTTTATAGTTCTTGCATGGATAAAAAGAGTGTTAAATTCTAAAAAATGAAGAATTTAGCATAATCCAAAAATAGGGCTATCCTTTTCCACTCAAAAATTTGAATTCAAATTTCACTTTCCCACCTACATCTACTAATATTCAACATAAGATTTTATGTACTTTTCTAATCTATTTGAGTCAATTCCATTAATCCACTCTAATATGAAAATATAATAATGAAAATACTTTTGGAAAAACTCTATTTGTCACTTAATTTCCATTAGATCATTTTCAAACACTCTAAAATGAGCTTTCAATACCATAAATTTATCTATATTGGTATCATCAAAATATGGATCTTGTTGGTTCCCAAATGTGTAGATTGCTAAACTCTAAAAGTATGTCAAGATTTATGTTCAAGTTTAACAATGATCTGGCCAACGAACGAAATCAACCAAGATGGTTGGAATTCCCTGCTCTTCAGGCTCTGTTAGGCCTAGGCGGGTGTAACTTGATCACCAATAAATATACCCTCTCCAAGATTAAATGGTGATATTTGATCGGATTAAAACCTTTTGTAGAATTTGTGTGATCAATAATTTTTTAAATTAAATCATCCTCATAATCCTTTCAATTAAATCATCCTCATGTGATCACAACTCTTCAATTAAATGATTTTCTCTCAATCTATTTCAATATGGCATGAGGGTTTGAAATAGATGATTTAAATGCAAAACTAACTTCTACTCCTACTCCTACTACAAAAAATTAAAATGTATAAATAAGGTTTTGTAAGATATTGTTTTTGATAGATATGATCAGTGCCTTTACTTATTGGGCAATGCAGTCAAGATGTGAATGATATGTGTCATCTTCCTTTTGGTTATAACTCCAGTTGTTTGACACTTTAGATGTTTATGCCTTACATAAACGTGCAATGAAGTGATTATGAGACTCTTCTTATCGATCCAAATGATCCTTCTAGATTACTGTGATTTACTTAAAATAATTTAATTCTTTCTTTAAGAAACCAGTTAAATGAACCACATGGAAACAACAAATATGTTCTGATAATTTAAATAGATCCTTGATACATCGATTTAAATAATAAGGAAATATCAAACTAGAGACAACCACACAATCATACAATAAGATCAACAAACAATTGAAACCAAAATTTTGGCCATCAAATTATAGCTTCTTTTCCATTGATTTTCTTCAAAAGATTTTACAATATGTATAAGAAGTCTCCCCTTTTCAAAATTATATTTCTACTACCACCACTGATGCGGTCTTGGTTTCCCTTTTATAAGTGTATAAGGGAAGCGACAAGCTTCAAACAATTACATTTCAAAACATTTGTTCAATTTCTCACCCCTTAACATAAACTAAAAGTCCTAATTACGATTGTTTGTGCATAATTACAATAAAAGTGATTAAAGATAGCAAATAACAGATAAATTTTTATGTTGAAGTTCCAAAGTGCTTGTAAGACACCCAAAGTCCATTACTCATCGTAAGGCACCCGTGATCATCTGATCTGGCAAGGTCCTCCCTCCATGATGGTATCTCCAAGGCTCAGTACTTCATCGCAAGGCCTATTCTTCTAGGGGAACCAGATATGTCTGCTCCCATTGATACACTGTGTAGTCACTAGGCCATTTGTACTCTTAGATTCTTGGCATATTTTCCAAGTGATTTATCCACCTGCTTTCCAATAATCCCCTGGTATATGTGATGAATTTTGAGTATCCTACATCTAATGCAAACATTTAATCTAGGATCAAGTTGAAGCTGTGATCATTCATTTCACTATCCTTTTCTAGATGATCAATACAATTTGCAACTATTTGGCTAAATTCACTTTTTCAATCATTGAAACTCTTCAGTTGATCATCATCCCTCTGTATTCTTGGCACAAACCATTGTTTCAATGTGTGAAACGACTCAATTCTTGCTTTGATTTTTTTATTTTCCCCAGATATGTATTGAAACTCCTCCATTACCATTCTTACCATTTGTTTTGTAGGTTTTAAAATTGCAGGAGTCTCAACACTTCTTTGCAAAACTCTACTCAATGTTATTGGAGTGTGATGTATGGGTTGCCATTTCTTGAACAAGGGGTCTAATATTGGCACATGGGCTTTCATCTGATCAAGTGCTTGAGACAGGGAGACATAGCATTCATATACAGTTTCTATTTTATCCATTGTTATTCTAACTCTATGCTCCAATATTTTCTCCAATGTATTAAAAAATTGTCTCTTTACCCCCCCTTTTTTTCTTCATTGATTCTCTTCAAATTATCAATTTCCTATTTCAGAGCATTTACCCGATCAGCAGAGATAGTACCCGATTCAATTTGTTGAACTGTCGAGGGATGGTAGACTATCAACTCTATGCTCTAGGAAGTACCTCCTCCTCTCAATTGTTCTTTAAGTTTTACATTCTCCGTGAATAACTTGTTCACTTCATCATTCATGGTCAGTTGTGCTTTCTCATATTCTGCAAGCCTATTTTCTAAGCTTTTGACAACTACTCAAGTGAGCATTGCATAGTGCATGGTCATGGTAGCTTCCTCTAATACTGAAGTATCCTTAATTGTCTTGACCATGGTGTTTCCTCTCATCTCTTGCACAATATCTAGGAGCCTTGGTTTTTCTGTATTTCTCTATTTTGCCCAAAAGGCTAAGGTTTCAATTTTTGGGTTATACCCTGTTCCACTCATACCTTCTTTTGAATTAAATTCTTCCACTAACATGGGGTCTTCTTGGTTTCTTACTTGATCAAGTAAGAAAATTTTCTTCAACTCCATCCCAGGGATAATCAATATATTGCTTTTCAGGACCATCTGTCTGGCCTCTTGTGGACTAATATCAATCTCATTAATTCTAAGTTCATCAAATGTTTGGGCAACAATTTGATCATGTTGAGATTCCTCAACTCCCATTTTATTAATCTTAACCCTCTCTTCAATTCTTTCATCTTCATTTTCACCCAAAAATCTTTAAATTCTAGAGTCTTAATGAGCTCATCATCTTCTATGAACCTGAGGGAAGCAATTTCCCTCTCATCCTCATGCATTTTTGCTTCACTGTGCATATGTAATCTACCCCAGCCTCTGGTTTATGAGCCTCAGTTTCATGTGCAGTGAGTGGTTGATCAACTTCAATGTCATCTTTCAGATGTCTCAACGCACTAGCCACTTCTTTTGTATCTCCTATTTCCTCAGACATCTTGTTACACCCCGATTGTGTAATTACTATATACTATTACTATACAGGGTAAATGTGAATCTAATGTGAATTTGGTGGATGAATAAAGTGTACTTGCACATTGTTATCAATGCGTTATGAATGAATGTTATTACATTTAATGTTATATGAAGCAATGCATATATGTGAATGAATGGATATTGGTTGATATTCTAACTTTGAAGATGTATTATGTGTAATGCATATTTTGTTGAATAGCTGAGTACCTTGGGCATGTGTTAGTGGATGCAAGTACATGTTCAATTCCTCCAGGCGAAGGGGAAGTATCACTCAGGAGAAGGTCTTGGTCGAGTAACCAATAATGTAACCTATCTAAGCTTACACACACCATAGTAGAATAATTGAGTCGGGTTATTAAGTGGGAAGTTCGTAAGTCATCCTTAGTTAATATTTCTGGATTAGTAAGAGTCTTGTTTACTTCTGAGTGCATTATTGGGCGATGTTAGTTGTTTGAGCTTGTGAGTTCTTCCTTATTACTATGCTTGTATCGATGAGTAGGTCATACAAGGAATATGTATATGTACACACAGGCATGTCGATGATAGACCATACGCATGAAGAAATGTGTACATAAGGGTACATAGGTAGACATATCTATGCACACTTATGCATGAGTTGCTTATACACATGGAACTATCCCATGGATCCAACAACATGTATATGTATACGTATAAGTATATTGCTTGTAGGCTCTTATCAATACAATAGTAATTGTGTATGATTTTGGTGTGTGAATCAAATGTGTATATATATATAGTATATACATATATCCATATGTATATATGTATCGATATACGCATAAGGTGGCAAATGGACATGCCCATATAAATGTATCGATATATGTATACATACGTATACATGTACATAGAGGTGTGTGTGTGTGTGTACATAATCGATATATTGTTGTAACAATGTGATCACTATCTTAATTGTATTCATATGTATAGCGAAATATACATGCTTTATTGACATATGATAAATATGGATATATATACTAACATATATATACATATATATATGTGTGTGTGTGTGTAACAATATATATGTATGTATATGTACATATATGTTATGTATATATATACTTAAATATTATATATGGCTTTAAGGTCGATTATCATTAACAACTTGGAAGCTGATTTATAACTAAATCAAAGGCCGAATATGAAATACTTGTGACTGTGCTTAAGAGGCCGAATAGTTCTCATGTTGTCCAACGCAATAAAGGCAAGTATTTTGCAAACCAATTTGTAGCATTAAGTTGATATAAAATTGGAGACTTGGTCGACGCCTTGTTGTGATATGTCTTTGACTTAGTAAACCATAAGATGCCTTGTCATTTAGTAAATATTTGCAACAAATGAATACATGATTTATAATGAATAGCAGGTCGATGACTGATTCAAAGTGATAAATGAGTTAAGTCGACTCATGTGAGACCAAGTTGACATAAGCAATTTGTTTCATATTTGATTTTTTGACTGATTCCACAATGAGAAACTACGCCAACTCTGTAGGAGGTTATTGATGCTTTGACGCCACCTTTGAGTCCTACTTTCTGAAGATGTTTATTGTGAATGAAAATCGAATTCAATCATGCGTTGATTTGAATTAGTCTCTTATTGTTGTCAATCAACAAGGACAATCTATAGCTATGATTAGCTGAGTAAGATCTTATATGTGCGCCACCTTTTAGCTAAGGATTGTGTATTGATATGCATGGTAATTGCTGTCAAAACTCATGCCTATATTGTAGGCTGAGTGGTCTCCAAACTATTGTATAAATAGTAGAGCAAGTTCACTTGTTTGGGACACATTCCTTGAGCAAGTTTATGCATTCTATTTGCATTCCTTTCTGCATTATTATGCTTTATATAGTGAGTGAGCTTTGAGCATTAGATTATTTTATTATTTTGAGAGAACTATTTTGCCAAATTGTGAGTTAGAGGTTAATGTGACTTTGTTGGAGAGATCGAATCCAAGCTAGCTGCTATTTTGAGAGAGTTGTGTTTGCAGCCAGTTGATTGGATAGCATATCAAAAGCATGGGGATAATATTCCTTTGTTTGTATTAAGCTTTTGAAAGAGTTGTTTCTTGATTGTTTAAACTAGTCTATTATGGTTACTTGCATTTAGGGGAAAGTAATGTTTACTTTGAAAGAAAAGTAGAAGTTGTTTACTCTGTTTATAAAATGCTTGTAATTACTCCATAATAGGAGAGATTGTTTGTCCTAGGTATTATTAATATACTAGATGTGATTGAACAAGGATAGCTTAAGGGATACTCATAGCTAGTTATTGAATATGCTTGATAGCTAATGGGTTACTCCTGGGATTGTTGTCCATTGAAGGGAGGGAACTAGTACTTTGCTTAATTAAGTATAGATATCTTAAGTTTGTGTTAAGGGTGATAGATTAATTATGGGGTTTAAGCTTACCCATGGGAGGGATTACCTATGCATAGATATTATGGTCTTAAGTCAAAATGAGCTTGATAAGTGTAAGTGAATGGTAGACCATCTCTCGAAGTACTGAGTGAGAACACTTTGGCCAAAGTGGTGTGATTTCCTGGGGCTCCACTGTCAGTTCATCGTGTCCATTTAATGCATGATAGTTACCTTGTGTAGGGTTATAAAACCTAAGTCATGTAGGGCATAACACTAAGCTTAGTGTGGTATGTTGTACAAGGTTACTCAACCAATCTCTTCATCGAAGGATAGGGCCATCTATCATTGATAGATGTGTGGGGGACCGCATATGAGTCTATGGTTGGTAGAAAATTTCTTGAGTGATGCTTCTCCTCCTCAACAAGCGACAAAAGACCAAGGTTTTGAAAGGCAGATTCCTGGACCATCTATATCTTATTCTTTGAAGCTCGGTGGAGCTGTGTATGTAATTGTGTACATTCTTGGAATATTTTACTTTGTGAATTATTGTATTGAAATGGAATCCTTATTGTATTTTGTTATCGCATCTTTGTTCATATATTACCAATAAAGAAAAGATTTTTTTTATTGCAATGGTTTATTACATAGTTTATTTACTCGCACAGTGGAAACTTAGGAAAATTTACTTTAGTGTACGATTGGCATATTACATGTGGTATCAAAGCTACCAAGTTTAGCTCTAGAACCTATAAGCTCATCATTCTTTCCATCCAATGTTATCTAATGTTTGGAAATTCTTGTACCAAGATGGTGCATCTTAGATTAACGACTCAAAAGTCAGTAATCGGAAATGAGATGTACCTCAAGGCCAAGAAGGAAAGAGAATCCATCGTTAGAACAATTGAGGGTAATAACTATGGCAATGCCATCTGGTTTAGCGACACTAAAACTTTCAGTCACACACTTTCTCGGATCAGTGATGTGAAGAGAAGGATGAAGATGGAGGCTATGTACAATTATCTACCTACCATCTCACCAGAAAAGTTTGAGTCATTAACACTTTCTAGGGATATGCCCTCGAAAGGAAGTATCAATCTGACATTTATTTTTAGGGACCCTAGAGTTCTTCCATTGGTGTAAGTAATAGTAATTTCCTTGAGTAACAAGTGCGAAGGATATGTACCTCGTAACTATGTATTGGATGATAAATCTAAAGGCTACTATCCATTTTGGGATAGGTATGAACAAATGAGAGATGAGCAACAATCTCAATCTGTAGGATATACTCCATTAAGTTATGTGTCAAAGAGTGAATCTAAGGGATACTCTCCACTTGATTATCTGAATAGTCATTCCATGTAATCAAAAGGATATTGAAATCCATAAAATTGTATGTTTATCAAAAGCATGTGCTTAATCTTATATGGGAATTCTTTATGTGCATATGAATGCCATTTTAATGTTTTCCATAAGATAGTTGATAAAAAGATTTAATCTAACATGGATACAAATTTAGGTAAAATCCATTCTTGTGAAGGTGGTGAGGACACGAACCAATCCTAGTGGTAGCCAAGAAGTTGGGCAAGGACCCACAGGAGTTGAAGCTAGACTTGACCAAATCTTGGCAAGGTTGGACAACCTTGAACAAGAAAGGGTAAAAGCTAGGGTTGAGAAGGAGGTTCCTGTTAATGAGAATGAGGGAGAAAACTCTTCTCATGCACGTGACGAAATGCATGATCACAAAAGGGAAAAATCACTGATGCCATCTAAGGAAAGAAATAAGAAGCATATAGCTTCCAAACTTTCCAAAGATATGAAGAAGATTGTCCCACCCAAGTTTGAGGGAAGCACCAATAGAGATGAAGCTAAGGCATGGCTTGTCCAAATGGAAAGTATTTTGAAATTTGGAATTACATTGAGACCACTAAAGTTGCTTGGGGCACATATCAGTTGGCAGGAGAAGCCTCTAACTAGTGGATTAAAAAAAAGTTGGAACTCAATATCAACTCATGGAAGCTGACATGGGGGGAATTTGTTGAGATTTTTCACAAATGATGGTTTCCCCAACTTTACTATGACCAAAAACTCATGGATTTCTAGTTTGAGACAAGGAAAAATGTCGGTCAATGAATATTGGGAGAAGTTTACCCGACTTTTGTGTTATGTTCCTATATATCATAAAGATGAATGCTTCCGCATAAGAAAGTTTATAATGGGACTTAACAATCAGATTAGAGGAGAATTATATATGCATGGTCCAACATCTATGGATCTTGTATATGAGAAAGCAATTAAGCAGGAGCAAAAGTTTAGGGCTATCTCCAACCGATAGGAAAATAAAGACCATAAGAAGATTGCAAAAGTTCCTAACAAGCCAACTCCAAAGAAGGTGGAATTTGTGCAAAATGTACCTAAGCAAGGAGAAAAAGGAAACCGTAATAGTGGAAAAGATCAAAAAAAAGGAATGGAGAAGGAATGGTTCCAATGGTGGGAATACCAACAATGCTGATGGAAACACTAATAGATCTAGAGAACTTGCAAGGAAGAAGGTACCATATTCAGGATGCTCTACATGTGGGGGAGACCACTTTGCTAGAGATTGTCCCAATAAGCCTTCCAGTAATCCACTACCTACTCAGCAAGCAATGTTCCAACAAAAGATACATGTAGCGGTGGATGATCACCAGGCAAACTATCAAGTGAATCCCATTAAAACTCTAGGTACTTTGTTTGGTTTACCCATTTTAGTTCTTATTGATATTGGTGCAACTAAGAATTTCATTTCACCTAGAGTAGCTAAGAAATTATCTAAAAATGTTGGACACATGGCAACATCTCGGGATGTAGAGTATGCAAACCAGACAAAAACAAAGGTGGAACATTGTTTGTTCGAGGCTAGGATAGAGCTACCTTGTTTTTCTACAGAAGTAAACCTATATGTCATTCCTTTAGGATCCTATGATGTTATCAGGTAGGTATGAATTGGATGTGGAGGCATAGGGCTAAGGTAGATTGTCATGCTAAAACTGTAGAATTCCTAGATGATATTGGTAACCAAGTAAAGTTTTAGGGGATATCTAGAGAGTTCAAGATTCGTCAAATCTCGACAATGTAACTATTGAGGGCTAAGAAGAAAGGGTGTAAACTCTTTGCTATTAAGATTGAAGAACTTGAATAAGATCTTGATAAATTGGAATTCTAAAGCTTCCAAGAGATGGAAAATGGTGAAATGGATGAAACTAGAATGTTGAATATGGAGAGGCATCCTATATTGAGAAAAAATTTAGATGTATTTCTAGATAAGTTACAAGGGTTGCCTCTGAAGAGAATATTTGATTTCTCCATAGATATAGTATCGGGGTTTGAACCTTTTTCCAAAGTGCCATATAGGATGACAACAACTAAGCTAATGGGGCTTAAGGCATAGTTGGATGAACTGTTTTCAAAAGGGTTGATAAGACCAAGTGTTTCACCTTGGGGAGCGCTAGTATTTTTTGTGAAAAAGAAGGATGGTACTTTTCATTTGTGCATCGACTATTGTATGCTTAACAAAGCCATGGTGAAGAACAAGTATCTATTACCACACATTGATGATATTTTTGATCAAATGAGGGGAGCTGCCATATTCTCTAAAATAGATATGAGATCGAGATATCATCAGTTGAGAATTAAGGATGAAGATATCTTTAAGACTATGTTCAAAACCATATATGGACACTATGAGTTCACAATTTTACCTTTTGGGTTAACAAATGCACTTGCCACATTTATGAACCTGATGAATAATGTATTTAGGGATTGCCTAGATAAAGATGACATCCTGATTTATTATAAGGATGAGGAAGATCATTGTAGACATTTAGAGATAGTCCTACAACAGTTAAGGGAACACAAGTTGTATGGTAAACTCTCTAAGTGTAATTTATTTCAAAGGAGAGTGCATTATCTAGGGCATGTGATCTTGGTGGAAGGAATATCCGTAGATCCAACTAAGATCAAGGCAGTACTTGAGTGGCCAATACCAAAAAATGTATCTGAGGTAAGAAGTTTCATGGGTCTAGCAGGTATTATAGAAAGTTTGTTGCAAACTTCTCTATGATTGCCTTTCCAATTACTTCTTTATAGAGGAAAGGGAAGAAATTTGAATGGAATAAGAAGTTTCAAGAAGCCTTTGATCTACTCAAAGATAAGTTGACCATTGCACTGATCCTTAAAGTACCAGATCCTGAGGGTAGCTTTACTATTATTAGAGATGCGTCCGGGGAAGGTTTAGGAGGTATGTTAATGCAAGATGGGCAAGTAATTGCTTATGAATCTAGAAAGTTAAAACCTTACGAGCAAAATTATGCATCGCATGATTTAGAGTTAGCAGGTGTGGTTCACGCATTACAAATGTGGAGGCACTATTTGTTGGGGAAACCCTTTGAGATGAAAATTGATCATAATGGGTTAAAGTACCTTTTCACTCAACCTAATCTAAATGCTAGGCAGAGAAGATGGTTAGAGTTAATAGTTGACTATGACTTCAATATCAGTTACATTAAAGGGAAAGAAAATCGGGTTACCGACACCTTGAGTCGAAGACGTCATATTGCTTCAATAGTGACGATTCAAACTGACTTTAAAGGTCAAGTATTGTGGAAATGCAAAGAGGATGAGTACTACTTGCAAGTCAAGCAAGCAATCACTAGTAATCTGCAAGATTCTAGGTATGAAGGATTTCATTTCGAAACTAATGGATTACTTATATATAAAGGAAGAATTTATGAACCTGATGTAGAAGAGTTAAGGAACCTAGTATGGAAGGAAGTACATGAAGCACCATACTCTAGACACCTTGGAGTGACCAAAATGATGGCAGATGTGAAGCCTCTATATTTTTGGAAGGGGATGAAAGGAGATGCTACTAGATTTGTGGCTAGGTGTCTTGAATTTCAAAGGGTGAAAGCAGAGCATCATCATCCTGCAAGCTTGTTATATCCACATGACATACCAGAGAGGAAGTGGCAAGTCATAAGTATGGACTTTGTGCAAGGATTTCCTATGTCAAGAAATAAGCACAATGCCATTTTTGTGGCAGTAGATAAGCTTACCAAAGTTGCACATTTCATACCCAGGAATCTAACTGATGGAGCACCTATCATAGCAAGAAATTTTGTGCAAGAAGTGTTTAGGTTGCATGGAATTCCTAAGAATATTATCTCGGACAAGGATGCACAAGTGACTTCTAGGTTTTGGAAAACCTTGTTTCCTACACTAGGGACTCAGTTGAATATTAGCTCAACATATCATCTAAAAATGGATGGACAAATTGAAAGAGTGAATCAAGTATTGGAAGACCTACTGAGAATGTATTGCATGGATCAACAGTACAAGTGGGGAGACTACTTACCCTTAGTAGAATTTTCTTACAACAATTCTTATCATTCCGCGATAAAAATGGCTCCTTTCGAAGCATTGTATGGTTGAAAGTGTTGAACTTCTATAGGTTGGGATAGACTTGAGGATAGAGTAAGTCTTGGGCTAGAAATGCTGGTGAAAATGGAAGAGCAAGTAAAGATTGTTAAGAAAAGGTTGGCTGAAGATAACGACTGAAAAAAAAGCTATGTCGATGCTAAGAGAGTGCCCCAAAAAAAAATCGTAGGTGACAAAGCGTTGTTGATAATAAAACCTCACAAAAGATCAATTAAGTTTGGAAAGTCTTCCAAGTTATCCCCACATTATGTAGGACCTTTTGAGATTCTAGAGGAAGTGAATCTGATAGCCTATCGAAGAGCATTTCCACCAGCTCTTTCTAGAATGCATAATGTCTTCCATGTGTCCTACCTAAAGGGGTATATACCTGGTGATAATCATGTGATTGATTAGACTACTTTACAAGTACATGACCTTGGAGTGGTAACTCTTGACCCCGTCAAGGTGCTCAGAACATGTAAGCTTCACTTGCGTAACAGGGAGGTTCTACAATTAAAAGTCCAGTGGGACTAGTATTTAGAAGACTCAGTCACTTGGGAGGATTATGCTGAGATTCAACAAAAGTTTCCTCATGTTTTAGATGCTTAAAAATAATGTGTTAATTATTTTTTTTGTTTTATGTTGCTACATAAAATCATTAGGGATGATGATTCACAAGGGGGGGAGCATGTTACACCCCGATTGTGTAATTACTATTTACTATTACTATATAGGGTAAATGTGAATGTATTGTGAATTCAGTGGATGAATAAATTGTACTTGCACTTTGTTATCAATGCGTTATGAATGAATGTTATTTCATTTAATGTTATATGAAGCAATGCATATATGTGAATGAATGGATATTGGTTGATATTCTAACTTTGAAGATGCATTATGTGTAATGCATATTTTGTTGAATAGTTGACTACCTTGGGCATGTGTTGGTGGATGCAGGTACATGTTCAATTCCTTCAGGTAGAGGGGAAGTATCACTTAGGAGAAGGTCTTGGTCAGGTAACTAGTAACATAATCTATCTAAGCTTACACACACCACAGTAGAATAATTGAGTCAGGTTATTAAGTGGGAAGTTGGTAAGTCATCCTTAGTTAATATGTCTGCATTAGTAAGAGTCTTGTTTACTTATGAGTGCATTATTGGGTGATGTTAGTTGTTTGAGCTTGTGAGTTCTTCCTTATTACTATGCTTGTATTGATGAGTAGGTCATACGAGGAATATGTATACATACACCCAAGCATGTCGATGATAGATCATACGCATGAACACATACATAAGGGTACATGGGTATATGTATCCATGCACATTTATGCATGAGTTTCTTATACGCATGGAACTATCCCATGGATCTAACGACATGTATATGTATACATATAATTATATCTCTCGTAGGCTCTTATCAATACAATAGTAATTGTGTATGATTTTGGTGTGTGAATCGAATGTGTGTGTATATATATAAAGTATATACATATATCCATATGTATATATGTATCGATATACATGTAAGGTGGAAAATGGACATGCCCATATGAATGTATCAATATATTGTTGTAACAATGTGATCTCTATCTTAATTGTATTCATATGTATAGCGAAATATACATGCTTTATTAACATATGATAAATATGGATATATATACTAACATATATATACATATACATATATATATGTGTGTGTGTGTCGATATATATATATATATATATGTATGTATGTATGTATGTATATGTACATATATATTATGTATATATATACTTAAATATTATATATGGCTTTGAGGTCGATTATCATTAACAACTTGGAAGCCGATTTATAACTAAATCGAAGGCTGAATATGAAATAATTGTGACTGTGCTTAAGAGGCTGAATAGTTCTCATGTTGTCCAATGTAATAAAGGCGAGTAGTTTTCAAACCAGTTTGCAACATTAAGTCAATATAAAAGTGGAGAATTGGTCAATTCCTTGCTGTGATATTTCTTTGACTTAGTAAACCATAAGACGCCTTGTCATTTGGTAAATTTTTGAAACAAATGAATGCATGGTTTATAATGAACAACAAGTCGATGACTGAGTCAAAGTCATAAATGAGTTAAGTTGACTCATGTGATAAATAATTGTGACTGTGCTTTTGTAAGTTCTAGAAGTAGGATGATAGTTTTGTGCCAACACTTTAATGAATTCTACATCTATAAAGAAATTTGGGACTATTAGCTTGGCTAAGCCTAAATTCCAAGGGTTTGAAGCTAGAATCTTGCCATCTCTATTATCATAAAAATACTAGAACAAATCCCACCTAGAGATAGGGATGATTGCATCTCTGCATCCATGAGCTACATCCATAAATACCTTCCTAAACCCTTTATCTATTGATTTAGGCAATATATCTAGTATGGATTGTTGTAGGGTTCTTTTCTTTGTTTTAGGAGGTGCAGACTCTTCTTTCTTACTTACGAGCTCACTCTTTTTGGGAGCCATGATGCAAAATTTTACTCTTACTTGAACCTTCTAAGCTTCTATTTTCAAAAAACCAAATACTTATATACTTGCTTATGCAAAGAGATCATGCACTTACCCAGTGAGATAACAGTTGTAGAGTCTTCTCCCTCAAACTCCTTAGTTTCTGGCACAATGAAATTTTGTAAATGATTACAAAAAATGGCATTGAAATCTAAACTTATTTGCCACTAAGCTCAGTCATTTCAACATTAATGTCAACTTCGTGCAAAATATTTCATAATTTGACCATATTTCGAGTTTGAATATATTCCTTTGATCCTAGAAGATCGAACAGTCCATGATAAGTTGCATAATTACTTCCATAGTTGACATAAATGTCTTTGCCAACTTGTACCACAGTACCGTCATCACTTTTCTTGGTTGTCATGGGGTATCGGGATCATATAACTCTCATATGCTAGTCATCCCACTATACCATGAGCTTTATTATTGTTATCACTTGCATGTTGTGAGGTTGCAGTTTAGACAATCTTATACTGCCACCCCGCATGTCACTCCCATGCTATAGTTTGTTCATCATAGGACAATAGGTTACCCGTTACCGATCAAATGAGAGTTATCATCGTCCCACATATCTCACTTCACATTGCTGATGCTTACTATGGGCCTATGGGTTACTGTCGCCCCACATGCCTCTTCTCTGACTACTGTGGTACAACGTTAGATGGTTGCATTGTATTCTATACCCTTGCCATACCGCCAAGGACTCCTAAAATAGAACAAGAACCTTGCAGGAGTGCAGTAATACATTTTTATGCATTTCAGATGGGATTATGGGGGTATACCATGCTACAATAGTTTAGCTATCACTTTATTTGGGAGATTGGACAATTTTTTAGTCTTTGAAACCTTTTAGGATGTTTTATTTTTGGATTTTTAGTGTCAGTAAGACCTAAAAATTATCGTCTTTTCTTTTATAGTGATTGAGTTTAGGAAAACAAGGATATTTAATATACAATACAAGGATCAAGACTCCAGTTATTTGATTCAAGTTTTGCTTAGGTGGTGAATTTAGGAAAATTTTGGAGGTTCTAACAAATCTCTATTTAGCATCTCTACATTCTTCCTAAGGGATTCTTTGGTCTCTATTAGTGTTTTTATCTTATAATATCCTTCCTACTCTATCTCATATCCTAATAGGCTAAATAAGAAATCTTGAAAATTGCATAGGTGTTGGAATATTTCTTTCTATCAATCTCTAATTGAGCATGTATTGATTAATTAGGTCACTCCTAAAGGCCATTAATTATATATACTTTATACAAATTATGATTAATTTTTTTTTTAATATTCCCTTATGTACTAGTTGATGCAAACTCATTTTATTTATGGATCTCATTAATGGTAAAAATTATCAAATAATGCATCTCCCTTCTTCAATTCTTATGTGAATGAATCCATCACTTTTTCCAACTAGTGAGCCTAGTCATACAACTAAAAAATAGAATCAATTATTCCATAAGCCTAATTCAAAAATTTATTTACCCAAATATCAATAACTTGAGATATACTATGTATTTCAAACAATTTTCCTCTTACTTAGAGATTAAAATTAGAGTCTTCAAGGGAGCACCTTGGTGTTGTTCCAAAGGAGTGCTTAGTTCCTTGATGAAAATATTCATTTGGACAAGGTGCTACTTCAATTCTCTTTTAGTTTCTTTATCTTTATCTATTCTTGTCTTTATAGTTTCAATAGTAGTACCCAAAGAAATAATCTCCTCCTCCCTAGTTTTCTTACCCAAATTAACTATAGATATTTGATAATCTACAGTAGTGAGTTCTCTATCATTCTTATCTAACATAGGGGTCACTATCTCAAAAATTCTCTCTTGAGAATCATTTATTCTTATGAAGGAGAGTGTTCTAGGATTATATCTTGGCCTACATTTCTCTATCTCAACCTTCATTGTTATATATAATGGCTTTACTACTATATTTTCTCTCTTATCAAAGTTTATCTTCAACAAAGTTGTGACTGTAAGGGTACTTTGTACAACTTGATTTGTAGTTTTGGACACCTCTTGTTGAGGTTGTTGATGTTTCTCTATGTTGTAGTCTCTTTAGATGGTTCTAATTATTGGCGCTCTTGTATCTATTATTCCTCAACAACTTTACTTACATTTCTAAGTACATTTTTCTTGATATGAATTTCTATAATTCATTGTTTCTCTAATCCTTGATGACTGTCTCCTATGATAGGGTAATATTCCATTTGAGTAGGAGGGCATCGAGGAGTTTTTAGTAACTATTATCATTTGAGCAACTATTCTTCAACATCCTTTGTCATAACCCTCTTCCTTAGAACCTTGCAAAACTCTTAGTTAAGTTCATGTGACAAGGTTTGAAATAATTATTTATTAAAAGTTTAAAAGAAATATATTAAGAAATTAATAAGTAATTATATTAATTAATTTTATAATGAACTAAAGTATTAAAATAAATTTTATTATAAAATATTAAATCTTCAAATACCATATCAATTATATTATTCAGAGTTATTAAATTTAAAAAGGGAATAATAAATATTTAAAATTCTTTTAGTTAATAATACAAATATTATTTGAATAAAATTATTATATTTTAAAAACACATAATTATGGAGGAAATGAATGTGATGACACTTGGAATTTTAATTTGAAGGTATTACATATTATTAATGTTGACATTTTTATGACATAAGGAAGGTTACATGATTTTTATGATTCATTCTATGGCATGATTTAGTGGAGGATATTTTGAGGGAGAATATACTAATTATATATATATTCTAAATCACATATGGTGAACAAATTCTATATTATGTTAGTTAATTAGCCAATAGGCTACATATAGTGTGATATTTGAGCCTGAAACAAGTCTCACGCCTACAAACCACTATTGAGTCATCGAAAAACAAGTTTCAGCTACCATTTAATGGTAAATCAATTATCATTCAATGGTAAAAACCTCCAAAATATCAATTAAAAACCTCCAAAATCTCACTTATCATATAAAAACCAAAAAAATACTATTTGACAACTCGATGAGAACATTCTATTTTTATTTAGGTACAAGTGCTAGTTAATCTAAAACTAAAATAATAAATGATAAATGAATATTCTATATTTAATTTAGAGTGCAACTATTACTTTAAAGTCTTATTTTAATTGAGGGTATTTGAAAGAAAAGAAATGACACTTGACAATAAAGAGCTTTTAAATTTATGTGAGAATAAAACTAAAATAGTTTTTTTATGACAAGGGAGTTACACTTTTAATTTGCATGAAAGTTACATATTGCATGTTTTATTTTGGGAAGATTCTATGACAAGAAATTACTCATGTCATATTAATGAAGTCTAATTTTAAAAAGAAATCTCTCAAGCCATTATTTAAAAAAAAAGATTTGTCCCTTTTAAATAGGAGCTTTTAGAATGTATACGACATGAGTAATGCATTCTAAAAGCAATTATTGTAGAGAAGAAGAAGTAGCCAAGGTTTTCTCTTTGGCATTTTGAGAGAAGTTTATTATTTGTAGGGAAATCAATTTCTTGAGAGGAAGAAGAAGACACTAGATTTCTTGAAGGGTTTGGGCTCTTGCATCCCAATTTTATCCATCTTGCAACCTCAATTTCATTTGGAAAAGGAGCTAAAGATTTTATTGCATTTCAGGTAAGTTCTTGTTAAATTGTTTGATTAATTTTGTTTTGAAATAGTAGATTAAGATTTCTTGTTTTGAAATAGTAGATTAAGGAACAAGAAATCTTAGTGAAGAAATGATCAATTTTAGTGAAAGAAATCAGATTATAGTCCAAAAATTTATGCATCGTTTTCATTAGATTTTACATAATTTTCAGACATTAAAATACATTCATTTTTATTTTGAAAATCTTTAAGGTGTGTCTAAAATTTAAATCTCTTTGAGATTTCAATGCATATTTTTCCAAAGAAATTCTTATAATCTGTCTAAATTTAAAACTTAAAATGCATAATGATTTTTGTTTAAAAAAGAATCTTTTTGAAATCTTTTTATTTGTTTATAAATTAGATTTCAAAAAATTTAAAATTCATTTTCTTATTGATTTATTTTTTCTAAATTCTATCAATTTTAATAAATTAATATATATATATATATATTAAACTAAAATAATACTGATAATATAATATAAATACATATAAATTTATCATTTATTAATATTATAAAATGCATATATTAATTTAAATATTATAATTCTTTTATAAAATTTAGATTTATAAATATAATATATATTAATATATTATTAATACTATAAAAATATTATATATAAAATAAAATATATTGATTGTGGGAGGTTGGGTGGGCTCCCCCTCGCCTCTTACTTGGGTTGAGGTGGCTAGGGTGGACGTGAGTTGGCGGATGGTTGTTTCAGTTCCTATGTTTCTTCTGGACTCGGATTGGTGGCATGCAGGGTCCAGTCATCCTGGCGTTGTTAATGACACGTCGGGCTTTGTTTCCCTCGTCATGTTCGTGGTCGTGCTGTGTGGTTCTTCATTCATTGCTTTCATCATGATTTCTAGTTGTTGGACGGTGGCGGCAGTTTATCTCATGCCGAGGACATTTGTTTGCTTTGCCATTATTCAGGTCCGTATGCAGCCTGACGGATAATAATTCGAGCTCTCTTATTTAGCTAATGATGTCTTTTCAAAGACATGGGTTTTGCTTGGTTGTTTTGTGTGTTGTGGTTTTGTTGCAGGGAGCGACTGTAATCTGTTCGCTAATGGAGAAACCATCGATGTCTAAGTTCACAATCCTCATCTCGGCCGAAGGTCTGGAATCCTTCGGCGCTGACACCCCAATCTCGTTAGTGGCTAAGGAAAGGCAAATTGCTTTTCATGAGGTCTCGGATTTGCGTTTAAAGCGCATTCTGCTTGTGGATTACCCGGCGACGACGGGTGCTGTGAAGATGGTCCTTGGCAAAGGACATCTAGAAAGGAATGAGTTCGCCCGAGATAACACGAGTATCTCATCTCGGTTTCTTGCCGTGCTCCTGGATATTGAAACCCCGAAGGCAGAGGCATTGGACTTGATGGTTCATCTTTTCCGGGACGACCTGCTTGGAGGCATCGAAACAACTCTGAAGGCGGCCTTCATTGGTAAGGGAATTCCGCGGCCAGCAGATCTTGCTTCTCTTTGGGTGTCGGATGAAGCAGTCAAGGTATTTCCTTTTCTCCTAGATCTCAAAGGGCCCGCTTTATCAAGGCATCGAATGCTCGCAGAGGTGGCGGTGGGTTTTCTGAAGCATAAACTGAAGATGGAGCCGGGGGATGGGTTGGATTGCTTGGAAGGATTCATTCAATTTGCAGAGTTAAATGGTTTCTGGTAAATTAGGGTGGTGTTGGAGTCTCGTCTGGTTTTTTGCTCTAGCCATGCTTCACTTGGTTGCTTCGAACTTATGTTAAATATCTTTTGTATTTTGCGGGTAATCCTATGACTACTCTCCTCCTTTCATCTCTACTTCCTGCTTTTGGAACTATACAGAGCTATGGTTCTCCTCGTTTGGTTATTTTTTGGCTGGCTGTTGGCATTATCTTGAAAATTTCCTGCTTAGCAGATACTGTAAATCTCTCTTTTATCAATAAAATTCTCACCTTACGGATCAAAAAAATAAAATAAAATATATTGATTAAATTGTTTAATATTGAAGTAAAAAATATGTATAAATGTTAATAAGGCTCGTGGCCTTTATGCAAGCCATAAGGCCCATAAAACAAAATTTATATGTTTTTTAATTTTTTAATTAGTTTTTAATAAATACTTTTTATTTTGATACGCAAGTATAGATTTATATTATATTAAAAAAGTTCAAACTACAAACAACTGCCAACACAAGATAAAATATTCACCTTCAACCACCAAGCAATTATGCCAAAAAAACCAGATAACTACCATGAAGTCACCCGCCAACCAGCCCATCCAAAAAAATCTACCTAAAACCAGATTTATACCAAAATGGCCACCATGGCCAACACCATCAACATAATACATTCCCAGCTTTTAAAAGCAAAAAAAACCTAACCTACTAAACCAGGGCCCAACCTAACCAGACTTACAAAAAATGGTTCAACTCTACAAATTCCTTGAAATCTTTTTTTCCATTCCACACCCCCAGCCACTAGCAACTCGAAGAATTTCTTCAGGAACTCCATCGCCACCGTCGTTACCATCCTATGCTTCATGAGGGCAGGTCTACTCGAGTTGAGAAGAAATGGGTACAGTTTGATAGCCTCGTTCGAACCTCGCAGGAGCTTCAAGTCGTAGGGATGCAAAATGCCTCTTCCAACCACCACAGCACGCAGAACTTCATCAACCCCTTCCACCAAATCTTCCCTGAACATTTTTTCAAGTAGCAATTTCGCCTCAGCTTTATCGACCTGGTTATCCAGGAGAGAAGCCAAAAACCTAGAAGAAATATGCAAATTATCCCTTCCAAATTCCTTGTTCATCAAATGCTTGGCACCCAAGATCATTTTGGTCACCACCACCACCAAAGGATCATTATTGAGAAGGATCCTTTTCAGTCGTTGATCCGATATTTCTCTGAAAGAAGCTTGTCTAGCCGACGACTTCAATGAAATCGGGGTATCCACCCCAAATCTTGCCAAACCATCCACCGACACCTCTATCACAAACCTTGAGCGCTTGGCCATCAACACCCAAACATAGATCACACACTGCCATAAAGAAATTGAGCACCAACCGTAGCCGAAGATAATAAAATGAGAAATAAATCACGCCTTAATTGGTCTTAAAGCCAACCCAACATAGATTAATGCCAAGTACTTAGCAACCGCCACCTCCACTAATGAGGCATCTCCAAACATGTTGAAAACCTATCGAAAGGACTAAGTCCATCAAGCCAATGCACTCTAGCTAGCCTCGGAAAGGGCGACATCACCTCGCCATCAATACCCGTACTAGCAAGACATGACGTTTCCTTCCAAATCCAACTCATGAAAGCCCTCCCACGTCAACTACCTGACCCAACTCACCAAACAATGTGGCAAATTTGCCACGTCCCCTCCGCTAGGTTGGAGGGGTGCCCACCCTACCACCCACTTTTAATAAATACTTATTAATAAATCATAATAATAAATAATTATTAATAAATCATAATAATAAATTATTTTTTATTTATATTTATTTTATAATAATAATATATTTATATAATTTAATTAAATATTTATTAAGTTTTTTTTTGTCATTTTACAATAATGGATAATATTAAAATATCGCTAAATTAAATGATTTTAAATATAAATAGATATTTTAAAAAATAAATATGAATGGAAAAATATATGAACCACTTAATATTTTAATTTGTAAATTGATCAATATAATAGAATTATTTCTTTTATTTTAACTTTATCTATATCAAATTTATTTGACAAATAAATGGATATATATTAATTTAAGATTTTGAATTATTTGGCAAGTAAATTAAATAGATATTGGTAGACATTTTGACTTTTACTTCTCCACAAATAATTACAAGCAACCTTTAAATGAATTAGAAGTTTAGTAAATAGTTTTTATTGGAAGTTTCCAAATTACTCAAGATCTTAAAAGCAATAAATCAAGTATTCCTTTTAGAATCAATAGTTTTATAAGCTATCAATAATTTCACAAATATACTAATTTAATTGTTGCATGCAATTGTTTAAAATGATTAATCAAATTAACATTTAATTTCAAAGAATTTAGTGTTAGTTTTTAAATTTATTGCAAAAGTGATTAGTTTCTATTATTCATTTATTTTTGTCTTAATTCATTTATTTTACAACATGTTAGTAATTGAAGTAATTAGTGTTAGTTTAAATATATCTTCAAAAGAAAAATTATTTTGCAAAGGAAATTTGTCACTTAGTAGTGTTTTAATTTATGCAATTTTGTAAAGTAAATTAGTGATGAAAATAAAAAGTGGTAGTTTAAAATTATTTTAAAATTTAGAAGGTAATTACTATTAACATATTAAATTTATAATTACAAGGTAATTAGTATTGATTTATTTAGTTAAAACTTATTTCATAGTATTTAGTAGTAAATATTTTCAAGAGAATTTAGATTTAATTAGTATTAATTTATGTCTAAGTAAATAAAAAGGGGAATTAATAAATAATCACTTAAAATTTTATTAACTCATTGTCTAAAGTAAGTTATCACTAAGTAATTAGAATTAGATTAAATTATTTTCAAAAGGGAAAGTTGTCACCAATCAACTAGAAATAGTATTAATTTATTTTTAAAGGTGAACCAAAATAGTTAAATTTATTATTTTCATCAATTTGACTTATATTGCAAAGCTAGTTAGTAATTATTTCTCAAGTATTAAAATTAATTCAAAGTAAATAACAAAAGTAAGCAAGTAGATTTACTTATTTTCAAGAGTAAACCAAAATAGTTAAGATACTACAAGTAACCAGTATTGGTAGTACTTGGTAATAACTTATTAAGTTTATTTTCAAATAAATTAGTAATAATGGATTCTTTATTGAAAGGTAGGCTTCAAGAAAGATAGTTTAATTTATCAAAAGAAATTGGAACTTAGTCAAATCTATTAACTATATCAAAAAGGAAATTCTTGTTGCATATAAACATAATAATAGTTTTTTTTTGTATTGGATATTGTATGAACAACAAATATACATGGAGCAAATGTCAAGATTTACATCATGAGATACCCCCCCATATACAAAAATGAATTTTATGCCCTCCCATTACAATAACATGACTGCACAGGTGGCAACTTACATTATATCTAGGACTGCATTACATACATATAGTAGATCTAGAATTGTTCACAATATATTTCCTATTAGATCACCTAAAAAACCACTATGCTGCAAAAAAATGTCATCAGCATCAACCAAGAGCCATCACGAGTGCCAAGATCGGAGGAGTCTGTCATCTTAACTTGTTGTACTCTCTTTAGCTACCTAGTTTTTCATTCTCAACAGAGTCCCCACAGCTTCTAGCTCGTCCCTACTAAAATCCTCCATACCAAGAAAAGGTGGAGCCTCCTCATTCTGACTGTCTTTTTCCATCTTGTTGTTGAACTCTTTCTAAAAGACTTCCAGAGGTCTAAGGAATATCTTGGTGGTATGTTTCCAGTTGTCCCTGAAGTTGGCTTCACGGAAATTAACAGGCATTGTACCCTCCAAAAATTTTAAGAACTTGAATTTTTCCACCTTTATAGTCAACGTTACTTGCACAGCCGTGTTGTACAAAATGATTCTTTTGTCTGATTCAGTAAGTGTCCTCCTTATCCCTTTAAAATTTTCATCATTTCTTGATTTCCAAATTAGCCAAAGAATTTTAGTTGCAAAAAAAATCTAGAAAGCTGCTAGTTCTTTCCCAATTTTATTACTTTTAGAAAAAAGAGTTATGTTTGAGTTTGGCTTGCTATTGGCATCCCAGATATCTTGATTGTGACAAAAAAAATTCCAAATCTCCCTAGCATATATACATTCAAAAAATAAATGCATTATAGTTTTTGGCACCCTACAAAGGCTGCAAATTTCAATGTCATTTGAACTTATCTTGCATGGTAGTTTCTGGAGAGTTAAAAGCCATTTGAAGCAAGCCTTCTTTGGCTCAATTGTGCTAGTCCAAACATTTCTCAACAACTTTGATCACTCATCTTTGTTTAAATTGTAGTTCCAGATCCTATTCAAGTGTAGTTCCAGATCCTATTCAAGTGATCAAAGGTCTCTTGCTGACAAGTAAGAGAGCTATACATAGTTTTTGCATTGAGACTGGCGAGTTTAGTCTCGCCATCCCAAGAAAACTCTTTGTATTGTTCTTCATTGTACAAACAATTTATTGGGGAAGATAGTTCATAATAGACCTCCTTGATGATAGAGTAGGTTCTTCTTTGTGTTTCTGGGAGACCGAATTCAACACACAGCTGATTCCAGTCTTTTAGTTGCCCATTTGCAAAGATATGGGAGAAGTTCCTTATTCCTTTTCCGGCCCAACCTTTAGCTGAACACTCCTATAAAAGAGACAGGGGTTTTCCCTTGTGCACAAGGTTCCACTAGCATGATATGTGTATAAACAAGGTATTATTTGTACAAAACTTATCGCTAGTAATATGTACCTTTGCATGCTCCCAAGCTTTCTATATACTTTTGAATACCAACGAGCCCTCTGGAACCATAGGATGATGACTGCTGAGAATATCACTTAGGGGGAGGTCCTTCTAGACCCTTTGCATGCTTCAGAACTGCCCTTTGAATGTTGTTTCTGACCAGTATTTTCCATGGTTCATCACCCTCAAGGGCTTTAAATATCCATTTAGTAGCAAGTGCAATCTCTTGTAGCTTCAAGTATTTTAGACCCAAACCCCTTTCTGCTTTACTCAAGCAACACCACTTCCATTTCATCGCATGTTTCTTCCTCTTGCCCTTCCCATTTGACTAGAGGAAGCCCCTAATTTTCTTCTGAATTTTGTCCACTTGATAATTGTTGAACAACCAAACAAAAGCAAAGTATGTGTTGTATGAAGAGGATTTTTTGACAAATTTGAATCCTCCTAGCCAAGGAAAGGTATTGTCTATTCCATTTACCCAACTTTGCATCAATCTTCCTTTGGATCCAAAACCACATTTCCCTCAAGTTGGGGCTAACAACAAAGGGAATGCTTAAATACCTAACCTGCTTTAGGGGTCCTCCCCACTGTAGACCAAACCTAGCATGATGGATTCAGATAGAGAAATCTTGGCACCTAAGGCAGCATAAAATAAATCCACCTTCACCATCAAGCTGGAGATATTGGCTTCATTTAGTAGGGGGAAGAGAGCAGTGTCATCAACAAACTATATGTTGATTAGTTTAGCTTGGTTATGGAGAGTTATAACATCTACCTTTGGTGAGTCACTGTTGGCTTTGAGTAAATAGTGAAGTGCATCCAAGGAAATCACAAATAGGGTTGGGGCCAAGGGGCATCCCTACTTGATTGATCTTCCCAGAAAAAATTCCTTTGTGAGGGAGTCATTCACATCCACTTGTGTAACTACATATCTGAATAGCATGGCCACCATGTTGCAAAAGACAACTGGGAAGCCAAAGGCCTCCAACATCATCATGATGAATTCCCATTCAACCTTGTTGTATGCTTTCTCAAAGTCAAGTAGCACCATTGCAGCTTCCTAATTTGCTACTCTAGCCCACTCCATCTCTTCCCAGCTTGTAATTAAGTTTTCAAGGATATATCTACCCTTAATGAATCCAGTCTGAGTGTTGTTTACAAACCTTGGAAAAATTTTAACTAGTCTTTTTGCTAGAACTTTGGCAAGGATTTTGTAAGACACATTCAACAAGGTTAATGGCCTCCAATTCCTGATCTGAGTTTTGTCACCTTCTTTGGGCAACAATTTTATGATGCCTTTGTTTATGTTTCTGCCTAGAGAACCTTTTTCCAATGCCTCCTTATACACCAGGAATAAGCCATCCACTATCCGGTCATTGAAGGTTTTGTAGAACTCGACAGGAAGACCGCCTGCACTAGGAGACTTGTCATTTCGAAGGGACTAGATTGCATTTCCGATCTCACCCTTGGAAATATCTTGGCTTGGAGAAGCTGCTTCTTTCCCTTCTATTTTCTTGGGAATGATAGCCTTGATTGTATTTCTTGCATTATCGCAGCCCTCCCCATTACTCTCTAATGCAAAAAGAGCCTTGTAGAATATGAAAAAAGAGGCCTTTAATATCCTCCTACTTTGAAAATGGGTTCCCTTTGTGCTGAATCTGTTCTATGTGTTCTTTGATACTCTTTTCCTTTAGTAGTTTGAAGAAAAAATTTGAGCCTCTGTCACCACTTTCTAACCAGTTTAACTTGGCTCTTATCTTGAGCCCTTGAATCTTTGAGTTTTGCAGCCTCCTCAGTGAATCCTTAACTTTTCTATATTGTTCTCCAATGACTTCATTCTCTAGCTCTTTCTAGAGATTAGATTCAACTTGAAGGAGCTTCTCTTGGAGCAACCCCTCCTTCCTCCTCCCATCAAGAGATTTTTTCTTTCCTATTAGTTGGAATAGGGATTTCTAGCCCTTGGTGTTCAGCTCCCATCTCTCAATGGCACCCAAACCCTTGTGCATCCATAGGTTGATGTTTATAAGAGATTTAATTGCAACCATACTATCATTGTCATGGAGTAGCCTTATGTTAAGGAGGAAGTTCCCTTTCTTCCTACTACACTTTTGCCCCTCTTTTAGGAGAAGCCTTATTTTCAATGGGTGATTATCTGAGAGCGTGTATGGGTGGAATTCCATCTTTCAACCATTCCTCAACAGATCTAGGATGAAGTGATTTTTGTTAAAGTAGAACTGGTCCAGCCTGCAATAGATTCTTCTGCACCCCTTTTGGGTGTTACACCAAGTGTACCAAATACTAGGGCAATCTTTTTTCCCACCTTCAATGGGGTCGACCATATTCAATTTGGATTTCATTTTTAGCCAAAATAACTTTTCATTACCCTTCCAATCCATCTCCAGCCCCCCATGCTTATCCTCCTTGTTTTTGATCATGTTAAAATCTCCACCCAAAATCCATGGGACATCACTAAGGTCACAAAGCCATTTCCACAGCTTGATTCTTTCCCCATGTTCATTTGGGGTATAAATTGAGCATATCCCAAATGTATGCTCATCCTTTTTCAAGGTGATCCAGACCACCCTGTTACAAGGGGAGGTTCTGAATCCTGAGACAAAATGGATCCATTCACTGGATATGATGATGGTAGCCCCCCCTTTGCTCTTTTCATGCTGAGTAGAGAAATGAGTGCCCCCCTCCATACAAAGTTAAGGCTGGTTTCGAGGGAAAAACCAATGGATTTAATTTCCTGTAGTAGCACAACATTTTTTTCCGTGCATTGGTTTAAAATTCTTCTGACAATCTGCTTCTTATTGAGGGTTTCTAGCCCCCTGACATTCCATGAGATGCAATTAAGATTCATTGTTGTCTAGAGGGTTGGGGGTTTCTTTGTCAGCTTTGAAGTTTTCAATGCATTTTGGCACTTTAGGCTCAACTTCCATATTTTTAGCAATTGGGATATGGATAACCATGCTTCTCTTTTTTCTTTTTGAGTGTGGGAGGACTTTCAAGTTCCTGTTACTTGCGGGAATTACCTTGTCCTTGTCCTTCATCGACCTCCCCCTTAGCTTGTCAGCTTGCTTAGGTTTGGAGATGCTTTCCCCCTCCATGGTCCCCTTGGGGGCTAGATCCTTTGCACATCCTGTAGTTACAATGCCTGACAGGGGATCAGTGATTCCTTGAATAGTCAAGCAACCCTGAGGGGTCCCTGAAACACTTGCCTCCTTTACATTTGAAATTGAGGCAACTAGGTCTATTTCTACAACATCTTGGCCTTTGCCACCATCCAACACTCCACTACCCACCAAAGTATCATCAGTGCAATGAGTACATGGGGTAGGAGGGAGAAAATCCACCCCTTTCCCTTCCACCACATCAGACTGACCTGTATCCATGCCAACGATGGTACTAGGTGGAGTATAGGAGGGTTGAGTGATGGCCTCAAAGGCTGTAATGATATCTTTTACATTGGCAGGTTTATCCTTGTTAATAGGGGTTGTTTCTATGTTGTTTTCCACTTTATACAATCTGAAGTTCTTGAGGAGAAATGTCTGCTCCTCCAATTCCTCAATCCCTTTCAACCCCTTAGTTTTTCATCCATTTTTTAAACTGTCCAACACCAACTATTGGGTGTTTTTCTTCACCCTCACATTACTACAGGTTTCTTGGGAGACAGTCGCAAAGGGTTCCACCTATCTTGTGGTTGGGGCCTTGGTTGGAGGCAAGTTAAGTGATACAAGAGGGGCACGCGAAGGAGCCTGTGATCCCCTTCCCCCACAAACTACCTCCACCCTATCCCCAATTCTGAGTTTTGTTTCATCCTCTTCATCAAAATCACTGAGTGAGTCCATTTCCATACTATCATCCTTACTATCATCCTTACTATCTTCTTGGGGTTCAAGACTTCTGCCTGAGTAGTTGGACCATACTTCTCCCATAAAGGAGTCATATGTTTCTATATTTCCATTCAAGTTTTGTTCAAAGTGTTTTTCATTTCCAATGTTTGGTTCAGGATTTTGCTCCTGTGTGTTTATAACTTAACCACCTTGTACACATTGTTTTTTAGGGTTTCGTCTCCCTTATCTCCACCCTCCTAGGTTTTGACAAGGGTGTTGGTATTCTCATTTAAATTTTTAATTACACCCACAAGGCCTACATGGCCCTCTTTGTTTCCAGGTTTTAACTTCTTACCAGTGTGGTTTTTGGAGATTAATGGGTAGTTTCTCCTTATATGCCCCTCCCTACGACATAGGTAACATGCATTGAGACCACCTAGCACCTCTATGGCACACTTTGTGTCCCTAGTATCTAGTTTAAGCAACAAAGTGTTGGGTAAATCAACACCTGGGAGGATGGAGACTAAGGCCCTCACGTCAGTGTGAGGAAGGGCCAATTTTGTGTTGTCAACCCTAAGAAATTTTCCATATGGCTCAA
Source organism: Sequoia sempervirens (assembly GCA_007258455.2). Lineage (NCBI taxonomy): Eukaryota > Viridiplantae > Streptophyta > Pinopsida > Cupressales > Cupressaceae > Sequoia > Sequoia sempervirens. Next base: position 194,428 of record VDFB02329179.1, on the reverse strand, counting down.
TCAAGAGAGGGAGGAAGTTCTAGATTCTAAGAGGCAAGTTTTTATGACTATCCATCTAGGGATCAAAAGAGCCAAGATTTCATCATTATTGGCATTTGGCGACTAGGCCAGTGCTCTGAAAATATTTTTTCCAACACTCCAAAAACTGTTTATTAAGCACCCAAGTTTGCATTTCATGGTTTTGGAAGAAAATGACAAAAAGGCCTTTCTAAATCATTCTACAATATGATAAATGCAACCCTAGTTTTTTCCCCCAAACATCATTAAGCTAGACATCCATATATTTTCTCGCCGAAACCCTACTAGAGTCCACAACAGCCAAGAAAACCCCCACATTTTTGAGTTTTAGATCTTGTTCACCTAAGGCTTGACATAAAATGGAATTTGAAGAAACAATGTCAATTTTAGGGGCCACTAGAGAACACTTACCTCTTCCTCCTGCTCCATCACCGAGCCCGTCGCTTGCCTCCACCACAAACTTGGCCCCTTCAGGAAACACGACACTGTCACCAGCCACAATGTCTCAGAATGACTTCGCCTGCCCACCTGAAGCCACATTTGCAACATCAACATCACCATTCAGGGGGTCTAGCACCCCATCCATCAAAAGCCTATAGAGACAGCCAGGATTTGCATGAACTGAGCCAGAAGACCACTTTACCACACCACAACAAGGATGTTGCCACCGACACCCAACGTAGAGGAGGACCAAGCCTCCTTTGCTGCATGCAAAAAGCCCTAGATCAAGCATGCAATTCAGGAACCCCAACTTGCAGAGCGAAAACTTTCCTTCACCTTTTTTTATAATAATAGTTATTGTTATCATACTAGAACATAATTTAATTTATGTCAAGAAATGTGATAATATAAACTCGTTACTTGAAATATTTTAGGAGGAGATTTAATACTTGAAAAAAAATTATAGATCACATTTATTTATTGCACATCCCATTTTGTATGTGGTAGGAATCATATAGTTTTGTTTAATGCATATTGAGTTTCTTTGTATTGAATAGTTATGAACATATATTTCATTATACTAACATGTGGTTAATTGGTCCATTTATTATTGTGATAAGAATTAAATTAGTTAAGAGTAAAGTAATAATTGTGTTTATTGACTTTAGAATTATAAATAGGATTATTTATTTGCCGTATGCTCTCACCTCGCCCTTTTGGATCTTAGTGACCAGAAAATGAGAACTGATCCTTGGGTCTAAATTAATTTAATTTTTACTCTATTTTGAGAATGTTTTATAATTAGTGTTTTTTGCAAGATTAATTACTATTTACTTTCAAAATGATAGGCATGGATTAATTTATTTTCAAAAAAATGCATATTAAAATTAGTATTTATTTTCAAGCAATTGAGTATTAGTAAATTTATATTTGCAAGTAATTTCAAGTGATTAGAATAGTTTAACCTTATTTTCAAAAGAAATCAACATTAGTTAAAATTATATGTAAATTATATGTGCAAGGTAACTATTTAAATAGTTTAAATTACATTTATTTTCAAAGGAATTAATATTTGTAAAGGTAATCTTCAAATATTTAGAGTAACTTATATGCATTGGTAATAGTTAAACTTCAATTGTAAAATTAATTTTAAAATATTTAGAATAATTTAAGTTTTATTTAAGTATTTATTTAATTCTTGAAGTGTTTAAGATAAGTTTATTTCCCATTATGCATTTCTTTCCCATTAACCAAATCTCTATGGGATCTTTTTAGCAGCTTGTTCTTTATAAATCATCACTATTTGCAAGCATATGGAGGATAGTCCCAATAATAGTGATTTGGAGCATATGGTGGGAAAGGAATGAGCGTATATTCAGGAAATAAATTTCTTCAGTACAATAGATTAAGTAAAAAGTGAGAAAATCATTTTAGAGGTGACAAATTCTTATGTTTAAAATCATAAAAATGTATCTACAAATTGGGATGGAAGCATCTTGCAACAATGGGAATACATATCACTACCCTTCAAAGCTAGTTTTCATTTACCATCCAAGAAGAAGGTTGATAGGAACACAATAAAATGGTTACCTTATTCTTCAAAATTCTATAAACTCAACTTTGATGGTGCATCAAGGGGAAACCCAGGTATATCAAGGGCATGAGTTTGTATACATAACTATAAAGGTTCATTAATAGTTGCTAAATCAATACATCTCTCCAATGGATTGAATAATTTAACAGAGGTTTAGGAATTACTCCACAGTTTAAAGCTAGCAATTAAACTCAGGTTACAAAGAGTTCATATCGAGGGTGATTCTCTAGTAATTATAAATGATTGTAAGGAAAAGAGTGTTCAAAATTGGCAGCTTAAATACATCCTGAAGAAGGTTTGGCTATTGTTAGTGAAACAACAAAAAATAGGTTAGGGGGGTTCACCAAAATGATAATAGATAGACCTATTTTAGATTATTTCATTAGGAAATGAGATCCACACAAAGAATTGACTTACAACCCTAAGGTGAGTCAACTCAATGAGGGAATCTACTGATTTCCTTATGCTTGAGGATAGGGGTTTCAGCCTGGACAACACTTTTGGGAGAAAAACCAAAAATAGTAAATCTACTCAATTATGCCCATTCAAACTTGAAACAAAAATTTAAAGGTCAATACTAATAGAAAAAAAAAAAATTTGAAGATCTGAGAAGGGTTAGATACTGTGTACCAGTCACTAAAAAGGCAGTTTTAGGAGGCTGTATGGGACCCATTCGCCCATGGGTGAATGGGTCTTTTTTCAGGGATTTCAAACAACTTTCAACATCCGTTGATGTCAATTTGTAGCTTTCATTTGATCTGGGTTGTAGTTTCGAAAAGTCAGAAATCAGATATGTAGGCGAGTTTATGTGGCTTGACAACAACTTTGACAAATTTTCCAATCTCGATCTTCAAAAGATCTGTTGATGGGTGTTTTTAGTACTTCTCAACATAGGTAATGCATAAGTGCATCACCTCTCTTGAAAGAAAATTTCCTACAAGTAAATTGCAGAAAACTACCCCAAGGTCTTGAATGTCAGGTCATGATAGTGCTTGGAATGTCTCAATTGTTTCATGTGATTTGCTGGTAATCATAGGGAAACCTTACGTATGTTAAGTTGGAGGGGGATCAGTTCTTTGAATGGAGTTTATAAAATTTTGAAGTTGTGTCCTATTGCTGTAAGTTCATAACAACAGTCTAAAACTCCACTTTTGTCATCAGATTTGGCTTTACAATGTGTAATGATGCTTGAACTTGTCTAAATTACTATTTGAAAGAAAAGTCAAAAGGGCAGGGAAGAGGGTAAGTTCCTAGACCTGAAACTATCAATGAACAATGATAATGGAGGATGCTACAGTGGATAGCCTTCCCAAAACTGAGTTCCACTTAACCAAACTAACTCACAGTCTCATGAAACTAGTACAATCTTCTAAGGTCTATAGATCTTCAACCATTCATTCACCATAAAGCATGAATAAAAGATAGGATTTGAGTGCAACATTCAACTAATGTTCATACTAGCTTTACATTGCTATTTATCATCAATAAATAACAAAATGCATGAACAAGGAAGGGCATCAACACAACAAAATTCTTCAATATCAATGATCAACATTTACCAATCTACTAAAACATGCTAAACACAGAAAAACAAAGTAAATCTACTCAAATCCATTAACTATGAAGAGAAGAATCATGAAACATGAGATGAAACTCAAGAATCCACCCAAAAGCAATGAATTTCTATTAGAATTTTAGTAGCATGTCTTTACAACAACTCAACTCTCTCTTGAAAATGAGAGGATACCCCCTATTTATAGTGTCCAAAAAGCAAAATGAATGGCCAAGATTTAATCTCATTGTGTGGCCAAGATTCACTACAAATTAGGGTTTCACCTACCACTTAATATTTTACAATTTAAAATTACATCTTTGTCTTTAGCCTAATTTGTCTTCTAGTGGCCAGCACTGTAGCACTTTGTCTTTTAACTGATTTCCTTTGTTGCAGCTATACCGTGAGAAATTCATCATCAATAACAAAATTTCCCTCATGCTTCTTGACAGTAGCATACTCTATGAACTTGCCAATCAATACTTGAAGCCTGCTCCACTCCATTATATCAAATTGGAGCACCTAGAAGCTCAATTTTATGGATCTGCCAGTAATTCCATCCCAATCCTTGTCACATTTTGACATATTCTTGATTACTTGCTTTGATTGGGTGAAGGCTCGAGCAACAAAGTCCATAAAATCCTGTGTGAGTGTGTCTGTGGCTCAGTTCTCCATCTTCTTATGGAAATAAGGCCTTATCTTTTGAGGATCAAGCTCAACGAAAGGCATGTCGTAGTTCGTCATGAGCTTCAAATATTCTCCACAGGCCGCTAGATTTTCTTTGACCCAATCTATGTCAAGCTCTACCTCATGGAGCACCCGCTCCAAGATTTCTCTCCTGTGGTTGAGGCCCAATTTCTAGGTCTCAACGAGCCAATGATCATCCTTTACTAGTGCCAGCTCTTTTTCCCACGTTCTCTCGAGCATCTTGAGGATAGCCTCGAGCTTGGGGTATGTAATTCTATATAGCTCTGGGAAGTTAGTGCAAAATTTCCTTGTGCCTTCGAGTTATTTTTTCACCTCCTGAAACTTGTTTGTTGTTCGGGTGACGTGGCCGATACCCATATGTCCGTTGTAGACCACCCGTTGGAACCAGTCCTCTATGGCCTTTGTCCAATTTTTTCTCCTTTCAAGCTTGTTGATATGATCCTTGGATAGTAGTTAAGGCGGGGCCAATGAGGTTGTTGGCAGTTCTTCAGCAAAGGACCATTGTTGTATGTAGGTTGTTAAATCTGTCACTTGTGCTTTTAATTCCTCCTTAGAGGATTTTTCCTTATTCATTTGATGCACAATGGTGGCGATGGATCCCTAGAGATGATCAATTTTCTGTTCCCTTGTGGTTGTTCCTAGGTCAATGGTGGAGATATTATAGCCGAATCTTCCTTCCACCACTGGAGTAGCTATTTGCATGGTTCTTGATCCTGATGCATCCATCATTAGATGGGATATGACCCTTGGTTTCTTCTCCTTCTTTGTCCCTATCTGTGCTCGAGCCAAGATGGATTCTAATCTCTTCTTGGGATCCATGAGGATGGGGGCCTTCTTCTGCAATTTCTTATCCAACCACTCAGGCATTTGAGATCTTTCCTTCAGTGATTCATGATCACCTTCTTCTCTTTGGACATGCTGGATCTCCATTTCTTCATGGCCCAAAGCTTCTTGTTTTGCCTTTTCTTCCTCTTCTTCATCTGAATCCTAAATGAATATGGCAGTTTCTTTCTGTGACTCGGTGGTGGCTATGTTTTCCTTGGGGCTATCTTCCCCTTCAAATCCCTTATCCTCTTCTTCTTGCCCATGTTCTTCATGATGCTCTGTCTCTAGGATTTTTCTTATTTCAACCTCTTCTCGAGGCTTGTCTTCTTCTTTCTCTTCCTCTGGGGGGGCATCTCTTCATCATGATCAAGGATCTTATCTTGTTCCCTGGTTAGAGGTTTTGTGGTTACCTCCATTTCTTCATTTGTTTCTTTCTTCTCTTCAGAGGACTGCTTCTCAATTTCCTCCCCAATATCTTTGAGTTACTTGGCCAACTCTTCTTCAAGCTCTTGGTCAAAAGTTTCTATAATGTATTTTGTGTTGGGGTCCTCAACATCTTCTGCAAAGGATTGTGTTTCCTCCCCTTTATGCACCACCTCATCGATGACTAGATGTTGATGTTCGAGATGCTCATGATAATCATTAGGTTCCTCTTCCATTTCTTTGACTATCTCCCTTTCTTATCTTTCTAACTCCTCAAAAATTTGCATTGTTTCCTCCATCTTAGGTGGTTCAGTCGTCGGAGGAGGGACAAGGAGGCTAGCGACAACTTGTGCTAGGGTAGCCTACACTGCAGGGTTCATTAATACTCTAGAAAGCTCCATTGGTATGTTTTGCATATGCTTGGTGAAAGGTTCTGGGAGAGTAAGGGTGGGAATTGTTGTTGTAGAGGCTAGGGGAACAACCATTGATGGATACATGGAGGAAGAAGAGAGTGATGACGTGGCAGCGGAGGAAGAATTTATCACCATAATTTGTGTAGTAGGTGAGGTGGAGGAAAGGTGAACCAAAATGTCCACTACGGGTGGAGAAGAAGCAGGCAATGCTTGAGATGCCGATGAATGAGTAATGGTAGTGGCGGCAGGTGGATACTTTGGTTGCTTAGCCTCTTCTTCTTCTCCCTCACAGAATGGGTTTTCTTGAATTATGGGCATCTTCGTGAATTTGCTTGATTTCTTGGCTTTCTTAGAGGGATTGCCCTCCGACACCTTCCTTGAATATACTTTGTGCTTAGGCTGGCGTTCTGCCACCTCTTTTCTCTTCATTGAATTGGTAATTGGAGGAGATTTTGAGGTTTCCCTACATGGGGCAACCATAGTTCCACTATCAGTCTCGCTCTTGAGCTCATCCTCGAGCTCTCCATAAGTTAAAGTGGCTCCTTGCAACTTCAACTGAGCTATTTTCCCATCAATCCATTGCTTTGTTCTTGCCTCTATTGGTTTTGTTAGAATATTGAGGTCATTGACCTCTTCCTCGTCCCAGTAATTAAGGGCAGTGACAGGTTAGAAATGGCATCGAATCTTGGATCTATGACGGTGTTTTCTTCCTCCACAACTTGATCCAGCACCAGGAACAAGTTAACCATTTTAACAAAATATGTCGTCATGCGCATATAGTGCCTCATCCACACTTCTTTGTCATCTTTATAGTTTTCCCAGAAATCCTCAACATTGTGCAAATGGGCATACTCTTTTCCAACCATCTTCTTCAACTTGCCATATGGGTCCATCCGTGGCTGGGAAGTGTGGAGCTCCAAGTTGTATTCAATGATTTCTTTCTTAGAGTACATTCAAAATATGTCGTCATGCGCATATAGTGCCTCATCCACACTTCTTTGTCATCTTTATAGTTTTGCCAGAAATCCTCAACATTGTGCAAATGGGCATACTCTTTTCCAACCATCTTCTTCAACTTGCCATATGGGTCCATCCATGGCTGGGAAGTGTGGAGCTCCAAGTTGTATTCAATGATTTATTTGTAGTTGGGATGCAGGAATTGCATACATGCCTTGGACGAATGTGAGAGGATAAGGAATCCTTGGCCTATGCTTGTCACTCAGAAGAGTATGTGCATGTTGTAGCTACCTGGAGATTTCAAGCAATATCAGTTGGTCATTCCAGTACCAGGGCAACTTATATGGCCTCTCAAAGAAGCCCTCGATCTGATGTATATGAATTTAGGAAATTGAATGAATAAGAACCCAAACCGGTGGATGAAGGAATTTGCACTATGAGTGACTCTCCTTTTGAAGTCACCTTCGAGTAGTTTGATAATGTGCACGATAAAGGCATCATTCACCCTAAGGTAGTCTTTCTTGAAATTTCTATATTGAAGCTGTGGGTATCTATCATAGACCTTTAGTTCTCTTCCTGGAGTCTAGCTTGGTGCCACAAATAGACCTCTGTACTGAGCTCAATCAACCAACAGATAGACCAAGTATGAAGTCATGTAGAATTGGGAAGTCTTCTTCACAGCTACAAACTGCTCATGTAGGCAGTTGCTAATCATTCCTACCCAGTGAAATTTGGTCTTCCCTCTGATGATTTCTTCTATGAAATAGAGCATCCATTCTTGGAAATATGCCATAGTTGGGAGGCCCATGGCCCTGCTCAACAAGGTTACCAAATCATGGTAATCCTCATGGAAATCACTCTTGAAGAGTTCATGGGGTACTTTGTTCGCACTACCCCTCTTTTCCTTTAGCTAGTATTGATTAATTAGCTTCTTTCACTTTAGGGGGTCAACCTTCCATGTGCTTTTGGCATAATCCTTTGATGTCTCCTCCATCTCATCAAAGGTGGGGATGTGGAAAGTTTTCCCTATAGACTTGGAGGACAGGTCAGCCAATATGTTGCCATCTCGGTCCACAATTCTCTTGGTCGTTTCTTGGTATGCCTCCCTATAGGCCATTACCAATTCAAGAGCCACGAGGGTAGGTAGGAAACCAATTGCCTTGGCCAATCCACTTTTCCTTATCTTCTTGGCATTCTCTATGACAGGGTTGGCAATGACTCATTGCCTAAATTCATCAATATCAATGTGCCCTAGGTTTGTGTCTGAGATAGTGTCCCATTATGTAGTGACCTTAGTGTTGATTTCCACCCCTTGGAATTTGTAATTCATTTGATCCTTTTCCTCCTTTCCCCTTGGTGCTTTGGCAGCTTTCTTTCCCTTTTCCTTCTCTATGGATGCTCTGAAGGTGCAGTTTCAATTCCATATATCCTACAAGTAAAGGAGCAGTAAGCATATTCATGCACAAAACATGAGAAACATTAGCTAAATCTTGCAAAATCCATGTTAGATCGAGTAATTCATCATTCAAAGATACCAACATTCCTTTCAGATCATGATTTGCCTCTCGTTTGAGGGAGTTATGACAATGTGGGCCTAGGGGTGCGAACTTGCCTGGGTTGGCAGCCGCTTTGAAGATTGTTGCAAACAGGCGGCGAACAGGGCATAGTGGCCCACATGAATCTATCTGCATTAGGCTTTCTGACTTGAGGTAGGACCCACCAAGGTATTGCATCATTTAGACACATGGGTTGGATTGTCTTTGAGGTTTTGGAAGTGTTAAATTAGTCATTTTGGTATGAGGAAGTAAGAGGTGCAGATGCAGAGGCTATCTTAGCCATCATGGACTCCGCCATTTGAAACGGCGCTGGTAGTGCAGAATCTCGTTGGCGGCATCCCATAGTGTAGGGTCCACACTCAGGGAGGATGGTGTCAACTCAATGGTGAAGCTTAATTGGTTCAGGTGGATGCAGGGAGGGAACTGCGGAGAGGCATTGGATGTCACCCATTTCGACTGACAGAGATGGAACAATGACCCACATCATCAGGTCTGTAGGGTTCTTGGGTATAATCTTATTCGTTTGCTATCAATTAGAAGCAGGTAGTGAGGCCAGGCCCCGCATAGCTGGCAACGGGCTTTACTTGGCCGTATAAAATGATGATGTCAAGGTGGAGGCCCGCGAGTGACCACCCACATCAAGTTTTTCTTTACTTAGTGGCTTTAATTCATTTCGGGCAAAGTGAATGTTGGATCCCGTAAAGCGGAAGGCTGAAGGTCATTTGCTATTTTGAAACGGTGATCGAGGGGTTTTCGTTGTGGAGTCATTCATTCTTTTGAGCTTAGACAATGAAGGTCATTGCGGAGTTCGCAACATGGACGAACGGTCTTTTGAGGCCATTCAGAATGACAAGCATGGGGCAGAGGCCCATAGATGAAAGTCTGCAAGGGGCCACCCACATGAGTCAATCACTTAGTCATTTTGGCACAAGATGTTGGATGAAGACAGCTGAGGTGGGGTCCGCCTAGCAGGTGGAACGTAAGGCTTCTCCGTTAGAAAAATGAACACTGAACAACAGCGAAATGAAGGTGGACATCTGCTAACAATGGTCCGCAAGAAGGGTTAAACAATAAGTTTGGTCAATGGACATGAAATTTACGAGACCCACAAGACAGGAGGTCGAGGTAGGCTAGCCGTTTGGGACAGCGAATCATAGGGAGCGATCTACATGCAGAATCCCACATTTGCGGGCCCGTGGGGTCAAAAGGATCCTGGTTAACTTATGATTTTTGTTTAAGTTCAACACACGACAGCTAAGGGGAAACACCTTCCCGCATAGGTGGGTCTGACGGAGGTGATGGCCAATCGTTAGAAGTTTACCATTGGTGGATTCGACAATGGCGACAAACGTATTGCGAGCCACAAGGGCCAATTTTCCCTGGTTCAAGAATGACAACAGAGGGCGAAAGTTCCGCATGGTTTTCTAAGGCTAATTTCAGAAGAATTTCAAGTTTCTAAGATGTGGTTTTTGTTCACCATGATGCCTTCTAACTAGTTTTAAATTTCCCTTCCTTAAGATTTTAACAAATTTTAAAAAATGAAGGAAAAACATAAAACGAGCGGCGACAGAGTTTCTACCTGGTAAACCCGCAAGAAGTCATCGAAGAATATGATGCTAGCAATGTACTGACGACAACTGGATCTGGCAGGCGTGAAGGCAGTGACAGAGGAAAGCTCTAACAAGTTTGTAGGAGGAATGTCGGTGAAAATGACCCATCAGAGCGCCTATTATAGAATTTAGTGTATTAAATGCTCACCATTAATACAGGTACGACGATGAATGGGGTTGGTGGGTGTGCATTTAAAAAGAGACGACGATGGGAACGGTAGGGTTCGCAAGGCCAACGACAGCCGAGGGTTAGCCGTTTGGTTAGTTGGCGAAGGAACCAACGAAGGGGGCCACGGGACCCACAAAGAGAGCGGACACACCAGCTCAGCCGTCATAGGGACAATGAAGAACAAACGGAGTTCCACCAAGGGCGGCCCGCATATGTGGACCCGCACAAGGTGAAGGACAACCGTTTGAAGGTTTGAAGGAAAATTGCCAAGGGAACTCCACAGAAGACAAAGGCTTGAAAATTTTGAGGTTGGTGAAACTTGGTCATCTCAAGATGGTAACCTTAGGACTCTTGATCACTTAGGACTCAAAATAGGGGGCATGCAAAATGAGGCAAAGGCAAAAGTGACCCGACAAAGTGAAAAGAGAGGGTCCCTGTTCTGAATGGGGCATGTGTGCTAGAGGCACAATAAGATCTTCAATCCTTCTTGAACCTAGAATATGCAACATAAACTCAAGAGAGAAAATTTGTTTTGTTTTTTTTTGGTGAATGGGGGTTTTCCTTGGTCAAACCCTGTTTGGGTAATTAAACCTTGAATTAAAATAATGAAATATGAAAGGAAAGATGAATGAACAATGCAATGTTGCAACTCACCAAACCCTTGAGTAAACCTTTGGAAATCTGAAATATTGATCTTGATCTTGCATGAAATGGCTTCAATGGATGTGAATCTTGATGCTTGAGATATGACTTGAATGCTTTCTTGGATCTTTGAAACCTACATCACAATGTTAGCTCCAAAAACATGCATGATGCTTAAGACTTTGACATGATGCTTGAGATCTTGAATGCTGCAACAAAATGATTGAGAAATATGCTCTTGAATTCCTTTGTTCATAAATTTTTCTATACTTTTGCTCACTTCAAAATGCTAGATTGCTTAGACATTGATTTGATGAAATGACCTTGTATTTATAGGTATGTATCCTTGATTTCCTGAAAATTAAACTTTATGAGACGACATCACAATTTGAATTTAGAGATATTAAAATACTGCCAAAAACATAATTTAAATTAAGGTTCAAAGGCCTAGGGAGGACCCATTCGCCCATGGGAGAATGGGTCCCAGGTCCCTATTCCTTGAACACGCATTGCTCAAGGTAAAGAGTTATGTATTGGCATTGATTATTGTCGAGTTTCCCTTTCAGAAAATGTAATTTATTAGGCTTGTAGATGTAAAATAGGGATTATTAAGGCATAATTAAGTCCAATTTTAAATGAGGGGCCCAAATAAAGTGTGAAATGTAAAGTACATTTTTCTACACTACAGCTAGCCAAGTTTCAAGAAGTTTATATAACTCATACATATCGAGAAGGAAATAAGTTGGATGATCATCTTGCAAACATGGGGTGTGAGTAGCAAGTCCTATAAATTCTAGGTGACAGTAATCCTATCAATACATACCTCCAGATGACAGCTATAATAGAATCAGAAAGCTTAAATCTAAACACTCTCAATGGTCAATGTTGAGGTAAATGAAAATTTTCAAAGAGTGTGGTCATTTGTAAATCCTTAGGCTGAGGTGACAGGTTGGGAAACATAAGTCACATCTTTAAATATGCCTTTGTTCTTAAACATGGTTTTAAAGGGGGTCAATAAAATTAGTTAATCACATGTCGATTATATCTCTCTAAAGGAGTATAACTTCCTATCAAAAGGCCTACAAGCTCTTGATAATTGTGTGGTGATATTCTTTATGAAGCATGGTGATAAGACTTCAATCATAAAAACTTCATCATAGCGACATCATAGAATGGTTTTATCTAATGCGTGTTTTGTAGGTACAGGAGTTTCATCATTTAATGGAATGTGCTAAGATCAGACACGCTCCTCAAAACCTGTGGGTTGATTTCACACGAATTGAAAAGCTGGAGGATCATGCCGAATTTATTGGCATGCAAATATTTCACATTAGTAATCAAGATTTTAACACCCTTTGCATGACTATTTGCTATCTCAGTCAGCCTTTCATTTAAAATATCCCTTCTCCATTATATTTGGTTGCACAATTCTAGAGTCTTCCATAATTGCTCTATTTTTTCGTGCAAAAAAATTGGTAAGGTATGGATAGTTGAGGTGGTGAAGATCACCTACCAGTCTAAGGTGCAAAGCAGGAAAAGGTGGTGCAATGGAGTATAAACCATGGAACTTCTGAGTACCCATGAAAGTGCAAGCTTGGGAGAGGTCGCTTGAATGTTTTTTTATCACATGACAACCTGGATTTAATCTTCAATGTGGACTATGTGAGGGTAATACTAGGGATAGAAATTACCAGCCCTCAAGCAAGAAGAGCACAGTTTCCTTATGAGGTTTTATCCATATTTCTTTCTAATTTGATGGATTTGCTTCAGTCTTTAGATGAATTAGAGAAAATTGTAGAGAAATTTGTAAAGGAACAGTTCTTGGTAGACAATGCTCTTTTAAGGGGTGTTCAAGAATATGATATTTTCAAGGGGAAGGGATTTATTGGTGGTCTATTTTGTAGGAAGTACCTCAAGCAACGCAAGGGTTTTGTTGCAATCTATGATTTCATTAAGCTATCCTTTAAGCAAAAATGTGAAAATTCTTTTGAAGGTGATGCAAAAAAATTCAAGTTGTCTCTGTACCAACATGGATATCAACATAAAGAAGAAGTACTACACAATTGCATTCCTTCGGGCTCATGCCTTTCACCTTCCAATGAATGCTCCTCTGGCGAATTCTTCCCCGGTGGCTGCTCCTTTGATGAATGTTATTTTGGTGCAAGTTGATACAAAGTCTGCAGAAGGTTAGGGGGAGAATTCAATTGGTTTCCTGCACATGGAGGAATGAACAATGTTGAATTTCTGTTAAGTTTTTGTAGTCTCATATGTATATTTTCAATGCAAATCTAGTAATGGTCTACTTAAAATATTATTGGCTTGTAAAGTTATTGGGAAGGTTGCAAAGTTTGTAGGTTCAAAATGTTGGCAGTTGTTAGTTATTCCTATCAATGCATACTGCCTGTAGTGTCAGGTTGTTTCTCAGAAAGATAGGTAAAGGGTTTTTTAAGGCATTTTTGAACAAACAATGCCAATCTCCTTGATGGAAATATGATACTTTTAATTCCTATCTATAATTTAATATAATATATATAGGCATCATACCTTTTACCTAACAAAAAAAAGTTTATTTGATAAGTATTTATTTAAGTTATATTTGCAAAAGTAATTTTTGAAATATTTATAATAGCTTAAGTTATTTTCAAAAAAAGTAATTAGTATTAGTTAACCTTAATTTTCAAAAGTATTTAGTATTATTAATAAAGGCAATAAGTATACAAATGTAATTTTCAATTAATTAGTATAATTTATATTCAACACAATTAATATTAGTTAAATTTATTTTCAATTTTAAACAATTACTATTATATTTTATTACAAAAGATTTAGCATATGTTTTATTTTGGTAATTAGTATTAGTTTAAATTACTTTTAAAAGTAGTTGATTTTCAAAGACAATTAGAATTAGATAAGTTATCTATGCAAAAGTAATTGACATTTATTTTAATTAAATTTACTTTTAGCATTTATTTTCATGTAATTAGTATGATTCTTATTTTATGTTAGATAGAAAACTTTAAATAATAATTGAAACTAAAACCAACAATGTTTAGTATCAATGGTGCCTCTAGCTCACGTTTATAGGTAATACCGTTGTGCTTGAGCTACTGCACCTTTAGCCTAACACAACTATGACAATTGTGTCTATGGTATTGTCCCTTTAAATCATTGAGGAAAAATAAGGGACATATTGTTAATGAAATCCAAGGGATGGTTAATCTCTCTTGGATCGATAATCTAAAAATATTAATCTAATGAACCCAAATATGCTAGTTCAAACTTAGTAAACCTTCTTATATGATTTAAGAGAATTTTATTAAATTTGTTCACATTATTTGTAATTTATTGATATTTAATCATGGATATGGAAATTAGTTCAACCGTTTCAAGTGGGGTGTTATTTTAGGACTAGGAATTAGTTGTTTTAGGAAACAAGTAATAGTCATGGTGACTATTTACTTATGATTTATTGCTTCCCCTCATGGGTAGCAGTTGTAGAGGAACTTCCTAGGGAAAGGGACCCTAGAAAGGGTTGTGTACCCACATAACAGTTCACATCAAACTTAGAGTAGAAAACAAAACTATATATTTTATGCATTGATCTCGTTTGGAAGAAGGGTATGTAGATAGTCTAGGAAATGAAGGATGCTCCTAGTACTCAGGCGTTTGGGGATGGGGCTTAGGGAATTTTTGATAAATATTATACTAACTCAATTAATAATATAAGATTAATTCAACAAAGACAATTTTATTCATTTTAGTGAAAATGGTTTAATTTTTAAATTATAAAATCAAATAAAATATATTCCTTATATACTTGGATCGCTTGATTCCCCGAGGGCCTCAGGCCAAAATTTTGAGGTGGGTTTCAAGTATTTTATTATTATATAAAGATGGTCCTCGACGCACTTCCTTTATTGAATGTAGTCTTTAGAGAGTGAATCAGGGCCCAGATGGTCTCAATGAGTCTAAGTCTCTGGCTAGAGCATTTTACCTATCCTATTTTGATGGATGGATGCCCATCCTGTTTGATGGATGGATGCTTATCCTATTTTGATAGATAGATGTTGGATTCCCATCCTATTTAATGGATAGATGGCGGATTCCCATCTTGTTTTGATGGATGGATGCCTATCCCGAATGGATAGATGAACTCTTGTTTTGTATGGACAAATGCCTAACCCGTATGGTTGGATGCATGTCCCAGATGGATGGATACCTATCTCGTATGGATATAAGTACTTGATTATACAAGTGAATAACATATAATAAGATAATAATCGAGAAAATAAATAGTGGTAATTTTTGGGTTAATATTTTGGGTCCTTACATCCTTGGCTATCTTGGTAAGTTCATATTATTTTCTATTATCAATTTCTTGGTTAGTTGATATAAGGCATGTCTCCATTTGAGGGGATTTTTCTAAGGTCTTTTCAAGAGAAGTAATCTTATCTTTAGAGGAATAAATTGAATCAAATATTACTCATCCCATATCTTCTATTTTATAGTTGTTTCAAGAGTTGCAATTGTAGGTTGTTCCTAGGTAGCTCCCCTAAAGCATACATAGAATTTATTACTTTCAAAATATTATAACCAAATCCTAATATGAATCTATCCTTTTTTGCCTCATAAATTATTTTTTCTTCTTCCATGGTATTTTGTATATCTTCCAAGGATATATATGCTTTAAACTTCTTTCTTGGAGCCTATCTTAGCCTTCTTGGGCTTTGTAGTTGTGGTAGAGGTTTTTTCTTGTCTCTTTCTTTTCCCCTTCCTAATTTTTTCTATCTTGTCCTTCAACTACAATAAACTAGAATCTTCAACCCTTTTTCTTATCTCCTTTATAGATATTTCTTCTCTTGATTTCTAGTTTACAACTATGAGAGACTGACTTTCTATATCTTGAAGATCATAAGTTGGATTCAACACTTTCTCATCATTCATAATACCTAAAGGAATCCTTCATCTTATCTTGAATACTCTCATTTTTTTAGTGTCAAACTACAAAAACCTCTTTTTGCTATATTGGCATCATCTTGACAGTCATCCCATAAATCCTCCCAAAGAGGTCCATGTTGATGGGCATATAAAAATAGTCCTTTTATTTTTCCCTTTGGATCATAATTACTCTTGGTTAATACATTTTGAGGTTCATTTGAATTAATTTTTATTTTGAGGTTTGTGCACAAATCACAATAACATATGTGTAGGCTCTTAGAGTGAATGAGAATTGCACCCCCACATTACAATTCTTAGTACATTTCTTCTTAATTTCCACTATCTATCTTGATAACTCTAACAACACCATCTCGTTGTTACAAAGCTTAATCAAAAGAAAAGGTGTCCTAGTGAAACCCATTATTCAAATGTAGATGGATTTTTGAAATTGGATGAACCAATATCCCCAATCTTGTACTAGTTACTTTACCTCTAGAGAGATTTTAGTTTATTTCCCTACAAAGAGTTTGAAGATGATTAGAAAGAGGAATGTGTCATTTAATATTTTTTAGTTCTTTTACGCCTCTTTGAGTCCCAACTATAGGCATAATTTCTATATTTTTTTTTTCCATTCCCTTCTCCAAGTATCCCTCTTGTAGTTAAACTTGGGAAAATTGTCTATATGGCTAACAAGTAGATGACATACGATATCATGGTGAATTTAACTATGGTAGTTACTATAATTAATTGGGAATAGATGTTGTCACCTACTAGTTAAGCCTAATCAATATAATATTTTTCTTGGAAGATAATTCTTATATACCAAGACATCGAGGCATGATAAGTCTTGTAATCATCTTCCTCCATAGCCCTATTCAATAACCTAATTATATCACCAAATTCTTGCTAGAAATATTCTCTAGTTAGATTCTTGGGTATCTTAGTAATAACCTTCCTCTGCTTCATCACTCACTTTATGTTAAGACACCTCATGTTTCCTACTTCATATTTCTCAAAAGATTCAAGGGCTTATGTTTCTATCATTATGATTGATTTATCTTTAAAGGGGAGGTGAGAGACATGAGAAATAAAATATGGAGAAATATCCAAAATAATATTAGTCTCTTGGTTTCTATAGGTCTTAGAAACTAGATCACAGGTTTATGCAAATGTCAAGATTAGTTTTAAAATTTGTATTGTGAAAGGAAAACCTACATGTGCTAATATTGAATTTGCAATGGTTCTTGATCTAATGGATGTTGACTCCCCAAAAGTTTCATGGTGGAAATCTTGTAGGATCACATGTTCAAGGTCAATATCTATAGTATCCTATATAGCTAAAGCAATCTTTGATGGTCGATGTATAGTATTCATTAGGGAGTGTAATGGGTTTTGGGATATGGGAGTAACCTAGGATTTGGAACCTAAGGTTCAAAATTCCTTTCAAGGCTTGAGGACCTACATAATTTTAATGGTGCTATATAATATGAATCATAGAAGGGAATTATGATTTACAAGGTTAAGTTCCAACTTTGGGGTTCTAGCCAAGCTTTGGGGTTCATTATATAAATAAGACTTTGATAATAGTTGAGTTAGATTGGGAGGAGGAATTGGAAATAAGTCATGAAATTGAAATCCAAAAAGAATATCTACCCTAAAATAATGATTTACCCTAATAAACCTTGGTTAAATATGGGATTAACTCCTAAAATCTAAACAACATGCCTACAAAATCAAAACAACAACAATAAAAATTGATTATGAACCTAAAATGATAAAACCTCAGCTAAATATAGACAACCGACAAACAAGATGACAAATAGGAGGACAAATCCAAAGACTATGGTCACAAAGAAAATATGATTGTTAAAAATGAAGAAAGAGACTTAAAACCCTTCATGAAATGTTTTAGTGAGGGTAGAAACATAAAAATAATGCATTGCATCAAGGAGTTTAATATTTGTGACCCTAAAAACTCGGTGCACAATGATATTCACATGGTATCAAATAATAAAATTTGAACTATAAAAAATACATGGGGGCTAAGCTTTGGATCAAACGATGGATGATTTTGAATAAAAAGGTGAGAAAATTTGAGATAACTATGATTATATAAACCCATATCTACCTCAGACATTTGTCCATTAAATATTGTGGTCAATTAAGTCTTAGGGTGTGGACGAAATTTTGAACTTGGAACTTGAGTTCCAAGTCCCCATCAGGGTCTGTTGTTCAATACAAAATGAACACAAGATAATATGGGTGGTGGAGAGGGGGATTGACTTAGGACTTGGAAATTTTAAGTTCCAAAGTTTTAAGGTCCTTTGGGAGTCTAAACTTTTGAAGAACTTAAATGACAAAGTGGGCTACATGGATCAAGGAGATTTGAGAACTTAGAAACTTAGGTTCCAAGTTCCAACAAGAACCCAATACTTACAATAAATATTATGGGTGTCAGGTTCCTTTGATGGCCCACAACCAATACAAAATGGGGAAAAAAGAGGCTTTAAGCCTTAACGAGTAATAAGGGTTTTGGAGAAAGAGGTCCAAAATTAAAACAAATATAAAAGTAGTAAAAACATGTCAATGAAATGGAAAAGATGTAAATGAAAATCATCAAAAACAAAAGAGGGGGTCCTTATGTTTTTACAAGAAGAAATATGGGGTGTGTATGTTAGGCGTAATAAATGGAAACTCAACTAGGGAAATACTCCAAGCATTTTAAAACATTGAACCCTTAAAGTACCAATAATCTTTGGTTTAAATTCACTCAATAAAACTTAAATAAATACTAAGAATACCAAAGTAGAGATCATAATAAAGTTTCAAGATGAAACTAAAATATGTATGTGGGTGTAGATGATTCATTCTATTCTATAAAGCATTATTTTGATAAAAATAAAGTGAAATTAATCTACAAAGTTACATTTTTAATGTGTAGTGACATCTTGGGCATGATTCTACTACCAACCAAGCATCTATAGCCCTAATAGAGCTACCTCTATTTCCATATAAGCATATATATACAACCATATAAGCATCTATAGCCCCTATAGAGATTACTTGAAACACCTAAGAAAATTGAGTTTTAGATATTTTCTCATTTTACCTTTTCTTTTTCCCCTTTATTGTAGATATTGATTTCTTTCTATAACACTATATTTTTTCTTAAAAAAATATTTTTTAAGAAATGAAGAATTAATATTGGGTGGGAAACCATAATGAACATTGTGAAAGAAATGTAATGTCAGATTACACTTAGAGTAAAACCATAACATTCGATGTAACTTAATTTATGAATTACTCAAGATGTAAAAAGTGTGCTAGATTTACAACAATTTCTTAAAGAATTTATAATTCACTAAACTCTGTAACAATAAAAAAATTCTAAAGTTGCCAAAAAAAAAGTCTAAAGTTTGAAGACGATGAAATTAAAATAGAGGCTCTAGAATAATTGTTTGATCAAATATTTAGAAATATTAATAGCAAACTCTAAATGTATCAACCTCACGATACAAAAAAAAATACACAACCAATACTTAAGCAATAAAGAGAATTCCAACACAACCTAACAATAAAAATAAGTAATAACTAAATGGAACTAGCACCATCAAAACTCAAATCATGAAAGATTACTCTAAAGAATATAAATGAAAATGAACACAAAACCCATTCTAACAATTTTATAGCATTTTTTTCCTTTAGGAAGTGAAATAATGCTTGAGGTATTGTCCATTGACTTGCAATGGTACATGTTCTTTAGTTAGAAAACTAATCCTAAATATGTTTCCCCCCATAATTTTAGAAATCTATTAGGGTCTAATCCATAATCATTCAAATTTTGAATGACCACTTTTCTTTTCTCTAGTCTTGTCCCATAACAAGAATGGATCTAATATTTTGAAGATTTTTACCTTAGCATGCTTATCAAACCATATTTTAATGATAGGTTTATGCTTCAAAAAATGTTGAACTCTTTTATTCTAGAGACATAACAAATTTAGGAGCCTAACCTCTATCTCATTATCAACAACAAAATAGTAAACCATGAATTTTAGTGTTGGGATATTCAAATTGATTGGGAAGATAAGGTTTAATCCATAGACAATTGATATGAAAAAGTTCCAAGGAAAGGCTTAAATTTGGTCCTATCTACCCATAGAGCAAGTTTTGGCTGTATATGCTAATCCCTAATGTTTCTTTCTAACAAATTTTTTATAACATCAAGTAATTTTTTATTTGTGGACTCTTCTACTTCATTTTCTTGAGGATAATAATTTGAAGAAAATTTTAGAATTATATTATGTTCACCAGTCCATTACATTGAATACATAGAAGAGAAATCATGGCCATTGTCACATACCAAAGCCAAGGGCATCCCAAACCTGGTCATGGTTTGATCTTTTAGAAACATGATTACATCCTCCATGGTACAATTATTGTATGCTAGTAGTTCAATCCAATGTATACAATAATTAGGATTAATGACACTAATAAAATTTAAGCCCCATTGGGTGAATGGTCTTACCTCATACATAGGCTATAATGGTATAGCAATATTTGACTATTTGGAAGTAGTGATATAACAAATGTGACATTTGGTGACATGTTGATGCACATATCAAAAAATGTGGAGCTACTAGAATCCTAATTAGATGATTTGATGCACCATGGTGTCACTAGAACCATGCCTTGTACCATATTTATCATGAAAATTTGATAAGACCTATTGCACTTCAGTATGTTTTAGACACCTTGAGTAACTCCCTTCATAATTTCTTTTGTACAACACTCTAGATTTAATCATAAATATAGTAGTTTTCAACCTCAATTTTTTTCTCTATATAGAATTCATATTTTTATGATAATTATTATTTAAAAGGTAAAATACAATGTCTCTATACCATTCGTTATTTGTGATAACACTAATTATATATTACTAGTAACTCAGTTGTGAATCTAAACCTACCATCATTTGGGAAAGACCTTGTCCTCTAGCTAGGTTCTTAGGATGGATTTTGAGATCAAATTCTTATAGTATTTCCATCCATTTCCCTTATCTTTCTTCGAGCTCACTTTACATCAGTAATGAGTTGATAGATACATATGGGAAAATAGCAAAAATATTACTCCTCAGGATACAGTGTCTAAATTTCTTGATATCTCTCAGTATAAAAATGTCCGCTTCACAATATATCGTTATTTGATTTATATATTCTTGAAAGGAGAAATCATGAATGTTGAGGATCATTCATCTCTAGTTCTCCCTTCTATGTTAAAACAACTACACAAGAATGTTTAGATGTAAAATATAATATATGTAAAATGTTATGTGTTGTAAGGAATAATCAAAATAGGTGCTTCTATAATATACTTAATTTAATTAAGTATTTCTTAGATTTAGTAATCCATTAAATTTTAACATCCTTTTCAACATATCATTTAATGGTTTAACAAATTTTGTATATCCAATAATGAATTTTAAAAAAAAATTAATTTTACCAAAAAATGACTTCATCTCCTTTTTACTACTTGACATGGGTAACTCAAATATTGCCTCACTTATTTTTGGGTTGATATAAATACCTATCTTAGAAAGTACTTGTCTCAACAACTTTCCCTTTGTCACTCTAAAAATACATTTCTTGGGATTTAAATAAATTCCATAATCTTGACAGTATTGAAGTATATTCCAAAGTTCTATAGCATGATCAACTCTATTATTATAAAATACTATTACATTATCCATGTAAATAATGGCACACTTTCTTGTACCAAGTCTTTGAATGCTATATTCATGGATCTCTAAATTTTTTCCCTTGCATTAATCAATTTGAAGGGCATCCTTCTATAGGAAAAAGTTCCCAACATCATCTTCATCCTATCTTTGTAGCCGACCAATACTTTGTTATACCCTAAATAACCATTGAGGAAAGGCATCATCTAAGAACCTGTAGACACCTAAAATTGTTTATGAACGTCACACATTCATATTCGCCTAATCAACACCATTTTCCTTATTATTGCCTAATTCCTCAATCTTGATTAAATAATTCCTAATTATTTGATTAAATCCCTAATTTCCTCTATTAATTAAATGATTGATATTATTTGATTAATTCATCGAAATTCATCAAATTTTCCTCTTTTCACCTTTATTAAATAATTTTCAATTATTTAATTAAATATTAAATTCAATTTCTATCTTCCCACATTGATTAAATAATTCCAATTATTTAATTAAATCTTGATTTTATTCTCACCTCACAATTGAATAATTTCTTTAATTATTTAATTACTAATTTTCTTCCAACTTGCACATGACATATTCCATTTTCAAAAAGAGAATATTCCCTTTTCAAACTATCTTCCCTCCAAAATATCTTTAACCAGTTTCCTTGAAATTAGGGATATTTTGAGCTCTCATTAATCATCATCCCTTGATTTCCTTAATTCACTCTCAACCATTGATCTTCATCTTTAATTTCTCAACTGTTGATCAGATATATGCATTTCTATAAAATAAGCTATAATCTGTATCAAAATCATTCACAATTCTTATAAGGAATTCATGACCTTTTTGAGAGCAATTTGAGCATCCTTTTTATGAATCAAGATCATCAATCCAATCTTTTGCAACATTTTTATGCGTAATAAAGCAATCCACATATCGATGGAGCATAATCTAATAATGGGGTTATAGGTTTGCAATGTTTTACATCTTTTGAATTGAATTATCAATTTGTTTTGTCATCTTTTAAGCATTCATTTCTAATTTCATTGAGTATGGCTGTAATTGATCTTTCTTTCTTAAGTTTTTAGTGTTTACTAACCCTAAATTCCTTGATTATGCTTTCTAACCATTGCCTAGTATTCACCTACAAAATTTTGGCATGCCTGGTGGGACCCACATCCCTAAATTGATGTCTTTTTGAGTTTTTGTTGATTGACAGGTTACAAAGACATTTTATAGTAGAGTAACGCTTCTATTTTCCCTGCAACAACACTTTTGTCACGTTCTGATGATTTTGTCAAAATACAATGATGCTTTTGTTATATTTTGATGCTCCTGACTAGCACATTTATCTTTTTTCCTCATATATACAATGATGCTTTTATAGGTTAGAGTGACATGTATGTTATGAATTCACTTTTGTTATGAATTGATGTTTTTGACAGATTATAGTGACGTGTTTGAGGTAAAGTGACACATTTGAGATAAATCGACACTTATATTTCAGTTGTAGTGACACTTTTGTTTTTGTACTTTCATATTTACCTAACCTAATGTGTGATTGGTTCTTTGACCTTTTTTTGGACTAACTCATCTATGCAAATTGTAGCAAACATTAGGAGAAGATCAAAATAAGAAACTACTAACAAGTTTTCTTGTAGGGTTTTTTTTTCTCACATTTCAATTTGGTGCTTAAAATTGAACCCATAATTATCAAATTTCAATTTGGTGCATTCAAATTGAACCTACAAATTTCATATTTGAATTTGGTGCATTAAAATTGAACCTACAAGTTTCATATTTGAATTCGGTGCATTAAAATTGAACAAGACAACTTTCATATTTGAATTTGGCACATTAAAAAGAACTTGTTTTCTGTGTGGCATGTATGCTCTCTCCGTGCACTACGTGCAATCTTGGAGATCAAAAAAACTATTATTTTGCAATATGTTTTGTACACCTGAGGTGTGATTTTTTATGTATGCTCTTTCCTCGTGACTCAAAAGAAAAAATCTTGGGAATAAAAGCAACATCATTACTATTTAATTCAAGTAGGAGGCCTACTTGGGATTTCATCACCTCAAGTTCAACCTCAACCACATTTTTGGGTGGGGTATATAAAGGGGGGAGAACAAAATTTGTACCTCAAAGGTGTGACCAATGTCTATAAGCAATGCCTCAAGACCCTTAGTTCGTCAAGACTTGTATAGGTGAGGAGGAGAGGGGAGACCCCCCTCAACTCAGGAATCCACAAATGAGTTCATTTTTCACCAATCCCACACTACAAACCTTATTTATTAGTATCCTTTAAGACTTTTAGTCATTATCTTGGGATAATGCAACATATAGTATCACACGTGAAGCAACTCATCATGTATTTCCCCTTGTTGAGGTGATAGATAGTACTTGAAATTAGGACCCTATCCTTTTTAAGGTTAGAGGTGCAAAGGTGGTACATGAACTCTGTATACTTTAGTCACCCATTCATTGTGGTTCAATATTTTCTACGAAAAATGGGCTTATCCTAAATTGACACACCTGATCTACTATTAGCTAGGTTGTGTATTTTAGCATGTATTCATTGTTCAAATACCTATGACATGAATTAGCAAGCTCTTGTTGAAGAAGGCTTGTGAAATTATACTTAAAAAACACTTGGAGTTAGTCTTTTTTGTTATTGTTTATTGTATTTTATAACTTTCCAGATCATTCAAACTAAAATTAGTCTTCAAACAATCAACAAAATTCAAACCCTAGATAGATTTAGGCTCAACTTGTAAAACCTTGTCTCTGAGTCATAGTGATGCATTTGACTGCCATCTTGTAGTGATTCTATAGTTTTCACCACTTCTATTTGCATCTTGATGCGTCTAATTTTTTATATCGATGCTTTTGACTTTGTAAATTGACGCATTTGTGCAACTCGATGCTTATGTCTCAAAAAAGCTCTTTGTTAAAAACCTTGAAAACCACACAGTGACACATTTGACTGTCATATAGGCACACTTTTGAAAATAAACCTATGCTAAGTTTGAAAATTCTAGTCACTTTTGTTAGGGTAGTGTCACGCTTTTTTTTGGTTAAATCAATGCTTTTGAAAGTGATGCATTTGATTGTCAATCAAAAATTTCCAAATTACTAAAATGCCAAATTCCTAAATTCAACACATAGTTAATGTAGGACCAGAGACCTGTTCTAAACAAACTTGTATTCATCACCAACATCCAAAATAATAACATAAAACATTTGATCCTCGTACCATCTCATTCATTTACATCAGACTTGTTAGAATCACATCTTAGTATCTTATGACCAAACACCAATGACATCACACCAACAAATAAATCATCTAAACAACAACCAATATTTGACATATTTCATTGGTTTAGATCTCATATCTTATCTTATATTTTAGCTCCTTGCTTGAAGAACAATCATCTTTCAAGTACTTAGTTAAATTAGCATCAATTTTTGTGAGTTAGCTTAGTGGTCATTATCTACTACTAAGTTTACAAAAACCATTATCATCTTCCTTAGCTTGGACTCATTAGTCTAGAGAAAGCAAGGATTATCACCTACACGCATCCAAAGTGAGATCTAGTCCAAAAATTTGTCTCTTATATGTTTCATATCTTCCATCCATCCAATCAACATCAAAACTTTGGTCTAATTCTACCTAGGTGTTTTTTTAAATCTATTTTGAATCAAAACAATCATCCAAAAAAACATCACCCAAATCCATATCTCATAGGATCATTACAAGTTTTATGCCTATAATGAGGTCCCAACATAAGAAAAACATGGAATCCAATCCTAGTAGTTCTAGTGGACCTACACCCACAAGTGCTACCAAAATAACTATGAGAATGCCCAGTGTCGAATTTAATCCTAGAGAGTATAGTACTCCCCAAAAACAACCCCAAACACCTCAAGAACAAAGAGTCATCATAGAAGACATCACTAACAAAAACGAAGGGTTCATAGAGTTCACTAAGGAACAAATCCTAGAAATACAACAAGACTTGTCTTTGGCTAGGGCACTTGATGCCTTATTAGCCATTGATCCTAATCTATACTTGTTGAAACTTTTACAAGAAAGTGCTAAACTACCCATTGATTTTGATGTTAATACACTTAGGGAACAAGCCCTTTCACATGCACTAACATCTAGCAATCCTATCTATGGAAATAAACCTTTAGTACATCATGTCATACAATAAATACCACAATCTCCACCACCAAACATGTCAAGTCAACCCATTGTAACTTCATTTGAAATGGTTTTGTTACCTTTTTCAAAATAATATGTAAATCTATTATACCATGGACAACTTGTAGGTAGTCAAACAAACCCAAACCCATCAAAAATAAACATCCCACCTTTTCAAACATAAACCCAAGCATACCAAATCCACAAAATCCTAACATAATCAATTATGGAAACAACCCTTTCACAACACCTACCCCTTCACATAACATATGCTCAATGTTCATAACATTCTACAACACTCACAAAATCCACAACATCAACCTACACCTGAAAAGAACCAACCAACACTTCAACAACGTCAACCTGCATCTCAACAACATCAACTGACACCTCAACAATACCAACTTACACCTCAAAAAGAACAATCGACACCTCAATAATAGCAACCTACACCTCATCAATATCAACTAACACCTCAACAACATCAACCAACACCTCAACAACATCAACCAACATATCAACAACAATAACCTTAATCACCAAAGAAAAATATTCAACACCATAAATACATCTCCCAACAAATTCCATAACAAAAATACACTTACTATAAACAACAACCAACCATATAACAACATCAACAACCTCAAACACCAGAACAAAATCTTCAATATCAATAATACCTCCATTACCAACCACAAAGCAACATACCACAACACCAATACAACCCATATGATATGAATCCACCACAACAAAATACTGAATATCAAATAAA
Organism: Sequoia sempervirens; assembly: GCA_007258455.2. NCBI lineage: Eukaryota > Viridiplantae > Streptophyta > Pinopsida > Cupressales > Cupressaceae > Sequoia > Sequoia sempervirens. The sequence goes on along the minus strand of VDFB02329179.1, from coordinate 167,866 downwards.
CCCGCAACCACAACACATCACCTATAACACATAGACTTGAAATATAATATCCCTCGAAATCAAAGTGCACATACAATCCATATACCATACCTCAATACAACACATATAATCTAACACCAAACAATCCCCCTCATGATTTTACATCACAAATATAGATCTTAACACAAAAAATAAATGGTTTACAAATGGGAACCACAAAGAAATATCATGCCCTTCAAGATCTATGTCCACACCCATTTGATAGAAACATAACAATGACACCATTCCCACATAATTTTGAAATCCCAAAATTTGACAAATACAAGGGATGTCTTGATCTGGCAGAGCACATACGAGAATTTTATGTGGCTTGTCTAGAGGTGTCCTATAATTATACCTATCTCATGCAACTCTTTTTGCAGAGTTTAAGAGGATTGGAAATCAAATGGTTCTCTCACCTCTCACTAGGTATTAGAACATTTCAAGAACTCATAGACAAGTTCGTACCACATTTCTCTTATAACATTGAACATTAAATGACTTTAAATGACATATACCTCGTCAAGAAAAAATGAGAAACATTTGACTCTTTTCTACAAATATGAAGACATAATGAAAACAAATATAAATGGTATATTCTTGAGAAGTAACAAGTGGAAACATTCATTCAAAATGTAAACACAAAAGTTGGTTTTCACTTGTGCATATAATGTGCTAACATGTTTGAAGAACTAATAGAAAAAGGTCTCACAATTGAAAGAGCTCTTATAGCTAATATCTAGTAAAGATCTACAAGGAGAATAAAGACCAACCATCAACCTCTAATGATAAATCATGCCTATGGTCCAAGAATAAAAATGTTACTAATGATGGTGTGGTAGACACAAATTTTGTGCAAAACACACAAACTCAACCGAACAAACAATAGAATATCTAAAATTATAATCCTCCATGAGGATGACCAATACCAAGACCTAAAAATGCTCCTAGACATAGATACACTCCCTTAGGGGAGCCTATTAAGACAGTTTTAAACAAAATAATCCAATCAAACCTTATCAAGATTCTAGAGCTCAGATAGTATGAGGAACCACAGTTTAAACCCGCATGATATAATGATAATGACCATTGCGAATTCCATCGATCTAAGGGATACAAAACATCCAATTGTATGAGGCTTAAGAATCTCATCCAAGACCTCATCGATCAAGGAGAAGTGAACATTGACCAACAACTAGGAACTTCTAGAAAAAATGATTTATGTATATACAAGAATCCAATACCTGACCATGGTAAAATAAATGATGTTGGTAATTCAAAAGAGTACAACCAAGTTAACCATTCCTATGATAATATTGTAGGACATATGCGCTATGCAAACAACCATATCTTTGTTTTTACTTTTCATGGAAAAAATCCCGAGTGTGAAGTCACCACACAAAGAGGGAAAATTACTAGCCAAGGAGCTCCTCCACAATTAAAAGGTCTAACAAAAGTAATTCCAACTAATTGCAACTTGATTGACCATCTTAAGAAAACCCTAACACAAATATCCATCCTATAAATTCTAAGGATCTCTCCTACACATAAGGAAGTCTTGGACAAGGTTCTCTTATAGTCATCCATACCTATTGATATTGATACGAAAAAATTATAAGATATGGTAGGGAATATCACATCCACTCATCATCTCTTATTTATCGAAAATGACCTTCCAACCCAAACATATCATAATCATGCTTTAAATATTGAGGTTTACATCCATAAACACAAGATAAAGAGAGTATTGATAGATGGTGGTGCAGGCTTGAACATTTACACTCCAAAGTTGGTTTGAAATTTGGGATACTCTGAGGAAGTAATTGAGAAACAAAATGGTATAACTATTAGAGCATATGATGATGAGAAAGCGATTCAGAAGGAACCATAAAGTTACCTATCCAAGTTGGTCCTGCAATCACCAAAACAACATGCCAAGTATTGGACCTTGAATTTCCCCACAACATCCTCCTAGGCCACCCATGGATACATGCCATGCAATCTCTCCCATCCGCATATCATCAGTGTGTTAAATTTCCCTATAACAATATCGAGGTCACCATTCATGGTGACCACAAACCCTTCTACTACTACAAAAAGCATGGAAGAAAAGTATTATAGTCTACTTCAAGTCCCAAACAATTATGAGGCTATACATTCATCTTCCTACATTGATCCATCAACACTTGCATTCTCTTCCACATCACATCAAACACCATCCAAAGTCAAGGTCCAAATACGAGATAATGGTTGTGGTGATTATAACTCAAAGGATCCTACTATGTAGGACAAATACCTCTTTCTTCGAAGACATATGGGAAACCTCACCATATTAAAAAATCAACTGAGATAATCAAGTTCAAACCAAGAGTCTTTTCAAAATGGGGTGAACTTAACACAAAATTCATAGATGAAGGAGATTTATCTAAATGGGTATATCAAGAAGAACAAGAAGAAGCTCCTCTTATCATAGATCAAAATAGCAAAGGGTTCCAAATGATCAAAATCATGGGATTCATAGGTCATGGTGGACTTGGTCTAAATCAACAAGGCATTCAAGAACCAATTATCCTAGAAAAGTGAAAGAAATATAAAGGACTTAGGTATGGCTCACAACAAAATGTAACCCCTCTCGTCGACGATATCTCTCATAGGGAAGTTGTAATTTCTTCCATGGTTAATCTACCAGATGAAGATGACATCAAAGGATCTCTTATGTGCATAACATACTTATTTGAAAATTCTTCCATATATACTATCATGACCTTATCCTTCACCCCATCTACTAAAAACAATAGCGTCCCACTCATTTATCCGCAACTTATTGATTGGGACCAAGAAAAAGTGCTTATTCTTGATTTGTTCAAAAATGACGAACCTATTACCGAATTCATGAGACTATGAGAAGGAATTCCTCTAGGATATCACAAATTAGGGTTCAACATAGAACTTTATATTAAATCATACTATAGTGAGAACCTTTAATCCTTTAGTCACAAAATGACAAATACAAAAATCAATAAAAAATCCCCTAGCGAAAACAACAAAGTGGCACTTTTGGATCGAGGAAAAGTAAAATGAAAGGATGTATTTGAAGGTGAAAACCTCTCCGAGGTACCTAAGGATGAAGGATTCAACCTCTTGTTAGTGCTATAGATCAAGAAAAATCAATAGTGTTAGTTGAAGAAGCAAAAGCTATCAATGTTGGAATTGTTTGGTATGTGGTGACAAATCATGCAAATACTGTACACTATTTATGTATCCTTTCCGGGGTTTGGGGGTGGCGACCCCCGATAGTGGGGGTTTGGGGGTGCAACCCCTGAAATTTTTTTTCCCCCTTTTTCGCTAACAAATGAAAAATGACTTTATAAAACCCTAATTCTAGAAGCTTCCAAAAAGCTTGTTAGAAGTGACTGGGATGTAAGTTGTGGTATGGCATTCGTGAGATTGTAATCTGTTTTGTGCTGGATAATAAAATCATTGGATGATTGAGTTTCTATGGATGTAGCCCATATTGGGTGAACCATGTTAAAATTATATGTTGATCTCTTTTGTGTTATTCTTTGTTGTTATTTCTTGGTTATTTAATCTACATATAGTTGTTAATGTTTATTGCTCTGATCTTCCTGAACCCTAACAACTGGTATTAGAGCCGCATGTATTTTGGTCGATTGGCAGGAAACCTCTAGATTTGAGTGGGAGTTGTAGACATGTAAAACTGACCTAACACTTATCACACCCTAAACGACATTTTCACATCATCAACATCATTATCGTTGAACATCGCTGTATTTCACATCAATTTCATCAAAACCCCTAATTTCCCCTATTCATTGAATAATATGACATTATTTGATTAATTCACCTTTTTCATCATTTTTGACTAATTAAATAAATTTCATTTATTTAATAAAGTCCTAAAACCCTATTTTTGCTATTAATTAAATAAAATGACACTATTTAATTCATGTTTTATCACTTCGACCAATTAAATAAATTTTATTTATTTAATAAAGTCCTAATCTCACTTTATTTCATCTTGATTAATTAAATAACACCAATTATTTAATTATGTCGCTAATTCACTTTATTCCCCTAAGTCAATTGAATTATTAAATCATAATAATTTAATTAACTCACTTTCCCTCCAAATTTGAATAATTCAAATAAACTATTCAAAACATCATAAAAAATCAAATCAAAGTAATGCAACTTTGTTTGCAAAAGTCAAACTTGATTTGCACATTCAACTCCAAAAATGACTAATTAATTAAATCAATTAATTGAATTATCCTCACCAACTTTCATGATTGAGAAAATTGCTCTCAACATGATTTCCTCACCAACTTTCTTCAATTTCACAAATCGCTCTACATAATTTCCTCAATCCTATTGAAGGCTCAAATTGATTTCTTCAATTTCATGAATTGCTCCACCTGTTTCATCAATTTCACAAATTACTCAACAAGATTTCTTCAATCACACTGATTGTGTAATCTATTTTGCATAGATTATTCTTGTCTAAATCCTCTCAACATCTTTTGACCGTCGATCATGATATTCTACTACACAATCTTGATCGTCCATTTCAAATCACAATTTCTATATAAAAAACCTCTTTCCTCACAAAAAAGGATAAAAGAATCAATATCATTTGCACAATGAAGTACTACCTATATTCCTTATTAGCATTGATAAATCTTCAACATATCTTTGATCAACCAACATATGCAATGCATCAAAGCTTCTCACACACAACAATGGAGGCTTCACAGTGATATGAACAACCTGACATCAGGTGAATACACTCCAGCATGGGATGGTAAGATTGTATTGTGTTGAATTCTTGTTTATTGTCTTATTTCAATAACGTTTCAAATTCTTTAGCTTTATAATTGTATTTTGTGAGTGAAGGAATATATCTAGATTAGTGTTTTTGATTTAGGTTAGATTCTATTTCATTTGAATTTATCTTGTTTATGCTCTATGATTTCCCCCCTCACACATTCTGGCACACCCTGTGGGACCTTGGTCCCTAACACTAATGATTTCATAAATTTTGAAGTTATAGGTCTCGAAGGCGCTATGGAAAAATCTTCATGCACAGGTTTTTGGAAGCTGTTGCACTAAATTTCACGAAACCAATGCACTTGATCCTGAAACTGGCACACTTGACCCTAAAACTAATGCCTTTGAATTTTTCGAGTGCCTTTGTCTTTTGATAGAGGATGCACTTGCTTTTTTCTAGCGCTTTTTCTCTCTGACAGAGGGCACACTTGCTGATTTTTTTGCACTTTTGCTCTGTCAAAATTGTGTCTGAGATCTGCAAGTTTAATTTGATTTTTAATGCTAACAGATGCCTATTTGGAATGTGTGACAGGTATTAATGGTTATGTATGCAGGATCGAGAAACCACTAAGACTTTTTCTGTAGGGAAGATGAACAGTCAAAGAACTTCAAATTTTCAATGCTTTTTAAGTTAGGAATCATTCATTTTGGTGCTTAAAAAGAACCTACAACAACACATTTATTTTTAAGTGCTCTAAGAATGAATCATTTCAATGCTTTTTAAGTTAGGAATCCTTCATTTTGGTGCTTAAAAAGAACCTACAAAAACACATTTGTTTTTAAGTGCTTTAAAAATGAATCATTTCAATGCTTTTTAAGTTAGGAATCCTTCATTTTGGTGCTTAAAAATAACCTACAACAACACATTTATTTTTAAGTGCTCTAAAAATGAATCATTTCAATGCTTTTTAAGTTAGGAATCCTTCATTTTGGTGCTTAAAAAGAGCACAAACAAACACCTCAGCTTTTAGTGCTCTAAAATGAACTCTTTCCAAGTTTTCATAGTTAAAACACTTGGAAATGTTTGATTTCTATTCAAATGACCAAAATGATTTCCTTTTGTTGACGCACACTCACATTCATTTTTGTTGACCAAGTAAGACCAGGATCAATTTAGAAACACTCAAGTTTTGGGCTTAAAAATGAACAAATTAGTTTTTTGTACTACACCTTTGCTATCTTAGCGACTGATATCCAGAATACTTCACGTTGGTGTAATTAAGAAACAAAAAATTGTTATGCTTTTCACACATTATTTTGGGGATAGCATCGCTCGAGGTGCTTAAAAAGAATAAAATTGCTATGAATTGTATTCCGTGCATTCAGTGTTTGGCAAGCTAGATGGTTGTCTTCTCCCCTTGCACCTTTTGGCGATCTTGGGTGAGTGAAAACATCTTGAGATTCACACCTTTATTTTCAAAGCATACCTTTAGAGGGCCTACCTATTGAGAAACATCTCACGCTAGAGAACTCATAGGCAACCCAAGCGATACTCTCATTTTGGACCTATATATAAATTATTGTGGGTGTGAGGAAAGTTCTCACTTGTTGGGTGATGCTATTTTATATTGACGTTAGTCTCCCTCAATATCCATGTGATATGTTAAAACCCGAAAGGGTTGGGAGGCCTCTTAATTGAGAAAAATTCCACTTGTATAGACATCTGAAACTAATAACCCTAAAACGTTACTAAGAGCCAAATGTTTGTAGAAGCTACCCTTTTATCCAAAAACATTCTTTGAAAATGGTGCATCAAAATTTACTTCTGAGAAGTTACTTGCCATGTCTGACTTCAGGCCCGTACCATAAGCTGCATATAAAATCATCCCTTCAGGGCATGAGGCAAGCCTACCTAAAAGGATGGTTTCTATCTCTAGGGTTGTAATGTTTGTTTATGTAAAACTTTCTGAAAACATTCAAAACAAATTTTGACATCAAACTTTGTGCTTGATCTAAAAAAGAACATATCAAAACAAACACTAAACAAGATGATTGAATCACAAACCCTTTGAATTAGTGTATGCTTTTAAGACAAGCCCTATATTTGCACTCCTTAAGGATCTCCTTAAAGGTTTCTGAATATTTAGGCTTTTATTTCAGGCTATATTAGCTCAAAGTAAATGTTGGAAACTATGGCTTGGGTATTGTGATTTCACAACTTAAAGCCATAGATATATAGGACACACAAGTACATGCCTTTTGACTCAATCAAAGTTGTTGTATCACTTGCCACATCTAGAAACAAACAAAACCATATGAAAACTACAAGAAAAACATCAATGCTACTGCCAAAACACTGAAACTAGAAAAGCAATTTACACAGAGGTCGCTTCTGCTACTGTTTCTAGCGCACTTGATCCAAAATTGGGCACACTTGCTAGGAAAAGCCCACTTTTTCTCTCTGTCTCAGAAATTTCACTGATGAAAATCAGTTGCATTTGACAAAATCCATGCACTGATGCAAAACCAGTGCACTTGCTCCCTAATTCTCACACTTGCTTCTCAGAATCTGGTTCACTTGCATAAAAAGTGCTCACAATTGCCAAGAAAGCTCGCTTTTGATTGAGTAACTCACCACATTGGACAAAAACATACAGAGGCCACACTTGACATTTTAGCTTGCGCTTGCTTCTTAGAAATCCATGCATTTGAAAAACTTTAGATTGCAGTTGAGAAATCTAGCCGCTTTTGCTCACATTCTATCACTTTTTCTCAAAACACATCGCTTTTTCTCTATCCTATTGACAATAAAAAAAATGAATCAAAAGTTGCTTACAGGATCCTTGTTAGAATGAAACAATAAAAAACCGAGATAAGTCATATAGTGTGTCATCCTCTCTCAACATTCCATCCTACTTTTTGGAAATTAGAATTAAAACAAATAAACTTGGATTATTCCCTCACTCCTACTTCTAAGATATCAACAGTTACTTGGGACTCAAGATAGTTCAAGTAAGCTTTTCCACAACATATCCTCTAGAAGGAGAAGTGAGATATCAATCCAGGTCTTTCAATATTTTGAATCCTAAGAATAGTGCCACCTTAAAACAACACTCAAACCTTAGGGTCTTGAGCTTCATAACAAACCATACCAAAAACATCCACACCTTCACCATATGATCATTTGGCGACCAGTTGCTCCAGTTCAACAACCGAAGCTTATAGTGCCAATCCTCCAACCAAGTCTCACACATATTAAAGGTGAAAAAACTAATATCATTAGCAATTTGAGGACCTTCATATTTGAGAAGAACAAAACACCCAACCAGTGGAGAAACACAACAAACATCTTGGTTAAAGAGGAAGAGAAAGTAGACCTAGTAGCCAAAATACTTGTGTCACCACCTCTTGCATGGCAATAGGTACCCATCCTTCATGATATCTGGCAAGAGCAAAATCCTTAAGTGGAAATCCATATTGTGACTTTCAAAGAACCGTCCTACCCTAAAGTTTTCCAAAGGGTACGTCTTGAGAAGATACCGCACCCATCAAAATCGACTAGACCATTTCTATTTACACTTTTCAATGGGCCAACCACCCGTAGATCTTCAATAGAAAATCCAAAAACAAAAGCAATTTCATTTTCCTTAAAAACAAAAAATCAACAAAAAACATAAGCATTTCTTTTCCATAGTTAGGAGTCACAAAAATTTTCACAAAAGTTTGGTAGTTATTTATGACAACTACGAGACCACAACATGGGAAGAACATGGAAGCATACAAAAACAACGCCAACATCCCACCAACAAACACCACGAATGACGAAGGTGACCCATGGGGCTATAGGACAAGTGACCTTGAAACACCCAAAAATATACCCATGTACAAAGACACATTTAGTGAGGAGGAGATAAACCACAAACGACAAGAAGTGATAGAACAATCCTACCAAGACCTAGAAAGAGTAGTCATAGAGGATGTAGATATTGAGGAGGAGATAAATGATGAGGAACTATTTGAACACTCCAATAACCCCAAGGTGCTCAAACTAATGGACAAATTATTGAGAAAGGACCCAAATTCGCACTTCTTCAAGTTAGCACAGAGTGGTGCTAAACTACCAATAGATTTTAACATGGAGGCTCTCAAAGACCCTAATCTTATTCCCTTAGGGGATAACTCAGTTGCGAGACAAATATCCGAACCCATGGAGATTCCAAACATGCCACCTGTATTCTCACAAAACAATGGTCAACCCATGGAAAACCCATTGTATAGAAAACCAACTCAGATTGAACAAGCGGTAGTGGCACAATAATATCAGGGAGGCCCATCCCAGTATGTATTGCAAAGCAACAATTCACCCCGAGGACAACATGTACCTCAAAAAACTTTGAATTTTGACCCTTCCCAAAAAAATCAGTACCATCAACAAGGTGGACCATAGGATCCCTTCCCAAATTAGTACCATCAACAAGGTGGACCATAGTGTCCCTTCCCAAATCAGTACCATCAACAAGGTGGACCACAAGGTCCCCTTCCAAATCAGTACCATCAACAAAGTGGACCGCAAGGTCCCCTCCCATATCAATCCCAACAACAAGGTGTGCCACAGGGTACCCTTCCTATTTCATCCCATCAACAAGGTAATTCACCAATGCACTATTAGGGAAACCTTCAGTATAGTCCACCCCAACAACAAGGTGTGCCACATGGTACCCTTCTTCAATCATCCAATCGACAAGGTAACCTGCCAATGCACCATCAGGGAAACCTTTAGTATAGTCTATCCCAACAACAAGGTGTGCCATAGGGTACCCTTCTTCAATCATCCCATCAACAAGGCAACCCACCAACACACCATCAGGGAAACCTTCAACATAGTTCATACCAACAACAAGGTGTACCACAGGGTACCCTTCCTAATTCTTCCTACCAACAAGGTGTCCCACTAACACATCAACAAGGTAACCTTCAATATACTTCATCCCAACAACAAGGAGCTAACCCTCCTTACACACACCAAGGACCTTATTCGCCCTATGTTCAAAACAACTACCAAGGGTCAATACCCCCATTATATCCAACTTATGACCAAACAAACGTTATGGGACAACAAGGCTATTACACACAAGGATTGCAAACAAATGTACCAAAAACTGAGATGGAACTACAACTAGAGGTGATGAATCATAAAATAGAAAAAATGCAGGTAGGGAAAACAAAGAAGACCTACACTCTTCAGGAAATATGTCCATTCCCATTCGATCATTCCATCACTACACTTCCTTTTCCAAAAAAATTTGAGATACCTAAGTTTGACAAGTACAAAGGAAGAGGAGATCTAATAGATCATGTACAAGACTTCTCAGTATCATGTATGGAGGTACAAAACAATGACACTTACCTCATGAGGCTCTTTCCATGCAGCCTTATAGGTCATGCTATGGAGTGGTTTTCCTATTTGTCACCAAGAATTAAAACCTTCGACGAACTATCTAGCAAGTTCATAACACACATCTCATTCAACATAGAGCAAGATATTACCATCACAGATCTATAAAAAATTAAGCAAAGTCAAGGTGAATCTTTCACCTCACACCTTCAACGATGGTGCCATAAGGCTAGTTGATGCAAATCACTTATTCCCGACAAGGAGCTAGTTGACATATTCATTTCAAATGTCCAAGCATAAGTCAACTACCAACTTACCATGTTCTGTCCCACAAATTTTGAAGAAGCCATTGAGAATGGATTGCACATAGAAAGGGCCCTCATAGTGAGAGGGGTGATCAAGATAAACAACCCAAGAGACACTCCTTCTAGTTCAAACGAGAAACCTAAAGTCTAGACCAAAAAAAGTAATGTTACAAATGATGGAGTAGTTGATGCTAGAGCATTATGTCATGCACAAAACAAACCTCAAAACAAACCGTAGGTGGCACAAATGAGCTATGTTCCAAATAATGTAGAAAACAACCAACTTACCTATCCCAAGAGAAATCAAGTTGTCAACCAACAAATGAATCAAGGAGGGCAATAGAGGCCATATGATCAACCCAAAAGGAAATTCATGGTACTAGGAGAGTCACTAGAAATAGTCATGTGTAAATTAGTGCAGCAAAACCTCATCAAGGTCAATGATTGCCCGAACTATGAGGAACCTAGCTTGAAGACACCATGGTAAAACGATAAAGACTTGTGGAAATTCCATAAAATCAAAGGACACACAACAAAAAATTGCATGAGACTCAAGAACCTCATCCAAGACTTGATATACAAAGGGAAAGTGGACATTGAACATTTTTCTAGAAACAAGGACCTTCAAATATACATGAACCCAATCCCAAACCACGCTAAAAAGAATGACAAAGGAAAGGACCAGGATTATCATAATGCTAATTATACCTACGGTGACACAGTTCTAGGAACCCTTTCACAAGCTAATGATAATAGGGAAAATGTAGTGACTATACAAGGTGGAGACAACAACTACAATGTAATTACCCATCGAGGTAAAGTTACAATACAGGGAGCCCCACCCAAAACCATAATTAACTCATAAAATGACTACAACATTGTGGAACAACTGAAGAAGACTCCTATCCTAATCTCAATCCTAGAGTTTTTAAAAATGTCACCTGCACATAGGGAAATACTTGAAAAAGAATTGGAAGAGTTAGTCCTTAATGACCTTGATCCTGATCAGTTCCAAGCCATGGTTGGAAAAATCACAACCAACAATCATTTATTCTTTTTCGAGAAAGATCTTCCACAAAGGACATTCCACAACCAAGCTCTATACATAGTGGTTGGTGTCCACAAGAACATGGTCAAACATGTGTTGATAGATAATGGTGCGGGTCTAAACATATGTACCTTGAAATTCATCAAACAATTGGGGTATTCTGAAGATGTGATTGACAAAGGAAAGAGTATCACTTTAAGGGCCTATGATGACCTTGAAAAGAATTCCAAAGGGATAGTCAGGCTACCAGTGCAGATAGGACCAACCATCATAGAAACTATATTTCAAGTACTTGACCTTGAATTTATGTATAACCTCCTCCTAGGATACCCTTGGATCCATGCATTACAAGTAGTACCATCGACCTTTCACCAATGCCTAAAGTTTCCCCACGAAGGAAAAGAGGTAACATTATATGCTGATCCCAAACCCTTCCATTTCTGTGCAAAGTTGGAGGAGAAGTATAATCAAATCCAACATATACCTAGCAACGACAGTCTTCCAATCATTCTCATATGTTTACCCTTCCACACTACCATCAACCTCAACCAAGATCATATAAAGTGAACAACTGAAAATGGAAACCAAGGTTCAAGTACTAGATAGGGGTAATGGAAACTATCACTTCAACCAAGCTTCTGCATTGGCATGCTTCCACCAATGCCCAAAGTCTATGGAGGTTCAAAAGAGTCAAGTATGATCAGACCATGCAAATGATAGCCAAACCCACGATTTTCTATTGGGAAATATCGTGTCATCTCAGATAGAAACATCTACGAATAGTAGTGCCTTCGGTAGCTTTAATTTCATCAGATTGCCTCAAAGACACGTACTACTATGCCACAAGTGGAATCATACATAGTTCATTTCCCACATTGACCCTTAGAGAAAAGTTAATGGTAATTAAACCAGTTCCAAAACAACACCATTGAATCGATTCAATCATGCAAAACCATTAAACATGAAAGATGGAACAAAAAATATGAACAAACAAATTTACATGGGGAAAACCCTTATGGGTAAAAAACACCACACTCCAAAACACCCAGATCGCCATTGTATTATTCAGCAACAAAAAAATTACAAATACAATTATAGGCTCTAAGCCTTTATAAGAGATTTACATTTTGTTCCATCTGGAGAGAATCTGGCAGCATAACCCTGTTCTATTTCCCTCTCCTCTCATTGCAGAATGTTCTAGTGTTTTATATCATTCGTTCTTAACCCTAACCCTAGTTACAACATTCCAACAGGGAACGATTCGGTTCAGCTTCTAATGAGCAACAACAGTAAATGGTCAAGAGCATTCCATACAGTTAATAGAATATTGAAGAGTTAATTCCTCCAACCGCTTCATAACAACCATGTGAAGCGAGCAATATCGACGTATCGATGGGACATCTTATCGCCTCCAACCAATACAAGATAGCCACTTCAATGTTCACTATACTAGTCCACGTGTTCCCTACCAAGTCAACCTCATCGTCATATCGGTGAGACATCATGTCATCTCCCACTGATATAATGAAGTCATACCAATGTAGTCCATATCATTCCATGTGGTCCCTACTGCCGATTCAACATGGCTTGCACCAATTATTGCTTCTACCCTAACAACTCAGGTCCCACCATAGTCATCAGTCTACTGGGTGGATAGACTTTAAAGTCCTGCCAAAGTAGCCATGTCCCTCTGATGAAGCGCCAATCACTAAATCACTCAAAATCCAAACTTTCGAACCTCGAGTTAGACGTTGCAAAGTTCCCAAAAGCCATGACATGCCAACAAAGAGATCACTTTGTCACTCAAAACCCAAAATTATGAACCTCGAGTCAGAGGTTGCAAAGTTCTCAAAACTCGTGACATGACGATAATGAAGAGAACCACAAAGTCACTAAGTCGGGAGGTTATGAAAATTTAGAACCCCACGACTTAAGTTAGAAAATCTTAGAAACCCGTGACTTAAGTATCAAACCATTTCCTGCCAAAGAGATTTCAATCAGACTAGTAACTTTGTCTTGTGATATTCAACTATCTATTCGACAATGCAGAGGCTCGAACACCAATATGTTTGAGGAACCATTTCTCAACATTCTCCCACTTGCCAAAGAACACACTACCTACCAATCAATGCATGAATCCTCTATATCACCTAGGACACCAACAACAACGTCTATAATGTATACCATATCAGGCTACAGTTCCAACCATCCTCCAAGGAAAAGGAACAAGCCATGGTGTACGTATGCACCAGTATAATCTGAGACACCACCATCATAACCAACTGACAGCAAGGGTTTCAACACACTGCCACCACTCCATTACACTCAAAAATCCATACAAAGGTAATGTCAACTTCAAAGCACTCAAAATGAACGCAATCATGAATTTATCCTCTAGAAACAAGATAGAATGCCTGCCAGAACAACTACCAGAAAACTGATTGCTCCCATCCAACTAAACAACCCACACGACTAAAAATAACACCCACACCAAGTGCTAATCCATCCAATCTCACATACCTCCAAGATATGCTCATTAGTAAACTCATACCAGTAGCAAAACTAACCCATCAATTGTAGATACAAGCTCCATGTACAAACCGGTCGAAGAAGACTAAACACATCCAGGAAATCCCACTGCATGGGTAATAAATCTGAAAAGAGCAAGGCATAACGAGTCTACCAATAGCATAACATAAAGAGTGTAAACATGTAGTTTCAAGGAACCATTCATAGTGATATACAAAACTTGTAAATACAACTCTCACAACAAGTGTTCACAACTCTCCCAAGTTCTCCACAACCAACAAAGGAAAAAGATTAAGAACCTCCATGTCATCACCCAAGAACATGAGTGAAAACACATGACCACAAACTAGTGATCACTACAGCTCCAACCACACCTCAAAACAATGTAATGTGAAACCAAACATCCAGGAAGACAACCAAGACCAAAGAGAGTAACTCTGTACATCATGAACCTGTAGAAAATCCTCCTACATACACCTCTAAAAGCCAAATGTGTCAAGTATGATCTCCTTCACAACACCCCAAAGAGAACATCATAACAACACCTAACTATTCAATCTCCAAGATCAAACACAACATATATATCATGTAATTATATGAATGTAAGCTTCTCCAAGAAGATCAAACTACTTCATTTTCCATCTTAGGAAAACACACCCATAAAGCATCTCCTAATTGTTCTTATAAATGAAATTGAAAATTCAAGGAGATTACCATGTTGTCCATCTTTCACTATGAATCCTAAAGAACCATTAAACAACAATTTAAGATCCATATCATGAAAGAAAGCATAAAACACATTTGAAAGATATAATCAACAAATACCTCTCAAATGGACTTCACTGCCGAGTAGACCAAGAGTGGGGAATGAGAATGCTCCTCCAAGATATGCAAGCCATCATGACTTCTTCAAGAGCAATCTCCTCATTAGTCTCTATTGAACTCGTGTCCAACCAAGGTGTAGTCTCCTCGACTTTCTATTGAAGAATTACCAAGAGTAACCATCAACAATAGTTCTCTCATCTCAAGAGAAAATACAACGTCACCTTATTCTCCATGTATCCATGAGCACCTGCAAATGATCATTTCATGCTAAACTCCAAATGCATCACTGCATTATCATGAAGTTTTCAAGAATATGACCAATGCACCCAAAACATAGAGAATCACCAGACCACTGTCAATGCTCTAATCATTTGGACCAGGAAAATGAAATTATGATCTAAACATCCCCCTTAGGATATAGCATGCTTCAAGTGAACTAACCATGGTCTCAAGAGAAATGTAACATGTCAAAACTCTAACCCAACATCACCTGTCAAGCACCAGCAACACCTCATACAAAGACTCCAAACATCCTCCATGGTTCCAAGATGTTGCACATCTTCAAATAGTGTCCATTCAAATGCGAAAGAACCCTTCTATAGCAACATGATCTAAGAGCTCCTCCTAGTAACATCTGCAACACTAGAGAAGACCATTCACCACCAAGTGATGAATCCATCCTCTCATCTCAAAAAAACCACACCAATGCACAAGCAATCACAGACAAGGCCAACTAACAAGTCTACACCAACACTGAATCAACCTCATGAATATAGATAGCCCACTTTCGAGTTATCTCACTAAAGCCAATGGGTAGCTAATCCACCAACCGCATAACTCAAAGATCAATCACAATGAATGTGCAAACCCATCATCACACTGGAAACATCAACACTGAGATCTCAAAGATAATAACCATGTAGACAACATGACTTAAACACCAGATCAAGTCCAAATTTGATTTTCCAATCATGTCCACAATGAGCACCATAGTCTAGGAAACCACCAAGCGCCACCACAAGAATGTTGAGTGATGAATCACTTACCAACACTCCCATGTAGAGAAATAAAACACACCTTCTCTTACCATGCATGAAGCATGCATGAAAAACTACAACTATCTCATCTAGCAACACCCCAAAAGCCAGGGTCTAGAAAATAGTTTAACATCAACTCCACAAAACCATAAGTTTTTTTTTGACAATGTAAAACTTGCAAAACCATTGTGTTCAAGAACACCCATGCACACACATATCCACTTCACATTTGGATGACTCAAAAGTCTAAAACATAAACATCATAATAGTTAAACTAGAAAATGGATTATCATGAATGAGCACCACCATAGATTTTTAAGAAAACCTATAAAAAACTATCAGACCCAGAAGCACGAGTCTAAACCATGCAAGTACAAAGAATCCATGAGAGGAAAAGGTAGTCATAAACTCCAGGACCATTTCAAGACAACTCCTCAACCACCAACATATACATGTATTCGAGGGAGACAAGCTATTGCAGGAGCTTTCAGATCATTTGATGACCAACTCCATAGCCTTCATGCAATCAGGGCCATAAAACTATGCCTTCCAATACCAGGACAAACCACCCAAAATACACACATTTCTCCATAGCTGAGAAACAACCCGAGCTTCTCCATATCATCAGGGAGCCCCTCACATAGACACCCAATATGAAAGCTTTTGCTATTACAAAGCCGCGAAGCAAAATATTCCACCCCATGCATCAGGGTTAAATTGCTGCCAACTAGGAACTTCAGATCACAACATTCCAGTATGACCAGTTCTAGTTTCTCCATCTTCACCATCTTCCATGTTTCTCGTTGAATCAAAAACTTAAATAGAAAAGCAAGAACTTCCACTCACCAAAGGATCAAAACATCAGTCGATTCCTTCAAATTTCCTCAAGTCTGTCACACTAAGAAATCTGCACAAAAGGAATACCGAGAACCAAAAACACCAAGAATTATTACATGTATCAACATGCAAGTACATGTAAGCCACATGTGAGTCCATGCAAGTAAATGCAACTCACAAACCTACACATGCAAGCAAAGCACAAATCCCAGAAGAAGGCTCTGATACCACTTGTTGGGAAATATTGGGTCATCTCAGATAGAAACATCTAAGACTAGTAGTGCCTTTGGTAGCTTTAATTCCATAAAATTGCCTCAAAGACACGTACTACTATGCCACAAAGTGAAATAAGACATTGTTCATTTCCCACATTGACCCTTAGAGAAAAGTTAATGCTCATTAAACCAGTTCCAAAACAACACCATTAAACATATTCAATCACGCAAAACTATTAAACATGAAAGATGGAACAAAAAATATGAACACAGATTTATGTGGGGAAAACCCTTACAGGTAAAAAATTCCACACTCCAAAAACCTAGATCACCATTGTATTATTCAACAACAAAACAATTACAAATACAATTACAGGCTCTAAGCCTTTACAGGAGATTTACATCTTGTTCCATCTAGAGAGAATCCAACAGCATAACCCTATTCGATTTCCCTCTCCTCTCATTGTAGAATGTTCTAGGGTTTTATATCATTCATTCTTAACCCTAACCCTGGTTACAACATTCCAATAGGGAACAGTTTAGTTCAACTTCCAATGAGCAACAACAATAAATGATCAAGAGCATTCCATACAGTTAACAAAATATCGAAGAGTTAATTGCTCCAACCACTTCACAACAACCATGTGAAGCGAGCAATATATCACCATATTGATGGGACACTTATCTGCTCCCACTGATATAAGATAGTCACTCTGATGTTCATTGTACTGATCCACGTGGTCCCTACCAAGTCAACCTCATCACCATATTAGTGAGAGAACATGTCATCTCCCACCGATATAATGAATTCATACCGATGTAGTCCATATCATTCCATGTGGTCCCTACTGTCGAGTTAGCATGGCTTGCACCAATTATCGCTTCTGCCTTGATAGATCAGGTCCCACCATAGTCATCAATCTACTGGGTGGACAGACTTTAAAGTCCCGCATAAGTAGCCATGCCCCACCAATGAAGCGCTAATGACTAAGTCGCTCAAAATCCGAACTTCCAAACCTCAAGTCAGAGGTTGCGAAGTTCCCAATAGCCACGACATGCTGACAAAGAGATCATTCTGTCACTCAAAACCTGAACTTCCAAACCTTGATTTAGAGGTTGCAAAGTTCTCAAAACCCACGACATGCCGATAATGAAGAGAACCACAAAGTCGCTAAGTCAGAAGGTTATGAAATTTCAGAACCCCATGATTTAAGTTAGGAAATCTTAGAAACCCACAACTTAAGTAGCAAACCATTTCCTACCAAAGAGATTTCGATTAGACTATTAAATTTGTCCTATGATATTCAACTATTTGTTTGACAATGCAGAGGCTCAAACACCGGTATGTTTGAGGCACCATTTCTTAACATTTTCACCAATTGGGGGGACATGAAGGAAGAAGAAATATTCAAAGAGGACTTCTTGTCCATGATTTACAAGGAGGACCAAAAAGAACTAGAAAATATACAACCCATTCTAATTGATCCTAATAGTAGAGGTTATCAATTAGCTAAACAAATGGGATATCAAGGAACAGGTGGCCTTGGGCTGCACAAACAAGGCCGATCAGAGCTTATCATATATATAGTGGAACAAAGAAAAAAAAAATGGGGCTAGTTTACAAGCCAAAACATGTGGTCACTCCAAAAATTGGACGAACCTCTTTTAAGAAACGAGAAAATTTTGCTAGCGTTAAGGCACTCGATATATACCATATCATGAATGACGATTTCCCTATTGAAGACTTATTCAACAACTTTAGCATTGATAGGTTCCCTCTCTAGTTCATCAAAACCATTCCCAATGTCTATTACTATTCTAGAATGGACTCTAATGAATACAAATGGGATTCCCCTTCCTTTATCACTAGATATGGTTCCCCCACTTCTAGTAATGATGACCTAGATATCCAATGGGAAAAAGATACCAAATCCCTACTAACTATTTTGGCAACCTCCATAAGTTTTGCGGATAATGATGATAGCCTACCACTCTGCTACCCACAACTGATAGATTGGGACCAACAACAATAGACACCTGTTTTGGATCAATTCCAAAATGCTGAGGCAATCACATACTTCATGGGACTTTGAATAGACATACCAGTAGGAGATCACAAAGTAGGGTTCATCATGGAAATCAAACAGGATGCATACTTTGGTGGAGAGATTGAATCCTCTAGTCAAAAAAATGAAAGAGAAAACATAAAAATAAACATGTGATCCCCTAGAGAAAACCACAATGTGGCTCTATTAGATCCAGAAAAGAAGAAAATAAAGGACACATCTTACGGTGAAAACCTCCCTGAGGCACTTGAGGATGGAGGGTTCAATCTCCCCATATTAATGCTCCTAGTAGAAGTAGAGTCCATAAATGTTGGCACAATAGAAGACCCAAAGATAACATACCATGCAACATCGCTTGATCCTAAAGAGAAAAAAAACTTCACAACATTTATCAACACCAGGAAGGTAAATTTTGCATGGACCTATGTAGATATGCTTGGATTAGATCCAACACTAGTGGTACATCATCTAGCCATCTTCCATGGAGAAAAGCCTATCAAGCAAAAACTCAAAAAAATGCATCCTCAGATAGCATTATTGTTAAAGGTAGAACTAAAGAAGCTACTAGATGTGGGTTTCATTAGACCCATCAATTACCCATAATGGATATCAAATCTAGAACTAGTGTCAAAACCTATTGGGGTTTTAAGGATTTGCACAAACTTTAGAGACCTAAACAAAGCCTGCCCAAAGGATGAATTCCCCCTTCCTAGTATTGACATGATCATGAATTTAAGAGCAAGGCATGAGATTCTATCCTTAATGGATGGTTTCTCTGGATATAACTAGATAAAAATCTCTCCAGATGATCAACACAAAATAACATTTACTTGTACTTGGGGGACTTTCTGCTAGAATGTAATGCCATTTGGTCTAAAGAACGCATGAGAAACATATCAAAGGGAAATTATGGCCATCTTCCATGACATGCTACACACAATCATGGAAGATTATGTGGATGACATTCTAGCAAAGTCAGTCAAAAGGGAAGATTAGTTGACCAATCTTGCAAAGGTGTTTGATCAGCTTGAACAATATAATTTAAGACTCAACCCTAAGAAGTGAGTGTTCAAAGTAACAACAGGGAAGCTATTAGGATACATAGTGTCAAGAAGGGGGATTGATGTGGATCCTATGAAGGTAAAAGCAATAATAGAGATGCCTCCACCAAAAATATTGAAACAACTAAGGAGTTTACAAGGGAAGTTGCAATCCATCAAGTGATTATCGCACAACTGGCAGAGAAATGTCACCATTTCACTCATCTCCTACACAAGGAAATCACCTTCAAGTGGGATGGGAGATGTGACCAAGCATTCCAGCAAGTCAAGGAGTACCTACTTACTCCTCCTTTACTAATGTCATCTATTCTAGATAAGGAAATGGTACTCTACGTATCCACCACACAAGCAACGCTAGGAGCTCTCCTAGCCCAGCTAGATGATGATAACAAAGAAAGAGAGAAATAATACATTAGCCGAACATTGGTGGGCTATGAGATGACCTACTCACCCATAGAAAGAGAATGTCTCTCAGTCGTATTTGTGACACAAAAGCTAAGACACTACATCTTAAATAGTAAGGTAAGGTTGATTTCAAAAGTAGACCCACTAAAGTACTTGATAGAAAAAGCAACCCTAACACGCCACATTGCCAAATGGGTGATGATCTTGAGTGAATTTGATATAGAGTATTGTATAGGAGTGAATTTCCACCCCTTGTGTAAATTTCGCTTTTGCATACCCTCACCCTAGAAAATCAAACCCGAAGGCATAATTCCACATCACCCATTTGAAATGCATCCAATTGGAACGTGTTGTGTGTTTTGGTGGGGGAATTTTCATCAAGGACGCGAGTGCAACACATGGGCGTCTATGCGGCGTGCTGCCATCCCTAACAAATTCCTGTCCTTGGAGTCTATAGGGACGTTACACTTGTGATTGGGGATGAATTGTAACGCCTTTGTGCAACCAAAGAGCCTAAAAACAACTTCTTTCTCTCTCATTTTGATCTTCAAAGGCATCCATTTCACTATTGATTCATCTCAAGGGAAACTCACTCATCTTCTAGCAATCTATCACATTCTCTCAAGCATTTTTCACAACTTTGAACATTGTAGCAGCTTGTTACTCCATCAACTTCATCTTTGTACATGTTGCTCTACCATAGAAGTTGCGAGTTTGGAGTCTTGCGAGACCTCCCTTCGTCACTGCTAAGACTGCCTTGACTTTTCCAAGCTTGTTGCCTTACATTCTCCCTTCATTGGCCTTGAGAGCCTTTGGGTGGAGGTGGTATTGCATCACTTTCCTTCTCTCATTGTGGTTTGATAGAGTAGCATTGCATCTTTTGTAGTGTTTGATAGCTTCCTTTCTTCTTTCCTTTATCGTACTTTCTACTTCGTGGCTATTTCGGTTGTCCATAAAGGTGGAAACACCAAAGAGGGGGTTTGACTGAGGCAAACCCCTATACAACCCCAACATTTTCCCCCTCTTGCGTGTGTGTAGGTGAATGTTTGTGTGGAGCTCGCTGGCGAACTGGAGCTTTAGTGAGTTGATATTTACATCACCCTTGTCTTCATCTATTTACTTTATATTTTTAGTAGTTATTTTTGATAGTTTATAATTCTATTTATTTTGTTAAAAATAGTTAGCTAGGGAGTTAGTAGGTTTTTCTGGTGTTTTATCCTACACTTTACGTTTTTTGGCCATACGAATGCTAGTGTGGCAGAGAGACGCCAAGGTGTCGCGCTGTCATCCCAGGTCCACGCTGCCGTCCTCAAACAGAGAGTTGTTTAAGGTGCAATTTAAACTCCAAAAATCAACTCGTCTAGCCCAAATTAGATTTTTAGATCTGTAGAGTGATAGAAGCACTTTAGAGTGCTCTTCATTCTTGATTCTTATCCCAAACACTTGTTAGCTTGAGGTAAGTTAAGTCAGCCCTCCTCTCTTGACTCTCCATGACCTGAAGCTTTGGTGTGGTTGGTCCCCCTCTCTTACACTTTTGGTGAACCCGACGTGAACCATTTTGGTTCCATTTAGCGGCGCTGAAGGATCCTTTCCTCGTATCCTAGGAGCATTATAGGTGTGAGCGTTGTGAGGTGTTTCACCTTACAACCCAACCTGTGACCCCTAGTAGGCATATAGTTGGAAGGTTCCATAGGAATTGTGGAACAAAACCTTAGTTGGGTCACTGTCCAATTATGAACCTTTGGGGGCCTCTATGAAAGTGTTGTTTAGTTTACGCAATGGCTTCCTTTCTACATATGCCTATCCCCTCTGCGCAACTTGCGAGTAGTGTTCCTAGTATAAATTTCACCTCGCAGGACCTACCAATGGGTTTTAGTAGAGAGTCATCTCCTCTTTACATCCCCGCACAAATCAATGGAAACCCTATAACATGTGTTCTTGTTGACCTGATGTGTCAGGTGAATGTTATAACTAAGGAGACTATGTTGATTAATTTCCTACATAAAGATGGGTACGACGCACCTGAAAGTACCATTCATATGCATAATGGACTTTTCGTACCTCCCCTTGGTAGCATGACCTTGTTGGTCCTTGTCAAACCTAAGTCAATAAACTTGCTCTTTGACATAATCCTGGGGTCTGAACTATTCAGAGTAAAATTGGGTATCCCCTAGTTGGTCCCTATGAATGCAATTCCCTCGGTTGTACATAAATGTCTAAAGTTTATCGATGAGGGTTTAGTGCACGTAATCCATGACACTGGCTATAAACTGTTGGTTGCACGTGGCTACTATTCCCTAGATCACTTTTGGCCTGAGCCCATTGGTCTACTTCTGCCTAAGACGAACCTCTTGTACCAGACCTATGAGAAGTATAAGAAAGGGCGCTTAATACCTAAGGTGAGATACCCTCTATTGGTGTTCCAAATCGAACAATCCAATGAATCCCATAGACTATCCACTTTCTAATGATCAAACTCAATGGTGGATTTAGCCAACTAACAAGATAAAGTCAAAGACTAAAATATTCTGCACTTCTGGCTCTGAAGGACCAAGGTGGGTCAACCTATACAATGCCTAAAAACTTAATTCACTCATACACAAACATTTCTTTTTATAGTAGATAACTCCCAATGAAAATAAACCAAGGAAAGCATTGATAACCTTAAATTTGGCTGCATTCTTGGTATATCAACACTCAACAATTGGGAAGTAGGAATCAACACCAAACCTTAACCAAACAACAGGGATTTAAAATGATTTTGAATTTAAAACTTGTTTCTGAGATGCATTAAGTTGAATGAAAAATCAGTGCCTAATTCTGGGCCATGGAGTCAAATGCATAAAGAAAATTTCATCAGCAAATGAACTTCAACCAATGGATTCAAACTGTTAATGCATTTCACCAACGGATCCACTCCTGTTGTCAATCAAATTCTCCTTATCAGATCCAACCTGCACACTTAAAATCACAATTATATGCTCAAAGTATTTTGACCATTTTATTGAAACAAAACCATGAATAGACAAAAAAATCTCAAGAAATTTGAGATGACAAACTCAAACATACTTGGTATTATTGAGATCCAACCTGCACACTTAAAATTTACTAAATCCTTTGATCATCCTCCATTCAACATTGAATATTCCATAGTTATTTGCAATGTTTTCCATCCCTCTTCATGACAGATGAGAGAGTGAGAAGATGGAGGTTTACTAAAGCCACTTAAGCAGGCTAATGTAGCTACAAGAGCATTTATCCACTTTTCTTCCATTAATTTGTTGGCAGTTGGAGTGAAAATTTCTATCAATTGTGGGTGTGCTCATCCAATATCAAAGTCAGGCCAATGTGTCGATGATTCCTTAAGCATAGATGGTGTGGGAGATAGAAAAGTAACCACATCCCTTTACTTTCTTTCCTTGTGCATGTGTTTTAGCAAACATTTGAAGGTATGCTTAAAATGCTAGCAAGCAATTCAACTATTTTCCCAATCTTACTTCACCAAAAGTCATCATCACTTCTTTTATGAACAGTGTCAGTAAAATATGAAAGAAGAACAACATCCATTGCAATACCTTAGATGCTTTCCAAGTATCCTGTAGCTGTTCAAATAACCTAACAAGATTAAAAAGTGTTGTGACCTTATCTCGTAGTAACTCAAATGAAACACCATCCTCAACAGATAGATGGAAAATGCTTGTGATGATGATAAATGACAACCCACTAATGAAACAATGCATTGAAATTCATGCCTCTCATAGCCAAAATATCCTTCAACAAGAGCATGCTGGGTCCCCATGTGGACCTGACTAAAAAAAAAATTGTTTTCATTTTCATACAAGTTTCATGCTCAAATTGTCTTGAGACAACTTCTGAATGCTCTTGAAGTGAAATGATAAATTGGGTTGTCATTAAACTCCATTTTTGGGCACATTTGAAGACTAAGCAAAACTGGCCAAGTTGGCTCTAGAATCGGCCTGAGAAATTGGTCAAACGACCTCTTGGAGCCATAAAAACTTACAGGAATGTAGACATATGTCCCAAGAATAGAGGGAAAAAGTCGGTTCGGCCAAACGAGTCACGAGGTGAAAGATATTCACTGTTAAAGTTGCTCAGTTGAACTTTCTACAACAACAGCCTGTTCAAAACCAATTAAAACTCACGAAATCACCTCATTGAAAAAATACCAAATCAACTCCTGGAGAGCTGCCACTGGACATAAAAAATCATTTTGGTATAGTGAGCATGTGTGCAAGAGTAATTTTCTTGAATCAATCTTCGAAAGATATTGAAGGTAAAAGTTGACCACCTTGAAAGGTTTCAGAAAATGCAAGTGCAAAACTGAACAAATTGCATTTGCTTTTTACTTGGAAAAAATAGAAAATCAGCTCATGAGACTTTGAAACCTGACACGGGAGCACATTTTGGTATGGAGAATGGAGAGCAACAATCATTTTGACTTGACAGTCATTTGATTGCAAAACACAAGCTTGAACAGGAGACTACTTTGCAAAACTAAAAGTTTGCAAACAACAAAACAGTGTCAAAACCCTCCAGCTTCGCTTTTCAAAATCCTATCAAAAATCATCGTGGGAAGCTAAAAATTGACATACACATTCAAATATTCCATATGAATTGGTCTACAAATGGGTTTGGCATGAAAATCAACAAGCACCAAATTACGACCCTCCAAAGTGGGTCACTTGGGCAGATTCTTCAGGGGTGTCTCTGATTGTGCATAGGAATTTTTTTGAAATGGGCACTTCAAATTTGCAAAATTTGAGAGTGCCATCAGTGGCTCCGATTGGGGATGTACGCCTCTAGTGGGCACAACAATATTCTAGATCTCTGGGGAATAGACCAAATTATGAATCCATCAGGTGTCCTCAAACTGCTCCTTTATTCATCCTTCTTTTTCAACTTCATCTGGTGACCCTAGGCCACCAAATGAAAAAGGGTCATCAATTCTTACCTTTTTCAAATACCAATATGATAAAATAAGTGATCTCCTTCAACTCATACTGGCCTCTGTCAAACCACAATAACATGAGTGATTGCACTTGTGCAAACACAAGTATCAGGATGCCTTTGTGCAAGTGGAAACTTGCTCTCTGTTTGGCTTTGTCATCAAGTGGCAACCAAATCAAATAAGCCACATCACTACCACTCTCTTCATCCTCTGATTTTGTGTCAAGTGACAACATTTAAAGATGGTGATCAAGACCATATGAAAGCATAGCCTGATCACAACCATCTACCTAATTAAACATGTTGGTTCCTCCCAACAGGAAATCACATACAACATTATCAACATGTTCATCATCACTATGCATCTAAAAGTCAGACACACTTTCAACATGTTGATTATCATGTGGCAACAACTTATCATTTTCATCATACAAACCATTTTCATGCTGAAAACAACTTTCTTTAGTGTCTCACATATTGCCACACTTTGTGAAAACTTCTTCTAGTTGGCAAAAGTAGCACTCACATTCTGCCACATGGCTGGTACTATTAAGCTCAATCTGATTACTAGTTTGCATGTCAAAAGTGAAACTATCACAAGAACTTACCAGAAGAACTTGCTCATTATGCAAACCATCTCCAAGTGTATGGAAAGAGATACACCCATGCATTGGCACAATCTATAACTGTCCTCCATCATGCCGGTACAGAGAATCATCAGAGATTTATGACTTGTCCTCATTTGTAGTCATATTGTCATCCTCTAAACATAACACATCAACACTTTCAACATCCCAAGCTTGCTAAAAAATGAGCAATTCTGGTTCAAAAGGATAATTTGATTCTTCATTGAAATCAACATCCTCATCCACATTCAAAGACTCATAACTAGATTCATTCAAGTCAGCAAACAAAGACTTGTCTAAATTTGCATTAAAATCTTCAAAACTTGGCTCAGTAGATAGGCAATCCTCATGGTCATCTATTGCTTCAAAATCATCAAAACAGATCTTTGAGTTTGCATCAACATGCACACTTTTATATTCATCATACAGTGCATCACTACCATCAAATGGCTGCTTGTCTTCATCTACATTATCATCATCATGATCAACTGGTTCATAATTGGAAGGAGAATCAAAGACACATGCATCATAACTTACATATTGAAGATCATCATCGGTGTCAAAATTAATAGGGGCAACACACAACAACTGAGAGTTGTTCTCATGTGCACATCTCTGATATTCAATGGTCAACAGATTTGAAATTTTCTCACAACTCAATAGATCATTGTTCTAATCCATTCTTTCAACCACTTCCTCTTATTGACCTTCACTATAATTAGATGCATTATCAGATTGCAAATCAGAATATCCCATGATATCATCATCATCAAAGTCTAAAAACTCAATGGGATGATCATAAACTGGGTTTCCCCAATCATAGGAGATTGAATTGCTAACAACCTTGTAAAAAATATGGTCACAACTTGTCATAAATAATAGGTTTTCCATTTGTTCATTCTTGCTTACTTTTGGGCTGTCATAACAACAATCCACATCTTCTTGCACTTCGGCATTGGACTAGGTACCATCATTGAGTTTTTCATTTACATCTCCTTGAGGATAAACACAAGCATTTTCACTGTCAAACTGAAAACCATCAGTGACTTCTTCATTGCAGCTACTTGTGGTTGGTCTTGTCAACTTAAATTCACTGCATACCTCTTCATTTGCAGCTAATATACTGACATTCTGAGCAACATTTCCTAAATCAACAAATTCCAATGTCTTATTATAAAGATTTGCATCAAAGCTACATTCAACACATGTAGAATTGACATGATCAATTGTACCACAACATTGCTGATTACTTATCTCTTCTTCAAAGAGTAAATCCAACTCATATCCCTCTTCATGTTTTTGGCTCAAAAAACTTGGCTGTTGATTTTCATTTGGGTTTATTTCTTCTATAGGTTGTTCAAAGACAACTTCCTCATCATTTAATGATGCATCATTCTTATCTTCTACCTTCTCAATTACGCACTTGTTTGAATTTGAAACTGAAAACATCTGATCATTTGCATTCACATAGATGCTGATTTCATTAGCATGTTTTCCCACAGTTGAAGACAACAATCTTTGCACATATTCATTCCTCATCTTATCCAAGTCATCTAAAAATGTATAGGTCATCTACATACTCAATATTCTGAAATCTTTTAACAATGCACTAGATCCCTCCTCAAAGGCTTCAAAATACATATGAATACAATTTAGAGTACTAGGTTTGAAACTTTCTGGGATTAGTGAGAGAGCAATAGCAAATCTATGACTGGAATCAATGCTTGACTCTTCATTTTGTTTCTTAATCTGCTTTAACCCTATGACAAGTTCAAAAGGGTCTCTTGCAAATTCTTTTCTATAAGAATTCACTAATTCATCCCAGCAAGGAAAAGATTTCTCAGGAAAACTTAGGTACCAATCCCTAGCTCTTGCTTCAAGAGATCTAACAAAAAATCTCATCTACATATCTTGATATCCAAATGAATTTTTCTCCATGAATCTGGAATTTTTTTTGACATGTGCATCTCCTTCACAGACATTGTATCCATTAAATCTAGTTATCTTCTTATAGACTTGAGTTGGCATACTCTTAGTTTTGTAATCAACCCATGACAAATCTAATTGAGAATACAATGGATCAAAGGAATTGACAAAAGGTGCACTAACTTGGTGATTAGACACAATATGATTGTCTCTTAGTTGGGCTTGTATAGACATCTAGTGCCTTTTATCCATCTCTTTAAGTCCCCTTTCAAACACAACTTTCCATTCTGGCCTTATCTTAGGCTTGTGCACTCTTGGGTTCTTATGCTTTGGTTGTGAAATGTTTGAGAATTATTAGACTTCTGACACTTCTTGACAAGCTATATCAAGGTGTCTATAGGTATGACTATTTTATCTTGATGATCCATGGATATTTGCAAATCAAGGCTCAACTAATTGTGCATAATCACAATCATGATTGATTAAAGGATTACTGTGCAATTGCTGACATGGTAATAACCTGGGCTTGAAACATATGACAATGCACATGGATGGAAATACCTAAGATATACAAATGCATTCTAACCATCCACACTAGCAGATATTTGAGCACTAGACAAAATCCTTTCAATGGAACTACAATTACATTTAATCTAACAAATCCAGCTAATGGGAGTGTGCAAATTAAATATTATTGTCCTTTCCCTTTGTTAGTGCTAATTCACTCAATAGGGAACCAAATTTTTTTCTAAGACATTCAAATATGGTTTTCACACAAGAGTTTCTTGAAAACCAAAAGTGAAGAATACTTGGAAATGTTGCAGCTGCTGCAAATTATTCTAGAAATATTATAGATTTGGAACTGTATTCACCTCTTCAACAAGTTCTTCTAACAGAGTCGCCACCTCTCTTCACAGAGGAATGAACTTAAAACAACATAAATTTCTTTCACAGATAAATTTCTTTTTGAGTTCCTTTCACCAACAAAGCACCATAGATCATGAAATCTTCAGGTTCACTACAACAAATTCCTTCTCCAGGTCTGAAATCCTTCAATATTTGAACCAGTATTTAGAATTGTAAATAATATAACTCTATGCAAATGATATGACTCTATAATTAAACAGTCTGCAACTGAAGATTCAAAGTTTTCTCCCTAGTAGAGTTGCCATTTTGTTGGTGCTCCAAATTGAACAATCCAATGAATGCTATAGACTAGCCACTTTCTAATGATTAGACTTAATGGTCGATTTGGCCAATTGACAAGATTCAGTCAAAGACTGAAATCTTTTGCACTTCTAGCTCTACAGGACCAAGGTGGGTCAACCTATACAATGCCTAAAAACTTAATTCACTCATACACAGACATTGCTTTTTATAGCAGATAAATCCCAATGAAAATAAACCAAGGAAAGCATTGATAACCTCAAATATGGTTGCATTCTTGGTATATCAACACTCACTCAACAATTGGGAAGTAAGACTCAACACCAAACCTTAACCAAACAACATGGATTTAAAATGATTTTGAATTTAAAACTTGTTTCTGAGATGCATTAAGCTGAATCACAAATCAATGCCTAATTATGGGCCATGGAGTCAAATGCATAAAGGAAATTTCATCAACAAATGAACTTCAACTAGTGGATTCAAACTGTTAATGCATTTCACCAACATATCCACTCCTTTTGTCAATCAAATTCTCCTTATCAGATCCAACCTGCACACTTAAAATCATAATTATCTGCTCAAAGTATTTTGACCATTTTATTGAAAAAGAACCATGAACAGACAAAACAATCTCAGGAAATTTGAGATGACAAACTCAAACATACTTGGTATTATTGAATTCATATGACTTAAACTATACAAGTTTGGAGACAATTTGAAGACATTCATGATTTATTTGCACAAACTGGCTGATATTCACTCATGAAATCAAAACTTATAGCTTACAGAATCAAATTATGACTTAGAATTCAACATTTCTCTATCTACCCAGCCCCACACAAGAATTTAGAACCATTTTTGAATGAGAATAGAAGAGAAGAAATAGAAGGCTCCAAAAGTTGATTCGTTGAAGACATCTGGCAGTTCCATTCCTGTTGATCAGCAAAATGAAAAGAATCTCTCCTCTCTCTTCCTTCAACAAACTTTGCCTCTCAATTTTCTGTCTTTGCTTCAAGTTGTTCATTAACATAAAATTTGCCAATGTGGAGAATTTCACTCTATTTTACTCAACAACTGAAAAATACCTCTTCTTGCCCGTGAAAACTCACATTTCTACCCTTTATTCTTTGTTGTAGCTGCAAATGTTTCCAACAAATAATGGTCTTTTAATCACAAAGTGAATATATTTCACTTTACTCATACCCTTGTGCCATTTCACTTTGTAACCAATCTTCAAATTTCTCTTATATTTTAAAACCATTGCTTTTAAAATATAAATTTTTTTTGACTATCTGGTGGGGCAATTAAAAATGACTTTACCCGTGGCCTTTTAAAATTTTGATGTGGGCCTTCCTTTTTACCACATTACCCATATTTACCTTTTACACCACCATTTACCATTAAAATGGTAAGACTTTTATAAAATCACTATATGGGTGAATAATTATCCAACTCATGTCTTTCTCATCATTTAAAATAAAATTCAATCGGGCATTATTTGTACTCACCACATTCCCTTTGCATTTTAAAATAAAAAACTAGCCCACCAAACCTGCTCTCATCACCACCCCACACACATTTATTGATATTTGGCGAAGGTTTTCACTTAGAGGTTTACCGTGCAACATTTAAGTCCTCTTAAATGCTTTGATTTTAAAAACAAAATGAAAACTTTAACCATTGGGCCCCTTTATATTTCCTCAACTGTGCGTTTAAAAATGAAGCCACTCCAGGCCCACATGCCACATGGCCTCATCTCGCGGATCTCACAGGGATTAATCGGTGAGCATTTTGAAGTCGTGAGTTGGCAGGGAAAGGCCAAGATTTGGCTGCATTTCCATCTTGTTTCCCTGCCGTTGATCAAATTTTGTTGCCCTATTGCTTCACATTATGCCCTAATCCATTTCGCTCAGCTACAGCTTCCTGCTCTGCTCCATTCATGGTGGCAAGGCAATCATTCTCCAATGTGCTTTTATGGATGCACATACCCATAGCTTTTCATGGTGCCCTTTTCATCTGTAGCATATACATTTCTTTTTGCTACCATTCTCACTATGTAACCCACAACATAGAACACTTCAACCAGTTTTGATGCATTTTAATGGCAATGTGAAGGAACTTGGCACCCTTTCAACTGGCATGATAGATGCCTCATCATTAGCAGCATGAACCATCCCTAACTGTATTTGCTTGAAGATCCATGGAATCTAATTTCAATGCATTTTCCTTGCCATTTAGCATTTTTTGAATTAGTCCCCATCATTTTGTAGCATAGAAGTTTCTATTTGTTTCTAGCTACTTGAAAGGTGTCCGCAACAGGCAACATGAAACATGGGATACCTGGAAATCTCATCGTTGTCTATCATTTCCCCACATAGCATTTCACTATCTTGCTACCAGCGCTCTGCCACATTTGCATTTGCTTGAAATTTTCTAAAGTCTTTTCAACATAACATTCTATATGTTTGCTGCAAATGAGCACTCCCCGAGACCATATTGTTGAGGTACTCAATCAAGCAAGTCAACGTGCCTTCCTCTTTCATCAAGCATGTTGGTCACCACTGCACAGTAGCATCGAATCTTCTCATGGAGTCTGATTTACTTTTTTACTACCAACTCAAGATGTGCTAGGTCATTCTATAAATCCCTCTTGCAACAGTTTGACAAGCCTACCAACAACAAGCCCGATGGTTACCTTGCACCCTGGATTCCTCCATCGCATTGTGCAAAGATTTTACCATTTTGATGGCTCAAACACAGACGCCTCCATCCCTTATCTCTTGATGGCTTTCCATTGCATTCCTTGGATCCTCCTTCCATCGTTGTTCAAGCCTCTTTTCAAACAATTTTAACATTCGCATTGCACACACATATTGTTCCTTCAACTAGCGTGGATTGTTCCCATCCAAAATTGTTTCCCTTTTACTATGCCAACACTCCTCTCAGTCCCATGTCACCCAACACACTCATAGAAAATTTGAAGTTTTTTAGTCATTCTGATTGTATCTCAATTATATTCTAGATGGCAATGTTCTTCTCTTTCCATTTGATGGCTTTGTTTCCATTCATCTGCAGTGAAAAACCTATTCTACTCTTATTTTCCTAGTGCCAAAATAGATTATCCTTAAACAATTTTAATCATGTTTA
Source organism: Sequoia sempervirens (assembly GCA_007258455.2). Lineage (NCBI taxonomy): Eukaryota > Viridiplantae > Streptophyta > Pinopsida > Cupressales > Cupressaceae > Sequoia > Sequoia sempervirens. The sequence goes on along the minus strand of VDFB02329179.1, from coordinate 135,500 downwards.
CAAAAGGCACACGTGTCTACAATGTTTCCATTTTAGAGAAGTGGTGTTTAGCTTGACCTCTGTTAATTGCATTTGCTTGAAAAGTTTCTAGGACTTTTAAATAGATCCATTCACTGTGAAGGCTACGCGCCTTCCCCAAGTGCGTTGCCACATCACTTTGCTTAAAATTTACTGAAGCTTTTGATCGTCCTCCATTCAACATTGAATATTCCATAGTTATTTGCAACGTTTTCCATCCCTCTTCATGTCAGATGAGAGAGCAAGAAGATGGAGGTTTACTAAAGCCACTTAAGCAGGCTAATGCAGTTACAAGAGCATTTATCCACTTTTCTTCCATTAATTTGTTGGCAGTTGGAGTGAAAATTTCTATCAATTGTGGGTGTGCTCATCCAATAGCAGAGTCAGGCCAATGTTTGGATGATTATTTAAGCATAGATGGTGTGGGAGATAGCAAAGTAACCACATCCCTTTATTTTCTTTCCTTGTGCATGTGTTTTAGCAAACATTTGAAGGTATGCTTACAATGCTAGCAAGCAATTCAACTATTTTCCCAATCTTACTTCACCAAAATTCATCATCACTTCGTTTATGAATAGTGTAAATAAAATATGAAAGAAGAACAACATCCATTGTAATACCTCATATGCTTTCCAAGTATCTTGTAGCTGTCCAAATAACCTAGCAAGATTAAAAAGTGTTGTGACCTTATCCCATAGTAATTCAAATGAAACACCATCCTCAACAAATAGATGGACAATGCTTGTGATGATGAGAAATGACAACCCACTAATGAAACAATGCATTAGAATTCATGCCTCTCATAACCAAAATATTCTTCAACAAGAGCATGTCGGGTACCAATGTGGACCCCGCTAAAAAAAATGTTTTCAAACAAGTTTCATGCTCAAATTGTCATGAGACAACTTCTGAATGCTCTTGAAGTGAAATGATAAACTGGGTTGTCATTAAACTCTATTTTTGGGCACATTTAAACACTGAGCAAAACTGGCCAAGTTGGCTCTGGAATCAGCCTAGGAAACTGGTCAAACGACCTCTTGGAGCCATAAAAAATTACATGCATGTAGACATCTATTTCGAGAATGGAGTGCAAAAGATGGTTCGACCAAACGAGTCACGAGGTGAAAGATATTCACTGTCAAAGTTGCTTAGTTGAACTTTCTGCAACAACAGCCTGTTTAGAACCAATTAAAACTCATGAAATCACCTCGTTGAAAAAATACCAAATCAACTCCTGGCGAGCTGCCACTAAAAACAACATATCATTTTGGTACAATGAGAACGTGTGCAAGAGGAATTTTCTTGAATCATAAATCTTTGAAAGATATTGAAGGTTAAAGTTGACCACCTTTAAGGGTTTTAGAAAATGCATGTGCAAAACTGAACAAATTGCATTTGCTTTTGACCTAGAAAAAATAGAAAATCAGCTCATGAGACTTTGAAACCTGACATGGGAGAACATTTTGGTATGGAGAATGGAAAGAAACAATCATTTTGACTTGAAAGTCATCTAGTTGCAAAACACAAGCTTGAACAAGAGGCTACTTTGTAAAACTAAAAGTTTGCAAACAATAGAACAGTGTCAAAACCCTCCAGCTTCGCTTTTCAAAGCCCTATCAAAACTCATCGTGGAAAGCTAAAAATTGACATGCACATTCACATATGCCATATGAATGGGTCCACAAATGGGTTTGGCATGAAAATCAACAGGTACCAAATTATGACCCTCTAAAGTGGGTCACTTGGGAAAATTCTTTAGGGGTGTCTCTGAGTGTGCAGAGGCAAAATTTTGAAATGGGCACTTAAAATTTGCAAAATTTGAGAGTGGCATCACCCTCCATATCCTTATATTGTTTCGCATAGGGCATGTTTGAAAGCTAATAGTGATGCCACCTTGGCACGTAGAAGGGAAGAAGAGAAGCACTCTCAAGGTTTCTCCTCCTCTTCTATTGTCTCGCCTACTGCTTCCTCTCACCCTGCTGTGGTGTCATCAGATTCTGCTTCGCATTTGCGGGAGAACCCTATGGTGCTTGCTTGGTGAAAGCCCAAGCATCCTGCATTCGAACGTCCAGTTTTTCCCACGGTGCCTAGGCTCATTCGATATGGTAGAAGGAAGGATCCTCATGGGGAATCCTCTATGTCTCGACCTCAGCGGCCTCCTACCACTCCTGCTCCTAAAGCAGCGAATAGGAAGAGGCCCGCCATCAAGGCACTAGAGCTGACTCCCCCCATTGTTGCTCCAACCACTTCTCAATCCCTTCCTCCTACTCCCATCCAAGAGTCTCTCCCTCTACTAGAGACTGTCATAATGGACACTCTTATGGATGAGCAAGATCCTTCTATTCCATCTCAGCTTTCGGTCTCTAGCTCTTAGAGTCACAGAAACTACCTTGTACGTGAGCACAAGCGTCGATGAAAGGATCTGATAGCTGATAAGGGTTCTTCATATAGGAAGGAAGGGGAACCAATTGCCCTTATTTCAGGGCCTGCTGTGGTGTCTTCCTCTCATGTCGCCTCTGCTTCGATTCAACCGAATTCAGTTATGCTTTCCGTGCCTACTGTGAACGTGAACGCTCCTGACGCTAAAAAGGTGTAGGTGTTCATTGCTCCTTCAGTCGAGTCACCTCTCTTGATGTCCCTCCCAGAAATCCTGCCATTCCCTAAACCCATGGACATGACGAACACCTCAGTAGTGTCCGCCGCGGTTTTCTCCTCCTCCATTCCTCTTTCCTCCTCCGTGGGGAGTTCACATCCTTCGATGAAGTAGAAGGCAGAAGTTGGCCCTTCCAGAAATGGGGGTCAAAAGAGGAGTGCACCCTATTCAAAGGGTGGTTTTGCATTAGCATGCGCTATCCTTGTGACGGAAGAAGCTCTGGTGTCCCCTAATTTTGTCATTGCTCCTGAGTTATTTGGTGAGCCTAGTAGTGAATATTGGGAACCACATCCCTCGCCCGTTGAGGCAACACATGGCACTCTTGTGAAGTGCATGTTTAACTCTTTGGATGAGGTCCCGACCCTGTCAATGATTTTCATGAAATCTTTGACCTTTGCTCCACAAGAATTGAGTGGAGGAGATCTTGAAGAGTCTCCTTCCTTGGATCTTCTTATGGGGATCAGAGGGTTCCCCCCTTAACATTCCACCACTACAGGCTCATCAGCCTTCTCTCTATAATGATCTAGATTGGGAAGTAGACGACCTGTTTGTCGATGAGTGTTAGGGGGGAACCTCTTCTTTACCTTTAGATTAGGTGTGTGTTTGTTGTGATGTGTTCCCCCATGCTTGCGTCATGTGTTCCTGGATGACCCTTGTCACCCTTGTAGGTGCTTGGATACAAGAGTGATTATGCATCATAAAAATTCCTCTATTTGTGGCATCATTCTTCCTCTGTTATGTGTATTGATTTTCAGAAAATTGGGGACAATGCAAAGTGTTAGGGAATTTAGGCTTCCCTTTGCATGTTGACCCAATTTTTTATTCTTATTTTGTTTTCTCATGCATTCTTCATATGGTCTAATATAGTAGGGGGTTGATGACAGTTCATCTATATACTATTACTATACTTATATATATTTATGAGCAACTCTAACCCCAAAATATCAGATCACCCCTGAGCCCTTTATTTGTGATGCTATTGTCTCCTTTTGTAGTTTTGTTATCTTTCTCTCTTCTTTTCTTGAGTTGTGATTTTGTGGTTCCTATGTGTTGTCCCTCATGTGTGCGAAAACATCACCACAGTGACATCTCACTATGTCCTATGGGTCACAACATAACTTTTTCATTCTTTCTTTTATCTCCTTAGGATGTCACATGCCTCTTTATTCGACACACACAACCCTAAGGAGGGGCTACCATGTCAAATTTTATTTTTAGAAAACGCATTCACAACCAATGAATCTTTTTCTCGAAAATATTTGCAAACTTTTTCAAAAAATCACATTCTCAACTTGGACCCCTAGCGGAACGTGTTTCCTTCATCATGGGTTCGCAAAGAAAGAACTTGAAAACTTTCCTCCGAGGAGGGAGCAACTTTTGCTGTGGGAAAAGCCTCAGACTTCCCCTTGCAAGGGGGAATTTTCTTCTTTTTGAATTCCTTGATGAAGTGAACATCTTCAAAAGGATTCCTTGATGGTGAATTGATTTGCGGAAAAAATTCTTGCACTTTTAAACAACGCATCCCTTGAGTGGACCCCTCTTTCTCTTTTTTTGAAGGGTTTCGAGGGACCCCTTTGAAAGCTTTTCAATTTTTTGACTGTCTGTGTGACTATTTGCTTGTTTTCCTGCGTGGCTACCTTTTTTTTCTGACATGTTTTATTTTCAGATTAACATGTTGCTTTATAGGTGCACCTGAGAAGTTGCTTTCTAATCCAACTCTACGGAGTCCCCTTTCATTAGGATTCCTTCATGAGAGAGTACTTGGGGGAATTCCTTCTTTGCAGGTATGAGGGCCTATGATGTGCTAGCATCATGCGGGATTTATCCATCGTTGGTCTCTGGGCCTTCAGTGTACTTTGTTCAGCTTCATAGTTCCACGTAGCTACAAAGTCCTTTTGTTCGAACCTCCTCAAGAGAGAGTACATGTGGAGTCCTTTTCCTACCCTACACTTTTGATCTCACCAGATCATGGTTTGCTTCCTCGATAGTTTAGGTATACATTTCTAACTCTTTGATCTACTTTACTGAACACTCATCAATACTCGTGCTCGCTAAAGTGGGGGAAAAATGTATAGGAGTGAATTTTCACCCCTTGTGTATATTACCCTTTTTCATACCCTCACCTTATAAAATCAAACCCAAAGGTGTAATTCCACATCACCCATCTAAAATCCATCCACTTGGCACATGTTGTGTGTATTGGTGGGGGAATTTTTGTCAGGGACACGAGTGCGGTGCACGAATGTTTGCTCGTTGCGTTGCCATCCTTGATAGATTCCTACCCCTGAAGTCCGTAGGGACATTACACTCCTCATTGGGAATGAATTGTAATGCCCCTGTGCAACCAACCAACTCAAAAAATAAATTCTTTCCCTCTCATTTTGATCTTCAAAGGCATCCATTTCACTATCACTTCATCTCTTAGCAACTCACTCATCTTCTAGCAATCTATCACATTCTCTCAAGAATTTTTCACAGCTCCATTTGAGCATTTCAACAACTTGTTACTCCATCAACTTCATCTTTGTACATGTTGCTCTACCATAGAAGTTGTGAGTCTTGTGAGACCTCCTTTCATCACTACTGCGGCCGTGTCGACTTTTTGACCTCATTGCCTTGCATTCTCCCTTCATTGGCCTTGAGAGCCTTTGGGTGGAGGTGGTATTGCATCACTTTCCTTTTCTCATTATGGTTTGATAGAGTAGCATTGCATCTTTTGTAGTGTTCGATAGCTTCCTTTCTTCTTTCCTTTATCGTACTTTCTAATTTATGGCTATTCTGGTTGTCTGTGGAGGTGGAAACACCAAAGCGGGGGTTTGACTAAGTCAAACCCTTATACAACCCCAACATTTTCCCCCTCTTTCTTGTGTGTAGATGAACTTGTGTGTGGTTCTCGTTGGCGAACTAGAGCTTTAGTGAATTGATATTCATCACCCTTGTCTTCATCTATTTACTTTATCTTTTTCGTAGTTATTTTTTGTACTTTATAATTTTGTTTATTTCATTAAATCTAGTTAATAGGTTTTTTTGGTGTTTCATCCTGCACTTTACGTTTTTTGGCCATACAGATGCCAGCGTGCCACGTTGTCTCAGACCTATGTTGTTGTCCTCAGACAGAGAGTTGTTTGAGGTGCAATTAAACTCCAGAAAGTGGCTCATCTAGCCCAAATTAGATTTTTGGATCTATAGAATGATAGAAGCACTTAAGAGTGCTCTTCATTCTTAATTCTTATCCCAAACACTCGTTAGCTTGATTTAAGTTAGGGAATCCCTCCACTTTGGGCTCTCCATGCCCTGGAACCTTGGTTGGTTGGTCCCCCTCTCTTACAAGTATGTGGATAAAAGAGCTATCAAAGGACAAATCATAATAGACTATCTAGTTGAAGCACCCGTAGATGATCACAAGCCTCTCATAGTGGACTTTCTAGATGAAATATCCTGATGATAGAACATATACACCATTGGAATCTATACTTTGATGGGTCCCACACTCAACATGGCTCCAGAGCAGGTATTCTATTTCTCACACCATAAGGAGATAGTATACCCAAGGCCTACATGATCACTTTCCCATGCACGAACAATATCTCAAAGTATGAAGCTTTAATCAGAGAGCTTAAAATGACTATTGAATGGAGAATAAAAGAGCTAAAAGTCTTAAAAGATTCTCAGCTAGTGATCAGGTAGGTAAATGATGAGTATCAGATAAAAGATGACAAGCTGATGTCGTATAAAAGGATGGTGGATAGCTTTAAGGAATATTTTGTCACAATAACCTTTGAACAAGTTCCTCAGATCAACAACAGAGTTGCTGACGCAATGGCAACAATAGGATCACTTCTTAATATTCCATAGAATGTTCCTGTTATGCCTTGCATAACCACCCCATTTTGTTCTAGAACAAATTGGGTCCCCCTCTTTCTTTTTGCTTTTGTTTCCTTTGCTTTTGGTTGTTTGGTTTGGTCTTAGGGGTTCTTTTGTTTTCCTCCTGAGTTTGTTTTTGTTCTATCTAATTTTGGTTCTGCCTCAGCTAGAAGTAGGGTTTCTTTTTGTTGAAAATTAAGTGGAATGGTGAAAAATGATATATTCTATATGCTTCTAAGGACTAATGGAGACCTTGTTTTGCAGGATTAAATCATGCACATGATGATATTTCTCAAGGAGCTTAGTTGGAAAGCATCCACCAATCCAATTTGGCATAAAATTCCTCTAAGGAAAGAGTCGACAAGACCTTCCAAATGTCTTGCCAACTGGCAGTGTGTTATTCATTTGGGATCCACCGGTTGCCATGACATTTTACTCGCTGTAGGTTTTCATATATCTCCCTGACATGCTGAAGTCTCACCGACCGATTGCATACAAGGTTGGTGTCGCCGAAAGATCTACGCTCGATGAAAGGTCTTGTCGACCCGTGGTGTCTCGGCGAAAGGTTTTACCTTTTGCATAAGGTCTGGCCGAAGAGGCAAGGTATCAGTGACAAAGGTGGCTTCGGGATAAAGTCTCACCGTTAGGGTGGACTCTTGCCGAAATGAAGCGGCGTCGGCGAAGGATTTGGGGTCACCATGAAGTCTCGATGACCAAGTGATGTCTTACCGAAGGGGTAAAGTCTTTCTGACTGGGCGAAGTCTCGTTGAAAGATGAAGGCTCGACGAAAGGTCTCGTCGATCAAGCAAAGTCTCCCTGAAAGTTGTTCAAAAGGTTTGTCTTTGGGGAGAAAGATGTATTCGCCATGAAGTCTGGTCGAATGGTAAAGGTCTCGCCGAAGGGTTCTGCCTTTGGTGTGATGTTTGGCTGACTGCAAAGAGTCTCGGCGAAAAGGGGTGTCTTCGACGAAAGGTCTCGCCGACCCAGTGAGAGTCTCACCGAAATGAAGTATGAGCTCGGGGAGAACAGAGGAGCTCGACAGGATGTCCTGCCGACAAGCGATGGTCTTGCTGATGGTTTTAAACCTTCGGCGTGACTAATGGAGCCCGCTATGATGTCTCGTCGACCAAGCAAAGTCTCCCTGAAATAAAATGAGCTCACCGTGATGTTTGGCCAACCTGGTGGTGTCTCGCCGATAGATATGTGGCTGCAGTAGGACTCGTCGCTGAGAGTTTGCATTTGACATAACGTCTTGTTGACAATGAGGAGTCTTGCCGATAGTGATGGATTTGCAAATGGAAAAGGGATATCGGTGTGACTGATGGGAACTCGCTGTGACTTCTGACCGATAACGACTGTCTTTCAGATGGTTTTTGTGGTATCGATATGACTTGTGCAGCTCGACATGAGGTTTTGTCGACCGTCGTGTGTCTTGCCGATAGCTACTAGGAAGTATGATCGCATCGGGGAGACACAATTAGTGTCTCATCGACATGCGATTCCATTTGAATAACCTTTGACAGCCCAGGAATCTCACGTGGAGTGTGTTCGCCCAATCAGAAGGAACTAAAGGTGAACCATTGACCAATTGACTACCCCTATGAGGAAGATCAACATAATGCGACCAGTGTGGACCTGCTCTGTGAACGAGCCGATGGAGCAGCTCAGTGAACACTGGTGTAGAGATCTAACGAAAAGTCTAATGCTGCTTCTAGAGATGGTCAACTTGTAGGAAGATCTGGAGCGAGAATCAGGAAGAAGGGAGGAAGAAATCATGAGTCATAGTGACAGCTAGCATTGCTACTGGAAAAGGAGGATCGACATTAATGATAATGCTTTAGAGCATTCAAGGAGATTCTGATGGAGGTTGGAAGGTGGACACAAAGGCCAAGAGTTAATGCTGTGGTTGTAAAAGATTTGAAGGCTTCTCCTGGGGGAAATCTCTCACCGACATGGACACGGAGGATGAAATTGAATGTAGCATTGACTTCATTCCAAAAAGATCTGAGGGCTGACTCTCCTGTAACCAACTGATATTTTGTTAACCCTAAAACAGGGGCCGTCTTTCTTTTTTGGCAAGTTTTGTATATATGGCATTTTTGCCTCTTTAGAAAGTAGTAGAAGTTTTAAAGGTATGAGTTTTAGAAGAGACAGAGAATTTTCAGAAACCAGTAGCAGTAGAGAAACTTAAGAGTAGCAGTAGAATAAGAGTTAGATTTGACAGAAGGAAGTAATGTATCCTTCTAGTTTTCTTAGTGTAGATGGAAACAAGCTGAAGATATAGGTTTTTTGTACACTGGTGATTGTGCCAGAGTTGTAAAAGTTGATTATCTGTATCAATAATAGTAGAAGCAACCAGATTCAAATCTACTTCAGGTTGTGTTCCTGAATGGTATTCATCTTCAGTTAATCATTTGATTTGAGAAGCTTTCAAGGAATAAAATATTATTTTATGATTTGTTTAAAATGGTAAGTTACAATCTGTTGTTGAAATTAGCACTGTGAATGAATGAAGCGGTGTGTTAATCACAAGTTGATTTTGTTCTCCAGTTTTAGTTAGCAATTCCTTGAAAGGTAACAAGTCTGGTTAAGTTGGATGAATTATTATTCTCTTCAGTTCCAAAGCTTTGATCTATCTTTTTCTTTTTCTTTAAAAACCCGAGTTAAAGTAGGTTTGAATTTATGTTTGATCTTAGAACAATCCACAAGCTCAACACTAGCAGGTCCCTTGAACATTATAGTTCCCATCAATCATTGAGTGAAATCAGCACAGTCGAGAACTGATTATAAAGACCTTGGGAGTTAAGATATCCATGTGTTATTCTTTCTCTTTCAGGAGAAACATAATAGTAATATTCTGTTTAACTGTTGTTGTGCTCATCAAAACCATCAATAGTTCCTAATTATGAACTTTCCTTGTGGAACAATTACTCGTACCTGAATTCAACATCCTAGAATCATAACTAGTATGTGTTGTTGTTGGTATTAAATCCCCATGGTACCAAGATATGTTTGACTACATCCAACGCGATATCATACCACTTGACCTAGCGACCACTCAAAAGAAAACCTTCACTCGTAGAACTTCTCGCTTTACAATCCTAGGAGATACCCTATATCGTCGTATCCTGGATGGTATGTTACTTTGATGTCTTAAAGGAGAAGAAGCACAAACAACCTTACAAAAGGTACACGAAGGTGTTTGCGGGTCCCACTCTAGCAAACCTAACCTAGTCCAAAAACTACTCAGAATGGGGTATTATTGGCCCTCCATGGAACATGAATGATTCAGTATTCTAGAAAGTGTCATCAATGCCAACAACATAGTGACCTTGTTCATGCACCATCACAGGAGTTGAGACCCATCACAACACCATGGTATTTTTCACAATGGGGATTAGACCTAGTAGGTAAAATGTCATCCGCTTCATCTAACGAGCACAAGTTTATTATCACAACAATAAAGTATTCCACTAAATGGATAGAGGCAATTCCATTGACCTACATCACTAGAAAACAAATATCAAAATTCATTCTAAATTATCTGATTTGTAGGCATGGAATTCCCTAAATGATAATAACAGACAATGGAACTGTGATTGAGGATATTAGTATGGGTCGATTATGCTTGATCCATGAAGAATCGAAGCATAACAAAGCCACTAATGCCCAATCTAAATATGATCAATCAAATTGAAGTTAAACTAGACATTCATTAAAACAAAGCATTATAAATTACAAAAGCATTAAAATGTCTACTCTAATCCATTCAAAACTTATCCCATTTTGGGAGTGGTGTCGCGTTCATGTGGAATGACGACCCTTTCCCAATCCCATGGATCAATGAGCTTGTTCCAGTCAGTTTTATTGAAGAAAACTGATGGAACGGTTGTGAGATGTGTACGAAAATATGATTTTAATCTAAATGAACATGATGAAAAAGTCAATCTACCTTGATTTATGGTAAAATGATTCAGATATGCAATTTATAAGCTAATCTAAATGATATTTAAACTAAAAAGATTCAAACCCTAATTAATAAACAAGCTAAATGGATGCATTATGGAAGCCATTAATGGAATCTATGCTATTATGCAACTAATTTAAACTAAAATATGCTAAAAGTAAGCTAAATATGAGTGTGAGTGTGAGTGATTTCAACAACATAAGTTTGATCTGAAAAAGATGGATCCATTTGTCTCCAAATAGTGTTCTATTTATAGGAAAGCAAATGAGAAATGGAGGGTTGAGATTGGAAAAGCTAATCAATGGTCAAGGATGGAGGAAACGGGAGGCACAGATCATGGATTCTCATCAATGGGTGAGAATGCAAGATGAGATTTAATCAAGGGTTCTCATTCCTTCCAAACAAACACACTTTTGACATGTACAAGAGGTCAAAAGTTAACTTTCACAAGAGGTTTCAAGATATCTTGCACATGAAGCTTTGTGAGAATATTCCCTTTCTTAAATATTAGAAGAGAAAGAATATTCTTTGGAATATTCATGGGTGAGGAAAAAGGATATTTTTCTAATTAAAAAAAAAATTAATTGTGCAAAAGGGGAGGGAATATTCCATGGGAAGATTCCCCTACAAGTGGGAGGAAAGAGATTAATTTGATAATTGCTAATTAAATAAGGTTTTAATCATGCAATTAGGGGATTAGAAGAATAAAGTGATATTCATTAAATTAATTGATTTAATGAAAAGGGGAAATGTGATGACATTTAATTAAATAACTTAGGGTTATTTAATTAAATAAGAAGATTTAGGGATTTAAATTAAATAGTTTTATTTATTTAATTTAATGAGATGAAATGTTAGTGTGAAAGGGTGGAATTAACCTGATTAAATGAATTAGGTTAATAGATGCAAATGATGCAATTAATTAAATAGCTAGGCTAATTTAATTAATTAAGTGAAAAGAGGATGGGTTTAAGAGGAAATGATGTTAGTATACCTGATTCGAGTGCATGATATCATTCAGGACATTTTTTAGTGTCTACATTTTGCCCCTCTTTGAAGTGAGGTACTTGTTGCATTGGTTCAAAGACTAATGTTGATTTTGATATTGATTTTGATGTAGAAACAAATATCAATGATCTCTTTGAGATGTTGATAGCCAAGCTAAAGTTGATTGATTTGATTGATTATTTGATAACATATTTGAGGATTCATAACAATGCAAGGATTGTGTTGAATAACATGAGGATTGGTAGGGAAAGATATATCCCAATGATGATTGATTTGATAATTTGATCAAGATTTACTAGCAAGGCTAGAAAAAAAGTTCATTAGATGATTTGATATCGAGATGATCAAAAGATGGTTGGTTTCCACCTCAATAGATCGATCGGGGAATAAAGTGTTTTGATCGGGCTCATGATAGGTGAAAATCAAATATTGAATCAAAGAACTGCAACTTTGCAGTTTGTTGAGCTAAAGATGATATAGATGCCCCATTGTGCCCCAGTGGAAGAGGGATTACTGGCATGCTATCTCAGATATTTATTTAGATATATTTTAGGATGTATAGACAGTCAGCGACTATGGGTAGCCTCATGTATATTTTGATATGTAACACATATTCGATACTTGGATATAATTGTTAGTAAATATAGAAGAATAAGAAGAATAAGATGAATGGATTGACCATTGATTTTGAGATTGATTCAAAAAGTCCAAGTCCATGATCCACTGAGACTTTATTAGAGATGGTGATGAGAGATGATGATGATGATAATTTTCTCATATCTTGGGATTGGGATTTTCCGTCATTCCTTATTTTTGATATAACACATAGACACGATGCATCAAGGTATTGAAAACCAGGATGGCATTGTATCTAGTGTAATGGACTTTGACTCTGCAAAAAGATAGGATAGTTCTTGTTCACACCTTGACATACGAAAACCTCGTTGGAATGTAAGTTAGAAGCTTAGAATATATTGGACCAAAGCATACACAATAGTTAACAATGTACTTCAAACAACTTTCCTACACACAATTAAGCAAGTATGCGCCAAGATTATTTTACAAGAATACCCACAAGAAAAGAAAATGAAAGATAATGATCAATGCCCCCATTCCTTTCTCTCTAAATATTTTTGATAGGAATCATTGAGAGGTCCTCAAAATGGGTCAATAAGATAAATCATAAGAAAAGATCATAGACAAACAGTCAGTGTTATCTATATCTCTTGCCAGTTTAAAATGTAGCTAAGGTGATTTTTGATACTGATGTCCATCACAGGAAGGATACATCCTAGGACATGTTGATTATAGGTTTGATGTAGGATGACGATGAGATTATGATAAGCTGTTGATACAAACTCCACTAACTTGTTTACCTATGATCTAGACTTTAAATTTTGACACTTAAGTTCTCACTTTATGACTTGCTATACTTTCTTTCCATTTGTTTTACCAAAGGTTGAAGGTGACACTCGATTTATCATGGATGAAGGTTTATTGCAGGTGAAAGCAAAGTGGGATGAATGGTTTTGGACATTTTTGAAATATTTCAATGTTTTTGGTATTTTTGAAAATGTTTTGAGGCTGTTTTTGGTCATTTTTGAAAGTTTATGTGAATGTTTATGTTTTTAGATTTTTGGAGGTTGTTTAGGGTTTTTTGAGATATTTGTTGTTTAGGTATTTTGAATTTCTTTTGAATGTTTTTGTGTTTTCTAATTTTCCAATGTTTTTATGTTTTCTGTTATTTGGATGTTTAGGGATTTTTTGAGAGTTTCGACCAAGAACCTAACCTAAAAGACCTATCCTAGGGGCCTTGGGGGCCGATCAAAGATAAGCCTTTCCTACTTTATACACATAGAGACCACGTAGTTCGAATAACTTGACTTATTGAAAGATAAGATATTAACAGTTGACAGATTGTCAGTTTATTATGATGGACTCCTAAAGATTGACCTAGGGTGTCTCAAGGGCACATCAATGATGGCCTTGCCTACGTTCAAGCTTAGAGTTCGACATCGTACTATTTTTTGAATTTTTGATGTTCGACCTTTTTAGGGTTTTTGACGTGTTTTGGATGTTTTGGATTTTGACTTTACAATTTTTGAATGTTTTTGGATTTTAGCCGTAGCAGATTTGGATTTTTTAGATTTTCTAATGAATGTTTTACGAATGTTTTAGATTTTTTTTTTCATGAATGTTTTTGGGATTTTTGATGGGATTTTGAGGTAAACAATACCTAGATCACAATGTTGATGTCACGTTGTGAGATATAAGACATGGATCAAGAGTTTTTTGAAAACAAGAGTGTAATAACTTGCCCTCAGTGTCTAGAAATTCTTCATAATGCAATGGATAACCAAGGTAGGTAATGTATATGCGAAGAGTTCAACAAATTTTTAGCATGCTAGATATGGTCTATGGAACTTCATGAGATAAAATTGTAAAAAGCTTGTCAAAATTTTTCCATGAGTAGAGTTGAGTACATGCCAAATCTTTGTCAAGATCAAGATAAAGTGGAATATCTGGATGAATTTGGATTGGATGGATGGAGGGAACATTGGATTTATCATCACAAGGATGAGATGCTTCTATCTAAGAAGGACCATATATACACTCAATTATACTCATGACACCTATTTTCCAGGTTTTCATCATGGTACTTTCCCAAAGTGGCACCATAGTGGTTTTCATTGGAGGACGATTTTTATTTTTTTACTATTTTTTTTATTTTTTGATTTTTTTTAAGATTTTACTCTCATGTTGAACCACCTGGAGGTATTGATGTAGAGGCCACTGTCATAACGTGCCGGTGATATCTTTCCTGAAGAAGCTGCTTTGATAGGATACGAGAACTTGAATGCAGCCTTGAAGATCTCTGATCTACCTTGTGGATACCAAAATTAACCTTGTCTATGTGCGCACATCGTGATATGGTACCTTCAAAATCCTTATGATGAAGGGTAGTTTTCAACACACGGTCAATGTGAGAATTGGATATTGTGAATGGAGTGTATGGTGACATGTATGAAGGAATATGAAATGGATTGGTCGATAGTTTGGAACTTTGACTCTCCAAACTTGGGAAGATGAGCGATGATGGGTGGGAATGAAGGTTTTTTGGAATTAGGACCAACCACTGGATATAATTTGTTCCTTGCTTGATAAGTTTTCTTTTTTATTTGAGGACTCTTTTGATGGATACATTTCCCTTTTGATTTTTCCCCATATTTTCTTTGAATAATGGAGTTTTGGAGGGATGATTTTCTTTATTTTTCTTTGGTATCCATTTGTACTTGATGTGTCCTTTTTTCTTTACTGATTCATTTTCTTTGATGATATTCACCTTGCTTTGATAGGAATTCTTCTTTTTACATTGGTCCTAGTTTGTGTATGAGATGATGGGTGAATGCCAACTCAATATACGACTAGTCGTAGCGTTGACCATATTTTCATCATAAGGATTATTTATGCCCCACATGTTGATATTTTTTGTAAACAATATTTCCCCTAGTGTTGTGAAGGTATTATTAATACCTAATCCTTTGTCCTGATAATGTATCCTCTAATCCATAGCCACTGAATATGACTTGTCATGAACACATGATATTACTATGGGTTTCTGTTGTTTAGGAATATGAATTATTTTCTTTGGTTCCATGACATTGTTATCTATTGATACTACTTCAAAAGATGTTGATGTTGACTCAAAAGAGGTCGATGATGCAAAATCACAGTAAGAATCAAGAATCTCGACCGTTGCTTGCTCTTGTGTACAAATATCAAGAGTGGGAGACTCTTGTTTTGGATGAAGAATGTTTATATGTCTGTCATAAAGAAACATCTTGGGGGTGATATCAGGGACATCTTTGGAGTTTAAAATGGTTTGGAAGATGTCCCTTAGATTTTGGTGAAACTCTAGGGATATGGGTTCTTGATATTGACTTGATTTGGAGTATCTTTCATTATCCTCAAGAGCCTCCTCTTGACATGATCCTTGGGTGGATGATATATCATTGGTAAAAGACTCTTCACAACATTTTATGGGTTTGGGTGCAATAAGGGATATTTCTTTCTCGTTTGGAATTTCTTCAACATGCCCAATAATTGAGTCATATGTGGGAGAGATATCACAATTTGATATCCACTTGATGTCATTACGGTATAAAATAGTGCTAAACACTGTTGATGGGTTTGGACTTTCTTTTAAAATAGTATCTTGATATGTATCTGATTCCTCATGTTGTGATAAATAAATATGTCCCACTATGGTATCACAAGTATTGATTACATTTTTTGAGGTTGATGCCTTTCCTGAATCTTTTGCTTTGGTATGGTCAGGCATAGGGTTTGTGTAAATTTTTAGATTTTCATTCCCATATTTTTGATCAACATGAATATCTCCTTGTTCAATAAGATCTTCTATTAGATGTTTGAGTCTAATTTGTTTTTGTGTGTTATGGCCTTTGTAATTCACAAAAATGATCATCTATATAGCTACGAGGTTTGACTTGTGGCTCTTGATAGTTTGAGAAATTTGGGAGTGTGATAAGGTTAGACTCTATCAACTACTTTAGCACATGCTCCATAGGTTCCCCTAAGGAAGTGAATTTTTGTTTAGGAGTACTGTTTGTTCTTTGTTGTCCACGTTGAGTGTTTGTAGCATTGATCATTGGTTGATTGTTTGGTGGTTGTGTGTATAGTTGTTGTGTGTTCATGGGTTGGGTGTTTTCTTGTCTAGGAGCAGTTAAGACCACCTTTGCATCAACAACACCATCACTAGTAACATTTTTTGCTTGGCCCAATAGTGGGGTTTGTTGTTAAAATTAGTGGATGGGTGGTTGTCTCTATATACTTGTGTGTTTCCCTGTGAGATTAGGGCTCTCTCGATGTTAAGGGGTGCTCTAGCGACAAGCTCGTCATAAGATGTGATGCACTGCATTTTCAAGTGGAAGGATAGATCTAGATCTATATTTTCTATGACAATGCCCACTTGTTGTTCATTGGGAAGTGGCCACTTGCTTTTACTAGCTCTTTGCCTCCATTGTTGCAATAAATTGGTGAAAGATTCTCCTTTGTTTTTTTTGAGAGTATACAAATCTTCTAAGCTTACGTCCATGTCAAGGTTGAAGGAGAAGTGATCTATGAATTTTTCAATGATTTCTTGGAAAGTTTTAATACCTAGAAGCAATTGAGAAAACCAATCCATGGCAAGACTTGTTACACTTAGTGGGAAGAAGTGCATCAAATAAGACTCATTATAGGCGACCTCCATACACATGACGTTAAACTCTTTGATATGGTCCACATGAATTCCTCCCCATTTGTATTTATCGAATTTGTGGATTTCAAAACTAGGAGGGAACGATACCATTGCGATGTTTTGATTGAATGGATATGGACATAAGTTTTGTTGTGTATGAGGATTCTTCATTTTTCCCATTCTTAGATCCTGCATTTCTTGTGTTAATGCTTTGAGTTGCGATGCCATATTGTCTTGTGGGTTTGGTGGAGGAACATATGTTGCATATTATGGGATGGTAGATGAAGTGTACACGTGATTCTAATATGATGAGGGGTTGTATGGTGTCTATGGTGGTGTAGAATAAGGTGATGGTGATTGTGGTGGAGGCGTATATGTTCCCAATGTGTTTGTATTGGCGATATTTTGTTGAGGGTTATAGTAGAAACCTTGTTGTTGTTGGGAATACTGTTGAGCTAGTAAGGCTTGCTATTGTTGTTGAGCTACAAGGGATGCTTATTGCTCTTGTTGTTATTGTTGCACCACTAGGGCTTGTTGTTGATGTGCTACTAAGGTTGCTTGATGGGGTTGATGTTGTTGTTGTGCTAAGGCTACTTGCTATTGTTGTTGTTGTTGTTGTGTTGCTAAGGTTGCTTCTTGTTGTTATTGTTGTTGTGCTGCTAAGGCTACTTGATGTTGTTGTTGTGCTACTAAGGCTACTTGTTGTTGTTGTTATTGTTGGATGGCTTGCTGATAAGCCTATTGTGCTTGCTGTAAAGCTAAGGAATGTTCTTGCAATGTATGATTGTTTGATTGTTGAGACATCTGCGATGGGTTTTGGGTGTTTATGTTTTGTGTGGGTTGCAAGTTGTTTATGAGAGGTTGGGGGTTCCCTTGGTTCAACATTCCTTGTAGGATAGTGGATTGAGGTGGAGGAATGTAAGATTGAGGTCCCATTTGATTTTGCATGACGTGGGGGACCAAGGGGAAAGATGATGTTGGTGTCATTTGGTATTGTGATGGTAATGAAACATTCAGACCTTGTAATTGATTGAAAGGGTTCCCTTGTTGTATTTGAGGTGTGATCGAGTTATTACCTTGGTCGATGGAATTCGTAACCAAGGTGTTGTTTTGATTTGGGTCGATCATAGATGGGTTTGATGTGAATGGTGGGTTGACTTGGGGTGCTTGGGTAACCACTTGTTTTGATGTGTTAATATGGTTTTTGGAACCACTTTTCAAGGGTTGACTTTGCATGAGAGTGTTATATTGCCCTTGATTTCCTACTTGAGGTACTTGGTTCACATTACTTTGTGTAACATTGGGGACACTCGGGGTATTCGGCATGATGGATGAAGATGCTTGTTCTAGAAATGTTGAGGTCATTGTGGCATCATGGAATGTAAGTAGTTTTCCAAATTTTGGTGTCCAACTTGTGTTTTGGGGAAGGTTGGTGGTTAATGGAATGGTTGTGTTGTGAATACCCACAGTTGTGTTTGTTCCTAGACATGAAGTGAGACCAAGGTTGGTTCCTATCCTAGTTGCAAGACTAGATGTTAAGGTTTGAAATGGCACAAGGGATGGAGTTTTTTGAATTTTAGATGAAGTCAAGCCTTGTTTCAATGATTGCACAACAAAATATAGGGAAATTGGAGCCTCATTTTCTAAGGATTGATGCTCCATGATTTCTTCCCTAGTAAGTCCAAATGGATTGTTTGTGACATCTTCTATCTCATACGACCCTAATGGAGATGAGGGTTCTTGTGATAGGATAACTTGACCTCTTGGATCAAATTCTTAAAGATTGGGATCACTTGAGGTGGATGGGACTTTGGTTTCTTCCATGATTCTCTTGTGTTGTGATCTTGTCTTTACCATAAATTTTGAGTCGCCTATGGGAGAGTTGTGTTGAGATTTGTAATGTTTGAACTCTCTAGTTGACTCAAATTTAGGTAGAAGGGACGCTCTAAGTATTTTTGGATCAATGATGATAATGGGAGATGAAAAGGTGGTTGATGTGGAAAGTGATATTTGCAAACGTTTTGGGACAACACTTTTGACTCAAGTTTGATGTTTTGATGTTTGGATAAAGGATGTTTATGAACTTGGAAATCTTCAGGGTAGACTCATGACCTTCAAGATGAACTAGTTCAAAGATAGTAACTAACTCAACTAAGTGCATGGAAAAGGATACATTTCACATACAAAGAAGCTAAGTTAGGGATTGGTTTGATAGATGTTCACGTCAAAAAGTGTTTGTGTATTCAAATTTTTTGCAAAGTGAGGGGTGAATGAAATGTTTGACCCAATGTTGACCTAAAGTGAACCTTTTTTTTCCAAGACCAAGGTAGTGAGAAACATGATATACCTTTAAAGTGATAATAGGACTCAAATAATTTTGGAAATAGGACCCAATGATTTTGGTAAAGTGAAATTCAATGATTTTGGATAATGGAACTCAATGATTTTGGACTCAATATTTGCAATCTTTTCCTTGTCTCAATTTTCTTGTGTTCAGGGAGTCAATGATTTGAACATAACTCAATGTGGGGTGCTCATTTGATTTAATCTTGGATTAATGAGGTTATTTTTACCACATACACTTGTCTTTCTTAAGTTAAAACTAAATGTCTATGTGAAAAACCTCATAACTTTCACAATGTCCATTTTGTGAAAATCATGAGGTTGAAGCCACAATTGCCTATGTTGTCTTTAGAAAATATGGATTGAGATATAAGTCAAAATATTTAGAAATCTCTAAGGATAGAAATCCTTAGGACAAGCAGTAATATCGAGGCTATTTCAAAAGGTATCCATATTTAGGCCAAAGTGTTTGAAATTTTGAGGAATATAGTGAATGTTTGTTTTGTAATGTTTTGGAACCAAGCAATGAATTAAACTGACTCACAATCATTTACCACCTAGGTTGAAATGGCCATACTTGTTGAG
This sequence comes from Sequoia sempervirens, assembly GCA_007258455.2. NCBI lineage: Eukaryota > Viridiplantae > Streptophyta > Pinopsida > Cupressales > Cupressaceae > Sequoia > Sequoia sempervirens. The sequence continues at coordinate 115,802 of VDFB02329179.1, read as the reverse complement.
CCCCCACTCAGATTTCTCCAAACACTAAGACATTACGAATAGTTAGAGATTTGGCGACATTGGCTCCCCTCCACGACACACACTTCTTGGGACCACCAAATCTCAAAATCCTAAAGATCCTAAGATCCTAAGGATTTTTTTGCTTCAAAAATGAATAGTATAAATGTGGGGTGGCTTCAGAACAACTGTTCTTGCACCAACAAGCATTAATGATTTTTGGCAACTAAACAATGGTTCTCAATAACAAACCGAGAACACCTAGTCATATACACACCCTCTTTGCCACTTAAGTTTCTTACTACCATTCTTGTTCCACTTAAGGCATGGTACTAGGTGCAGTATGTTATACAATCCAGGATAGAAGGTACTTTCTATTTTTGGCTTTCAGTTGTTTATGTGTTAGTTTTTCCTTGATGCCAAAACTTTTTTATGGGGTTCATGACATCACTGGTTCTATTCTTTGCATTCTTAGATTGGCTGATATGCAATTTCATTGGTTGGTGTTATGATATGCAGTGTGATATGAATGTGATGATATGCTTGGTGGATGTTGACAGGATGCATTCTCAACTTGTTTTGATACATGATGATTACAATTGGTTCATATGGTGATTCACATGGTTCATGTCATGTACTTTCAAGTTTCAGTTTTTACATGTTGGTACTGATGTTTGACATATGTTCATTATTTTAGGGCATGCATTTGCTTCAGGGTTACAAGTCACAGTGACATACATATACTGGCATATTCATTTTGAGGACATGCATTTGTTTTAGGGCATGCATTTGCTTCAGGGTTACAAGTCATAGTGACATACATATACTAGCAGATTCATTTTGAGGTATACATTTTTGCATTTTTACTTGGGCTGACATATCAAATGATATATGAGTGGCACATATTATGTTTGCACAAAACATACCAATTTACAAGAAGTTTGCATAGAAGCATGGATTACAAGTATTAACTCACTTATATGTATTCTCTTCATTGACTATTTGTTAAGAGGGTATGCGTTTTCTTCAAGACACATATGATACATAAGTGTGCTAACATTTGATACATGGTGTCATAAAGCATACAATGTTACAAGGCTTTGGACAACTTGTTTTTGGAAGGTCTACAACCACATTGTGGTCATGTGATATTGGAATTATTATTTTCTATGACTTCATATCTTTTGGCTCAGTATTTCAGATTGATAAGTTAAGGTGGTTTTCTACGCTCTCATTGTGATGAAAATTCATGCTAAAAATTCAAAAGGTCTATAGACCTTGTCATCTCCATCACATATGATATTGAGGCTTTGAATATTTTATTAATTGCATCACATTTAATTTTAAAAGATTATTAAAGTCTTTATAATAAAAGGCTCGAGCAAATTTATATGGTTTATATCGGTCTCATTGCATCTCATAAAAGGATGACTTTATTAAAAGTCACATGGCAGTGACCAAGTTATTGACAAACTATTGAGAGTCATCATTGATATTGGGTTAATGATTCATTTATCATAATGATGTCGGTGAAATTATAATGTTCATATCAGGTTGTATGAGACACAACATACATAGTTAATTGGTGACTTGGCATCGACAGTGAATGATTAATAATGTTGTGGAATGTTTTTGTCTACAATGAAAAATTGTCATCAGATTTGAAAACATAATAATGGTTTAATATTATGTTTTGATTTGTTTCAGACTTCAAAACATCATTATGTTTTATAAAGTCTTCGAAAAAATTGGAAGAAAGAAATTTAGGGCAATATTATTGTTGAAGGGTTTGGAACCCTAGCCGCCATGAGAATATTGTGTTCATAGTTGTAAATCTATTCTTCTTGGCCGACACTAAATGAGTTAGATGAGTTCCTTACAAGCATGGATAGCAGATCATGAGTCAACAAGAACTTGGTAGTTGACAATGGCTTCTTCAGCTGTACAGTTGTGGTTGTCTCCATCGATCTGGTATTTGTTTGATTTCTTCATTGCATTATCAGGTATTTGCTATTTTTTGGTTACAAGCTTGGAACGATTTGTTAAGGAAAAGGATTTTTTTTTTTTTTAAAGGAATGAAACTGTGATTAAGCTTGCAAATAATATCATTTCTTCGACAGTTATTATGTCGACTGTGATTGCTTTGTTGAAAAGAAAACAAAAACCCTTATGGGTTCTATGATTAAAATCTTGGTTGAACAATTGTGGTAAAAGGGGTTAACAGTTGTTGGTTATTATCAAATATTTTTTTGGGTTTCCAATAGTTTATTCTTATGGGTTTATAATAATTTTTATAGAGGTTATGATTCTTGAAAGAGTTAGTTGAAGACTCTTTAGGGTTTTTCTCTTGTAACCCTAACCCGAGCTGGTTTACAGTTATTCAAACTGCATACAAAGATTATTTTTTGTAGGGTCTTTAAAAGATGATCTTCAGGCATTTTCATGGGTTACTTGAAAAAAGAGGAATACGATTTTTCAAATATTCAATCTAGAAGTTGTATTGCATTGAAAATCTTTATATTGATACTCAAATTATTGTATTTAAGGAAGATGTTGTCATTCTCATACAACATTCTTCAATGTGCTTATTAATTTTTTTTATAATCTTCTATTGAAATTCTAGGACTGCAAATTGCACTTCTAGGGTTCTGATAGAATATTGTAATTGTGTTGCATTGTAAAGGAGTTGGTGCTCCTATATCTCATGAAGTTGGTGCTTCTAAATTTTGTGGAGTTGGTGCTCCTAAACTTGTGGAGTTGGTGCTCTTGAATGTGAAAGAGTTGGTGCTCTAAGTGAATAAAGGAAATATTTTTCAAGTGGTTTTTTATTCCCCAAGAGGGTTTTTCCACTCAGGACAAATTCTGGTGTTATGTGATGTTTCTATGTGTGATTGGTTCATTTGCTTGAGTTGCATAAAAATTGTTGATATCAGTCATTCATTTGTACCCTTTCTTTAAATCAAAGCATCTTGCATAAATGGTTTAGTTACAAGCTCTGATATATGTGCAAAATTTATCAAGCTAGTCTCTGTTAATGAAATATTTATCTGATTTGTAATACATTTAGTATTGTTTGAGTTCATTTTCTTCAATAGTCATTTGGTATTCTGGTTTCAAAGTTTAAAATTTTTTGACTTTACTAAATCACTGATTCACCCCCCCTCTCAGTGATTTCAATCTTCCAACACTTTCTGACAATTTCCCAACCTTTAATATAGCCCACGGTAAATGTGCTTGCAATAACTTGCCTATGAGTTTCCTGTTGCAGGGTGTGTCTCATAGCAAGTCCTCTCTTAAGGGTGACATGATTCATAAAAGTGTACTTAAGTATTTCTCTTCACTCAAGATCGCATGAAGCACAAGAGGATTGGATATGTACTATAAGTGCACACAAACAATGAAGTACACTTGAAGTGTTTCTCGTCACCCAAGATCACATGAAGCACAAGGGGATTGGATACACACTAAAAGTGTGTCATAGTAAAGCAAACACTCATTCATTTTAACCTCTAAAGCTAAGATGAATTCATTTGATGCACCAAATGAAATGTTAAGTTTCCTTGTTCAATTTTAAAATTCAAAAGACAATGATGAGATGAGGGTTCAATTTTAGTCCCATTTGAGTGTTTGTTTTAAACCAAAATGAAATTTAGTGAGGTCCTAGAACATAAAGTAAAAAGCATAAGAAATTGGGTTATAATTGCCCCAAAGTGTCAAACGCTTGTTACAATCATAAAATCTTAAGATGAGAATGCTTCTTCACTTTAATTTTTGTGTCATCCAATCCTACAAAACCACGTTAGTCTAAAAACTAGAACAACATTAGAGGCATGTTAGTACTTTGATGGCTCAAAAAAATTAAAACACATGCTGAAAAATGATTGTTAAATTTCTTACCAAAGTTGGGTGTCGCTATTTATGATAGCGTCGCTCTAGTGAGCAAGAGTGTCGCTTTGGTGAATTTGGGTGTCGCTCTACAGACAAACCAAAGAGCACGATAGTGTCGCTATTTGGTCGGGCGTCACCGTTTGCAAATATTCAATACTTCTATAAAGTATTAACATCGTCGTTTAGTTAATCAACGTTGGTGCATTTAATAAGAATCACTTTTTGAAATGATGATGGCATCACTATATGGCAACGCCCTGCAAAGGCATCACTAAAATTGAGTTGGGCATCGCTCTTTCCTACAAAAGTCAAAATGAATGGAATTCAAGATAGAAATTGATTAAATTTGATCATTTTTCCCTCCTTCTAGCACCAAAATGTGATTGAGGATATTAGTATGGGCTGATTACGCTTGATCCATGAAGAATCAAAGCATAAAAAATCTAATGCCTAATCTAAACAAGATAAATCAAATTGAAGTTAAACTAGACATTCATTAAAACAAAGCATTCTAAACTACGAAATCATTAAAATGCCTACTTTAATCCATTTGAAACTTATTGCATTTTGGGAGTGGTGTCACATTGATGTGGAATGACGACACTTTCCCAATCCCATGGATCAGTTAGCTTGTTCCAGTCAGTTTTATTGAAGAAAATTGATGGAATGGTTATGAGATGTGTATGAAAACATGATTTTAATCTAAACGAACATGATGCAAAAGTCAATCTACCATGATTTATGCTAAAATGATTCAAATATGCAATTTCTAAGCTAATCTAAATGAGATTTAAACTAAAAAGATTCAAACCCTAATTAATAAACAAGCTAAATGGATGCATTATGGAATCCATTAATGGAAGCTAAGATATTATGCAACTAATTTAAACTAAAATACACTAAAAGTGAACTAAATATGAGTGTGACTGATTTCAAGAGCATAAGTTTACTCTGAAAAAATATGGATTCATTTTTCACCAAATAGTGTTCTATTTATAGGAAAGCAAATGAGAAATGGAGGGTTGAGATTGAAAAAGCTAATCAATGGTCAAAGATGGAGGAAATGAGAGACATGGATCATGGATTCTCATCAACGGGCGAGAATGCAAGATGATATTTAATCAAGGGTTCTCATTCCTTCCAAACAAACACACTTTTGACCTATACAAGAGGTCAAAAGTTAACTTGCACAAGAGGTTTCAAGATATCTTGCACATGAAGCTTTGTGAGAATATTCCCTTTCTTAAATGATTGGAGGAGAAAGAATATTCTTTGGAATATTCATGGGTGAGGAAAAAGGATATTTTGCTAATTAAAACAAAGTTTAATTGTGCAAAAGGGGAGGGAATACTCCATGGAAATATTCCCCCACAAGTGGGAGGAAAGAGATTAATTAGATAATTTCTAATTAAACAAGGTTTTAATCATGCCATTAGGGGATTAGAAGAATAACGTGATATTCATTAAATTAATTGATTTAATGAAAAGGGGAAAGGTGATGACATTTAATTAAATAACTTAGGGTTATTTAATTAAATAAGAATATTTAGAGATTTAAATTAAATAGTTTGATTTATTTAATTTAATGAAATGAAATGTTAGCGTGAAAGGGGGAATTAACCTGATCAAATGAATTAGGTTAATAGAGGCAAATGATGCAATTAATTAAATAGCTAGGCTAATTTAATTAATTAAGCGAAAAGAGGATGGGTTTAAGAGGAAATGATGTTATTACACCTAATTTGAGTGCATGATATCATTCAGGATATTTTTTAGTGTCTATAGGAACCCCATTCAAAAATCAAAACGTCCAAGATCTTTGCTTCCAATTTTCTATCCGACATAGATTTTCCACGCCCCACTATCCTCAAGGAAATGGTCAGGTTGAAGCATCTAATAAAACCATACTAAAAATGCTAAAAAGTATTGTTAATGAAGTTAGTCGTGATTGGAATTTGCAACTAAACCTATCCTTAGCTTATCAAACCAACATTTGAACACCTATAGGTGCCATACCATTTTCCTTGGTTTACGAATCAAAGGTTGTCTTACCTATCGAGGTTGAAATCCTGTCATTGTGAATCTCATTAAAAGGCATGGTCAACAACGAAGAATACCGAGTATCCAGGTTAAATGAATTAGAACTCCTCGATGAAAGGCGTTTGAGCACGTTAAACCATCTTCAGGTTTATCAGAATCGGCTCAAACAAAGCTATGAAAAAAGATCAAAGAAAAGAAATTTCAAGTGGGAAACCTAGTGCTCAAAGAGAACCAAAAGGTACAACTAAATCAGGACGACAAAGGAAAGTTTGAACCCAACTGGTTAGGCCCATTAGTTATCATGACAAGCTACAGTTCTGGGGCCTATCAGTTGGCTACTCCCGAAGGAGAACCCTTAGCTGAACTGTTGAGCAATAGCCAACTCGAAAATTTATACACATGAAGCACATCATAATATCCTAGGCAAGAGGGTAAAAATCCAAAAAAATGGAAACAAGACAAAAAAATACAATAAAATCAAAAAGCAAGAAAAACAATTAAGAAAAATAAAATTTTCTTTGAGTGAAAACCACTTTGTGGCGTTTCTAGAATAGGTACCATAGTGAAAACCTGGAAAAAAGGTGCTATGTTTGAATAAGACTTGCATCATTATCTATCAGTACTATCCACAACATCCGCCCATTCATTTCATAATAAAACATATATCCAACCATGGCTTGTTACTAATTAAAAAAAGTAGTCTTGTCTCCAACTGGGGGAAACCTCTCGAAGCTAGTCATGGATTAGATCCTTGTGTATCCCAACACGGTCATAAAACAAAACAAAAAAAACATTTGAAAACATAGTGTGTGTATGAAAATATGCCTATCATAATGAATTCAAAACACATTCAATAAAATTTTATATCAAAGAAGCTTAAAGAAAAATAAACAAACTCTTAGTGCAGCTTCTTCAAAGTCATTTTATTGCTCCCTATCTCTAGCGTTTCGTTGATTCAAGTTGTTCTCAAATTTAGTATACCAAGCTCAACGAAATGGACTACTAGAGAATGAGATTTAAACTAAAATGCATACTATACTAAGATGCAAGATTATACTATGCTATGATAAGATTATTGCTAGAATGCAAAAGATGCAAGTGCGTAAGTGTAATTGTGTGTGTGTAACCAATGCTTGGATTCGCACATGCATTTATAGAGTTTTTTGAGGATTTTGATTGGTTGAGTTGATCAACGGCTGTGATAATTCCTGACAGATCGAACGGTCGAAGATGGATAAGACTGGAGAGAAAAATAGAAGAAAACGAAAAAAAAGTAGGATTTTTCCATTTTCGTGGAAGAGATAAGATGAGATGATAAAAAAACATCTTTTTAGAAGATAATGGAAAGATACTGAGAAGATAAATAATGAATTATCAAATTCAATTATTTATTTATGGGTGCATGTAGATTTTTCTTAATTAAATAAATATTTAATTGTGATTTGAAGAAAGCAGATCTTTAATTAAATAAAATATTTAATTAAATTTGAAGAAATGACATGTGTATGAAATTAATTAGAAGAAATTTTTAAATAGAAGAAAAGAAATATTTAAATTTAATTAAAACAAAATATTTAATTAAATTCAAAAGATGATAATTAATTTAAATAAATAAAAATGTATTTATTTAATTAATTAAGTAAACATGTGAATAATTAAATAGAATAAATTTATTCAATTATGGTGGGAGAATAAAATGAATGAACAATATAATTAAATAAAATAAATTTAATTACATGTAGAAGACCTTAGAGAAATTAATTAAATAATAAATATTTAATTAAATGCCAGGATTAATTAGACATGACTAATTTTATGCACATACATTTTGCCTCTCTTTGAAGTGATGTGTGAAACGCATTGCTTCGAAGAAAATAAAAGTTTTTCCCCTGATATGTTTTTGATGCTAATGCTGATGATGCCCCCTCGGGAGGTAAATCACGAATGATGATATGCGTTTTGAAAATGTGATTAAAAAAAACTTGATTGGATGATGAAATTCTGATGGTGATTCAGTGATTTAGCTCCTGATAATTGGTGTAAAAGATGTCCCTAGTAAAAAAAATAAAGTTATAGAAAATAAAATGCCACCAAAACCCATCTTAATTGACCCATATAAGGTAAAAAGGGTAAAAAAGTGGAAATCATTTTCACCTGTTTACTATAGTGATTTTTATGCTCTGACAGTGACTTGGCGAGATGCAGATTCCATTTTAGAGGCATAGATTTGAGCGCGCCCGCCAATACCAGACACCAGTCGCATATGGACCACTGGTGAGTCGATTGAACCCTTTATGATTCGATTTTTTTTTTATTTTGATCAATTTTTAAGCTTTTTTGCGCAGATTTAGGGCAAAAAACTAAAGTTTTAGCACGTTCGCCTATCTGTTTTAGCGCATTCAAAAAATTTCATAGCGCATCTAGGATGTTCTTTAGCGCATATAGGTGTAGGGTAAAATTAGGTTTTCTAGCGCATACGAAGTGTAGATTAGCGCTTATAGGAGTCAAGTTCGGTTAGAAAACTTTAGCGCATCTAGGGCACAAAGTTGCGCATTTAGGGATTGGCCGCAACAAAGGTGGATTAGCGCATCTAGGATATGAATTAGCGCTTTCAGGTTTTAGCGCATCTAGATGATGAAATAGCGCATCCGTGGGGTATCTTAGCGCATATAGGGTTTTAGCGCTTTCGAGTTTCAACGCAACAGAGGCACAAATTAGCGCATCGAGGAAATTGTTGGCAGAATGCGAGTGTGATGAAAAATGATGGTGTATACATTGCTTCCTTGGTCAATAGATAGATAAATTATCTTGCCATCATGCTGATATGGATAGAAATGATAGAAAATCTTATGATTAACTGATAACTTTGCTTCCCCGAATAGAAAACAAAGAGTAGATAGCTGATAACTTTGTTTCCCAAAAATGAAAAACAAAGAGTAGATTGATTGAGTTGATTGATTGATTGTCTGATAACTTTGCTTCTCATGAATGAAAAATAAAGAGTAACTGTCTGATAAATTTGATTTCTACGATAGAAACCAAATAGTAGATGATGGGATTCAAACATATTTGCATTCATGACTGAAGTACAAATGGAAAAAAAATGATTGGACTGTTGATAACTTTGCTTTCCTGAAAAAGAAAAAGAAATAGTATAATGATGATAGAGTATATTGATGTTATATTCAGATAGATAGATGCAGCAGTGATTGCATGATATGATTGATTGCATGATATGGATCACTGATATGGGGCACTGATATGATGCATGGATATGATTCGTTGATTAATTTGATATGGGTCACTGATATAGTTCACTTGATAGATAGAGCACATGATATGAGTTTGATTAATTGTCCTTATGATGACCAAAAAATAGGAGGTTTTCCACAACCTCCAGATTAGAGAGCGTTTCCCGATATGTTGGAATCAGGTAGGAGAGCTGACTCCAGCAGAGATACAATGGATAGGTGACTGCGGGTTGGGATCTTTGTTGACTATCCCGCGAGGGATTCGAGTCAACAGGGGATTGTTGACTGCATTGGCAGAGAGGTGGCACTCTGATCATAACACCTTTCATTTTCCGACTGGTGAGATGACCGTGACACCCAAGGATGTGTACAGGATTCTAGGGATTCCCGTGGTAGGTGCGCTTGTGGTTTATGACCACAAGGAGATAGGAGGGACCGAGGCACTGAAGAGGATATGCAGTGATATGTCGATAGCAAGATATTGGGTGTCGTGGGAGGATTTCAGTAGATATCCAACCTTAGTTGCTGTGTTGGGTGCATTCATTGGCGGCTTCCATGGACCAGACCATCTGTTGAAGGGATTTTTAGTTGGTTGGGGTAGGATGCTAGAGTGGATGGTGACTTAACTATGGAGGTATGCCTGGGGGAGCTACATTTTGGCTCATTTGTATCATGATCTACATCAGGTGGTATACCGAGGATTGACTAGTTTGGCTAGTAGTGTGACTCTGCTCCAGATCTGGGCATGGGAGCATATTGCGATTATGAGGCCAGAGTGTGCTAGGGCTAGGCCACCAGGCAGGCTGTATGTATATGCATATTCAGGTGCACTTGTCCAGCCCAAGCTGGGCAAGTTGGAGTACTGGCGGCATGTGTTAGATGATGTGGATGCAATTATATGGAGGTCGTACACAGATTGTGACCCCTGGGACACAGATCATTTGGAGATGCCATTTGTCTGTATGCCCCGATATTTGATAGGATAGACCCCGTACATTATTGAGAGGATTTTGGCCTTGCGGGTTCAGAGATAGTACAGATACACGTAGAGGATGCCACAGGGCGTTGCTCACTATGGGCGGCGCAAGGATGATCCTGGATGGGGACGATGTATTACATACCAGGTGGCATATACAGAGTACTCTAGCTTATAGCCTGAGGGATGGGCATATAGGCCAGAGGTGACAAATGTAGGTATGTCAGATGATTACTTAGTGTATTTCCACACACATCAATTCCCATGATTTACATGCCCAGATGAGCCAGGGCCCATTGCAGTAGCACAGTAGCCAAGGGTGGAGAGACAAGAGGATGTGGCTGACGGAGAGTAGGCGGTGGGTGGAGGAGAGGAGGAGGAGAGCGAAGACGAGGAGGAGGGAGGCAGATATGAGGATAGCTCAGATGATGGGGGAGATGGTGGAGGGGAGGATGGGAGGGAAGTGAGGCAGAGGTTAGACATCCTAGGTAGTGCTCAGATTGTACGAAGGCCTAGATCTAGTGGCAGACCACAGACCATTATCAAGGTTTCCTCCTCATCACAGCAGACATAGATAGACATGCTACAGGCCCAGGTGCAGACTGTTCAGGATCAACTAGGTCAGGCACAGAGTTTGATAGCGTAGTTACAGGCACAACTTGTACAGGCACAAGCTCAGGCTCTAGCACCGACACAGGTACCTCCTCCTGCCCTAGTCCCACATATAGCCCAGTTGATAGCAGAGAGAGATGCTTTTAGATGACGGGCAGCAGAGGTAGAGGGTGCTGCACAGAGGCTTATGGGCAGTGTTCAGAGTGTATCCTTACGAGAGGCCATGGCAGAGGGGTTCGAGATGGCCAAGGAGGTTGAGCACTATTGGGTTAGATATGGGGAGTTGTGTCCTCCCGACCATCGAGAGCCTTACCCGCGGTCCACTAGCAGATCGAGGACTAGATCACGGATGTCAACACATGGCTGAGAGGTCACAGGGCCTCGACAGGATCCTGACGTAGGGGGTAGTGGCAGGCCACCTTCTTCCAGACCAACTCCATCAGGGGCTTCGACCAGCTAGCTTATGATCTTGTGATGTAGATGTATTTCACACATGTATATCATTTTTTTTGGACCATGTATATTTTATTTTCATCATATCCCATGTATCTCCCTTTGTACTATTCAGTTTCATTGGACATTGGACATTTGTATCATTTATGATGAGCGATGATATGCAGCGGCGATGATTTTTGATGATGATGTGTGTTTAGGAAATGATGATATGATATGGATATGCATTTGTTCATATTTGTTATGAGATGGATTTTGATATGCATTTAATATTTTGAGAACTAATTTTGTGATGCAGGATGATTTGATATGATGTGTTTATGATGATGATGAAAATGATTGATGATGCGTAATAATGATGTCATGCAGGTGGATGACTTATGATGTGATTATGAAAATATGCCATGGGATATTTGATATGTTTTATGAAAAATGTTGTTTGGAAAATGATATGAAAATGTATTTATGGAATGTTTGTTTTTGGATTTTCAAATGCAAGTAAATAATTATAATATGATGGAAAATGAATGTTGTGTTTGTGAAATGCATCATGAGTTTGTAAAATGGTAGGATGATATGATAGATGATTAGAGATGTGATATGCAAATGATAATGAATGTATATGATTAATATTGATGAAAGGTATGATGAAATGATAGATGATATGCATTGCAATGTGATGTAGTGAAAATGATAAGTGATAACAAGCAGAAATGAGATGTTTAGAAATGACAATGTAATGATATGTTAATGAAATAATAATAATAATAATAATAATGATAAGAAGATAATAAATGATAAATGATAATGCTATAATGATAAAATGATATGAAATGGTAAATGATGATGATATGAAAAATGATAATAATAAAATGAAATAGATGAAAAGATAATGAAATGATAATGAGAGAAAATGAAATGAAATGAGATGATAGATGATAAAATGAAATGAAATGATAGATGATAATGGAATGAAATGATAGGTGATAATGAAATGAAATGATAGATGATAATGAAATGAAATGATAGATGATAAAATGAAATGAAATGATAGATGATAATGGAATGAAATGATAGATGATAATGAAATGAAATGATAGAGGATAATGAAATGAAATGATAGATGATAAAATGAAATGAAATGATAGATGATAATGGAATGAAATGATAGATGATAAAATGAAATGAAATGATAGATGATAAAATGAAATGAAATGATAGATGAACTATATGGCATGCATGAAACCTAGATGAAATGATGGAGATGAAAGATAATAATGAAACAAATGTCCAACTGTCCTCTACAGAGAGTCCAAAGATATATGGCAACCGTTGAAATTTTTAGCCTTGCAGAACTCTGATGTGAATCCATTATGTAGTCATATACAATGATCTAAAATGAAATGCAACTAAATGAAATGAACCATTTGTTGAGCCTTTTTGTTAGCTTTCCTGAATCATCATAGAGCCTTTTAAAATGTTGGAAGTATGTACAAGCATCAAAGGGGAAATTAGCACCGATGATGACCTAAGTACAACTTTCATGATTTATGATATAGCAAGCGAACACAAGCATCGAGGTATAATTGAACCGAGATGACCTGAGCATTTCTTGCATAAACAGACAAAGATTAACCACTTTCTGATGCAAATGTGGAACTGTCATCAATGATATTGCTTTGGAAATCATGTCTCGCAACATATTTGCACCAGATTGATAGTTAATCTCAAGACTACAGACAAAGAAAAATCATTCTCTTTCCTCGTTACTCTAGTTCAGTACATCATTGAATGTGCTCCAGAGAGATGATATCAAAAATCAAATGACCATTGTTCAAAATGTAATACTGCTATTCCAAACATTATTCAGATTATAGATCATCTAGATATGAGTCATGATTTGATATTTGCTGAAAATTGTTGTGATATAGATCAATGATTGGATAGGTGTTCATGTGATTTGATTGTTTGTTCGCATGATTGGATTTTTCCATTGTCTAGCTATTTTTCTATAACCTGAAAGTTGATTTGCCCCCAGCATGGTCAATTTTTTTCCCCCTGCACTGACACAACTTTCTAAAAAGAATATATACAATGATCAAGCCATGGTAAAAAAATTATCGCTCTAGGAAAATGATGGCAGTATGATGCTATTATGGCCTTAAGATGGTGCCGAAAATGATGCAGGAAAAGAAGGTTGAAAAGCTAAGTGCAGAATATGAACTAATAAATGGAGAGCTACAGATAGCGTCTGTTTGCCAGATTTTCACTATTTGTTTTTATTGTATTTTTTGATCTTTTTGATTTTTTGTATTTTTCTTATCAATAGACTACCTGTTACCAAGTTTTCACTCAATGACATTTTTTTTTTCAGGACATTTTCTTATTTTTTTTGTATTTTTTCAAGACATTTATGGATGATGATAGCTGAATTAAACATAATATTTCTTCAGGTGCATGTTGTTGATGGGTTCATCAAACAAGTCCCCTTCTGGTGTCGATAGCTTGTAGGCTCCTGAACCGTATATTGCGATAACCACATAAGGACCTAGCCAATTTGGTTCAAACTTTCCTTTCTTTTCCCTATCTTGTTGATTTTGTGGATTTTCTTTCAAAACCAGATCACCCACCTGAAAGGTACATGGATTTACTTTGTGATTATAGCTATGAAACATCATCTGTTGGTATGCTTTCAATTGGTCAGCTACTCTTTTGTCTCTTTTCATCTAGGAGTTCTAGCTCTTGTAGTCAGGAAAATCTGTAGTCATCATTTGTTGTGAGACCTTTCAGTGATACTCTGAGTGAGGGTATTTCAACTTCTAAAGGTAATATGGCTTTTGCTCCATAGACAAGAGCATACGACGTTGCTCCTATTGGCGTGCAGACACTGGTTCTGTAGGCCCATAAGGCGGGAATGAGTTGAACATGCCAATCTTTCCCTGAATCATTCACAGTCTTCTTTAAAAAATTTAGTATAGTCTTATTTGAGGCCTCTGCTTGGCCATTCCCTTGTGGGTAGTAAGGTGTTGAATATCTGTGTTGAATATGAAATCTCTCACAAAGTTCATCAACATCCTGATTCTTGAAAGGTCGTCCATTATCTGTAATAATGGAGTTGGGAATGCCATACCGACAAATAATATAGTTGAGTATGAACAATGATATTTGTTTGCCAGTAACTTTAGTAAGAGGTACTGCCTCAATCCACTTGGTAAAATAATATGTGGCTGTGATGATGAACTTATGCCCGTTCGATGATGAAGGATGAATCTTGCCTACTAGATCTAACCCCCATTGGGAGAATGGCTAGGTTAGCGTAAATGGTTGAAGTCCCTGTGCAGGAGCATAAATGAGATTCCCATGAATTTGGCATTTTGAGCATGTTTTCACAAAAGTGAATGCTTCCCAGTCCATTGTAGGCCAGTAGTCACCCATTCTAATCAATTTCTTGGATAAGGTTAGTCCACTCGAATGAGTACCACAAATGCCACCGTGAACTTCTTGTAAAGTTTTGTCAGATTCATCACATTGAAGACATCAAAGTAGAGTACCATCAAGACCACAGCGATAAAGGGTGTCGGCGATAAGAGTATAGCAAGAGGTTTGGTGGATAAAGTTACGTTTTTGGTTACAAGATAAGGTAGGTGGTAAAATGTCATCTTTTAGGTAGGCATAAATCTTTCCATACCAAGGTGAATCGGATCCTACCAAGTGGCAAATGATTTGGCTTTCAGGTGTGTCATAGGAAATTGTAAATGATTATTCCACCAGAAATTCATAGCAAGCCTGATTTTCTGGGAGTTGTAACAATGATGCGATTGTAGCCATGGCATCGACTACTTTGTTATCAAGCCCTGGAATTTGTGTGAATGTGATGTCCACAAAGTACTTCTTGAAGTCGTCAACCATCTTTTTATATGGAAATAGTTTGTCATCTTTGGTCTAATAATCATCATTGATATGATTAATGACTAACTGTGAGTCGCCATACACTTGTAATTCTGTAATCCTCCATTCCAATGCTATTTTAAGTCTAGTGATTAATGCTTCATATTCGGCTATGTTGTTGGTGCATGGAAACATCAACCTATATGATCGAGGAATGGTGTGTCCTTGGGGGGTGACAAAAAGTATGCCTGCCCTCGATCCATGTTGAGTGAAATAACCATCAAAATATAAGGACCATGGTTGTTTGGATTCTGCAGTAAAGACATCAGCATCTGGAAATTCAATGTGCAGGGGATGGTCTGCTTGCAGTGGTGCTTCAGCTAGTTGATCAGTGATAACTTGTCCTTTGATTGCCTTGTGATCAACATAATGGATGTCAAACTCACTTAGAATCATTAACCATTTTTCTAACCTTCCTGTCAATGATGCCTTGCTTAACAGATACTTGATTGGATCAATCTTTGAGATAAGATTGATTGTATGAGTTAACATGTAATGCCAAAATTTTTGTGAAGCAAAGACTACTACTAGGAAAGCCTTCTCGATGGAAGTGTAGTTGAGTTCATGACTTGTTAGTGTTCTGCTGATGTAATAAATTGCATGTTCTTTCCTGGTATAGTCTTCTTGCGCTAGCAATGCACCCAAGGATGTCTTTGTTGTGGCAATATACAAGATCAGTGGTTTGTCTGGATTTGGTGGTACTAGAACTGGTGGAGTCATTAAGTAGTATTTGATTTGTTGAAAAGCCACTTCACACTTGTTATCCCACTTGAAAGGAACATTCTTATGCAGTAGATGTGTGAAAGGTAGACTTTTGTCAGCCAGTTGTGCAATGAACCTTCATATAGATTGAAGTCGTCCCTGTAATGATCTCAACTGACTAATATTCCTTGGTGGAGGCATTTCCATAATTGAATGTACTTTGGTAGGATCTACTTCAATTCCTTTTCCTGATACTATGTATCCTAAGAGTTTTCCAGATATGACCCCAAAAACACATTTCTTGGGATTGAGGCGAACTTTGAATTTCTCCAATCTTGCAAATATTTTGGACAATATTTTGAGATGTCCTTCTCTGGTGTATGACTTTTCCAATATATCATCTACATAATCTTCCATGAATGTGTGCATCATGTCATGAAAAATTGTAGTCATAGCTCTTTGGTATGTAGCCCCAACATTCTTTAAACCGAAAGGCATGACGTTCCAACAGTAAGTCCCCCAAGGACATGTGAAAGTTGTTTTGTCCTGGTCTTTAGGCGCAATCTTGATTTGGTTATAACCAGAAAAACCATCCATTAGTGAATACATGGAATGGCTAGCCATTAGATCAACTATAGTATCAATGCTTGGAAGAGGGAAATCATCCTTAGGACATGCCTTATTAAGATCTCTAAAATCTGTGCACACTCGAACACTTTTGTCAGGTTTGGATACATGAACAATGTTGGAGATCCATTCTGCATAGTCAATTGATCTTATAAATCCCAAAATCGAGGAGTTTCTTAAGTTCTTCTTTAACTAGTAGTGCCACATGAGGATGCATCTTTCTAAGTTTTTGTTTCACAGGCTTTACTCCTAGTTTAATGGAAAAGTGATGCATTATAAGATCAGGATCAAGACCTGGCATGTCTGCATAAGACCAAGCAAAATTGAATTGATTTGTTCTAAGAAATTCCATGAACTCCGGTACTTCTTTATCTGTCATTGATGCTGCTAATTGTAGAATCCTCGGTTTCTCTGTAGTTTCAAGATTAACTGCTTTTGTAGGCTCAATCAAAATAGGTGATCGCTCATGATAGTGCTCCGGGAGAGTGTCAAGCATCCCATCATTTTGTGCCTTAAAAAAGTTTTCACCATCTGATACACTCTTTGTTTTATCTTTTGCTTGATCTAATACTGCCAGATTCTTGTTTTCACCATTAGATATTTCTTTTTTATTTTTACTTTTGCAGCTAGGAGACTTGACACTCTCCTGATTAAAGACTATGCCAAAAATCGCTAATGGAACAATCATTTGTGTCATCTGTGGAAAGGAAGTTTACGATAGCTTCGTCATTTGGGAATATGGGTATATCGATAGGTTCAAATAGATTTCAGTCAATGAGATCCAGATGAATAAGCGATAGTCAGTCATTAGGTTGCGTGAAGTCAGCTATGGTTATGGTCATAACTGAGTTGTCTGGAGGATCCAAGGTATGAGGTGGATCAATGATGATATTGTTCTCATGATAGTCTTGTTCATTTAAATCTGACTCAGTATTACTAGAATCATAGTCACTTTGTAGTTTCATTTCTCGTGTTTGGGACCCTGACCCTTCACCTTCGATTAGAGTTGGGGTATACTTGTCTATTACATCAACCTTTTTGTCCTTCCAGAACTCATCATTGTAAATGGTGTCCCATTCATATTCAGCAGAGTTTGTGTCAGAGTTATTATCCACGAAATTCTGAATTGTTGCCAAACATGCTTCTCTTGAATCTTAACCTTCTTGCAATGTGAAGACAGTGCCATGCAGTTGTTTGGATGTTCTTTCTTTTGAGTTAGTATCATAGCCTAATCTGGTTTTCTCTTTTGCAACAAAACCTGGAAGGTGAATAGGCTCAACTACTCCTTTTCTTTTTCTGATAGGAACCTTATCATAGCCCATCTTCTGCATGATTGAATACCCTTTTCCATATCTATCTGTTGGTAATGTGACATTAAAAACTACTTCATCTTCATCTTTATAGAGCTAGTTTAGAATTTCTCTATCCTCAGGATCCTCCATGGGGAATTTTTCTTTGATGAATCGTCCATTAAACTTTGTGCTTGGCTCTGTTGGTGGTTTCGTTGATGTTGACGTTGCTGATATTTGATGTTGTGTGATAGAAGGTTGTCCATGTGAGCAAGGTGATGTAGGTAAATTAGCCAAACAGAGAGAGTACTCCCTGACTCCATGGTCCTTGAATTTCAATTTCTTGTCAAAACTATTGGTTAACTGACTGATTTGTGTATCAATCTTGAGAGAAGTACTAGCACAAGCTTCTCGATTGTTAGGAACCAAAGTATCTTGACTAGCTTTGATGTTGGCACAAGTTTGGATATTTGATTTATCGGCTGGTATCGTGATTTCCTGTCCATCATAAGGAAACTTAAGACATTGATGATATGTGGATGGGACAGCTTGCATTTCATGGATCCAAGGATGACCCAACAAGATGTATGCAAGATCACGATCTAATACTTGAATGAAAGTATTTTTGATAACAGGTCCCACTCTGATTGGTAGCATGATTAAACCCTTGGACGCTCTTTCCTTGTTCTTTCCTCGTCATCATAGGCTTTAATAGTAATCTTTCTTCTAGGATCAATGGAGTCCTCAGAAAATCCTAAAGCCTAAACTAACTTCATGGTACATATGTTCAAACCAGCTCCTCCATCTATTAGGACACATCTAACATGAAACTTGTGGACCATGACTTCTAAGTATAATGATGAATTGTGGGGATGAGTCATGGAAACATCATCTTTTTTAGAAAAATGAGAGACATGTGGGTGAAGACAAGTGTCCTACCATGGCTTGAAATTGGTCTACATCCAAATCAGTGGATACAGTTGTTTCAACGAGGGCCTTTTCGAGAATTTCCTTATGTGCTGGGGAAATCTTCAAGAGTTCTAAGATAGAAATTTGAGCAAGAGTTTTTCGAAGTTGGTTGACTAAGTCATATTGATGTTGAGGTGGAGGCCCAGTGGACTTTGAAGAGGCACCCTTTAAGACAACTTTAGCTTGTGCCCTTGTTGTTGCATTGACTTCCCTGTATTCCACCTTCTCATTGACTTTAATAACATTGACCCATTCATCATCCGTGTAGATATGATTAATTATCGGATCATCAATATGATTCACACTTTTTCCAGAAGACTCACCTTTTTGATAGTTGGGTAAAGGGTTGCGAAATGCTTGGTGGTCTTCATTCGATTGTTGATGTCCTTCTATTGTGATGGTGCCATTTTTGATTAAGTCTTGAATGGCATTCTTCAAGGCTTGACAATTATTTGTGCGATGACCTTTGCACCGATGATAGTCACAATAGTATGCCTCATTCCATGATGGAGGCTTCACACTGGGTTCATAGTTTCATTGAGGTGGCAGGGTAATGACATTTTTAGCCATCAACTCTTTGAATGTAGATTCCAAAGATTGACCCAGTGGAGTGTAAGTTCTTCTACTAGAGAAGAATGAAAATCGTTGTGGATTTGTGTTCGAGGTATTCCCTAAGGAGTTGTTATTGTTACTAGTTCCTCGGTAACCTTGATTGTTGGCAGTCCCTTGATTGGGAGTAGAATGTTGATTCACATTTTTCCTCGGAGGAGGAGGATTGTTTCCTTGATTTGTGACCGAGTTGACATTGTTATAATTGTTGTTGCGAGGAGCACTTGGAGTACTAAGGACAAATGGCTTAGTCGATACATGATTTGCATCAACAACACCATCATTCACCACGTTCTTGTTGCGAGTCCAAAATTTAGACTTGTCCTGATTGTTGTGATGATTGGATGAGCTAGGATTGTCCTTTTCAAGCTTTATTATTCCTCTTTTGATCAAAGCACTTTCAATGGTTATAGCATCTTCAATCAATTTCTAAAAAGAGGGGGGACAATGTAAATTCAAATGATAGCTCATTTCTGAATTCAAGTTGTTAATGAAGGTGACCATCTTTTCCTTTTCAGGAACAGGATGTGGATATCTAGCGAACATTCTTCTCCATCTCTGAAGAAAAGTAACAAAAGGTTCACCAGGTTTTTGTGCAACTTTGCAGAGATCTATCATAGTGATTTGGTGTTGGATGTTGTAGGAATATTGTAATATAAACATATTGATTAATTCCTCAAATGTCTTGACAGGAGGTGTGATTTTTGATAGCCATTCCATAGAGTGAGCTCCAAGACTCCTAGGAAACAAATGCATCAAGTAAGTGTCTTCATGAGTGAACTCTAAAGTCATGTTTCAGAAGTCTCTAACATGATCGATTGGATCCGATTTCCCATTATAACGATCAAATTTTGGAATTTCACAATGTTTGGGAAATGGAATCATGTTGAGACTTCGATCGAAAGGATAAGGACAAATGTCCTCAAGAGTATATTTCTTTGTTGTGTTTCCCCCTTGTAACTCTTTAATTTGTCCTTGAAGTGCCTTAATTTGTTGAGTCAAAGCACTAAGATCAGATGGGGGTGTTTCTTCAGGTTTGCTTTTCAAATTCTCGGTATCAAAGTCATGAGGCAATTTAGCTCCTTGGTCAGCTAGATAGAGGAAATATTTTTCTTTATCGCGTTGCAAGATCTTTTCTATGGATTTGTGAAATTTGGGATCTTGCTCAGCCTCTTTAAGACGTTCTTCATCTCGTTCATCATCACTATCTATATGGGTTTTTCTCATGTCTTTGTATTTGTGGAATGGATTTTCTTCTATGTTATACATGTTGCTGTTGAAAAGTGGATTACGACTTATACTGTAAAGAGGATTACTGATTTCTCCTTCTTCTTGAGTGTTTTGGGTATGACCTTCTTGTTGGATTTCGTCCTTCAATTTATTGTACTGAGATCTTGTAGAGATAGGCATATGATT
The DNA here is from genome assembly GCA_007258455.2 of Sequoia sempervirens. Lineage (NCBI taxonomy): Eukaryota > Viridiplantae > Streptophyta > Pinopsida > Cupressales > Cupressaceae > Sequoia > Sequoia sempervirens. The sequence goes on along the minus strand of VDFB02329179.1, from coordinate 95,025 downwards.
TTGAAGAGCTCTTCTAAACTTAGATCATAGTTCTGATAAGTGCGACAATGATGATATCTTGATCTGATAAGATGGGAATCCTATGATATGATCAAAGATGTTCCTAATTTTTGATTGTGGCTTCCAATGATGAAGGATGTCAAAATCCTGTTGGGGAAGTTGAATCAATAATCAAAATTTTGTTTGAAAGGTGCACTCTTAAGGTTTGATCTTTGTTTTCGAAGAAAGGTTTTAAGATCACTGAAGGATTTGACTGGGATGTGATGGATATTCAATAGAAGGTTGTGGTATATTATCAAACTCAAGAGGTTGATTAAGATTATGTTGTTGAGATAGAGCTAGTCTTTGATAATAAGCTCGAGAATCCAAAGGCTCTACAATGTACTCATTAGTGAATCCCCTAACAAAGTCTTGGTATCTATGAAGAAATCCACGGTAATGAAGCAAAACGTGTCGACTTTTGTACAAATTTTTTCTTCTTTGCAATGTTTTCTTGTACCCTAAATGTTTCTTGGGTTTCTTGATCCTATTGGAAACTGATTTCTTGACAATTTTTTTTATTTCCATTCTCTAAGCATGGGAGAAATATCAGTATGTTACTGGACCAAATATATCAGAAAGTCAGGTTTGTGAAAAAAATGACAGAGGCAGATGTGCTACTCCATACCCTATATGCACTAAAACAGTTTTTTTCAAAGACAGTTTTTCGAACAGTTTTTGAATGATTTCAGTTGTTGTTTTTCATGTTCATTTCAGATGATCTTTTATCTAAATTAATGTGAATGAAAACACAACAAACACTCTGAATTAAATGGAATGTAACCAAACACAGATAAAGAAAGAACATCCTATGCTAAAGCCAGGACAATATCCACTAGATTCCACGCGGGTTTCCCCAGCCGTATATCGGTAGTGTGTGAATTTAGAAGCTTGGCTGCATAGGCTCCCCCTTACAGTGCACTCTCTTCTCAGGCCAACCAAGCTTCCAACCCCCATGAAACTCCCATGGCAGATTGATCGCCTCTACTACAGACTGCGAAGATGTGGATGCCTTCACACCGACCGGTGCTATGCTAGCAAATAGAAGGTTTTTGGTTCACTAAACAATGGTGTTTAATTCAGGACCCCTGTTCGAGTTGCCATACATGGGGTGCAAGATTAAGCTTCGTTTAGGAGGCACTCTATCCTGAAGAGGTTAGGCTCAACAGGGTTTTGGGGAGTACAACTTGGTCCATATGACACATTTGCACTCATAATCTTAGGTTTTCCCTTAAGATTCACATTTGTATACCGGTCGGGGGTAGCTTGGCTTTAGCTCCATTGCCGGTTTGAGTCACGTTGGGGTGATGAAATCCCCAGGCAGGCCCAATTTCTAGAGGCAATAATCATTTCTCTTACACCCAGGATCGCATTACTGCGCAAGGGGAGAGGATACTTCAGTTATTGCATTAGGGTTACACAGGGATAAAGTGGGTCTGGATTTTTGATCACCTAGTTTGCACAGGGTGAGAGCATAGTCACCTACCACTTTCAAGCACAATCAAGTAGAGTAAACAGATTCATTTTAATGCACCAAATCACAATGATTGAAGTTAAGTGAAGATATTGCTTCACAACCGACATGGGGTTCATTTTAGCTGCATGATCAAAGTGTGGTGACTATCCTAGATTGATTCATTTTAAACCATAAAAGATCCTGTCTGCGGAATGCGTCAGACTCAGAATCTTGTTTTTGTGTTACAACTAGATGCGCAGAAATAGACAGTATATGCATAGAAATAGATCCCAAATGCGTAGAAACAGACCCTAAATGTGCTACAGAAAATCCTAAATGCTCTAAAACAATTCTTAAATGCGCTACTTTAATTAAACGCAAATTTAAATCTGCAAATGACACATCAATTAATGCTCTAAAATCTACCTTAAATACACTAATTTAACTCTTAAATGTGCTACTTTAACTCTTAAATGCACTACTTTAATTAAATGAAAATTTAACTCTAAATGTAATGAGACTATATGCGCTATTCTATCTCTCAGATGTGCTAAATTAACTCTTAGAAGTGTCGAAATAGTCCCCAGATGCGTTGAAATACCTACAAAATAGAAGTATTAAATTCTCAGATGCGCTGCAGAAAGTATCGGATGCGCTAAAACGCTGAATTTTTTGAAAGCCGAACTCCAGAACGTGGAAACCTGTCAGAATGCTCTACAAGAAAAAGTCAAAATCAGGGCATAGGCCCCACAGTGGGCACCATTTTATGTGTATATGAAAATATGCCTATCATAATGAATTCAAAACACATCCAATAAAACTTTATATCAAAGAAGCTTAAAGAAAAATAAACAAACTCTTAGTGCAGCTTCTTCAAAGTCATTTTATTGCTCCCTATCTCCAGCATTTCGTTGATTCAAGTTTCTCTTAGATTTAGTATACCAAGCTCAACGAAATGGACTACTAGAGAATGAGATTTAAACTTAAATGCATACTATACTAAGATGCAATATTATACTATGCTATGATAAGATTATTGCTAAGATATGATTATTGCTAGAATGCAAAAGATGCAAGTGCGTAAGTGTAATTGCGTGTGTGTAACCAATGCTTGGATTCGCACATGTATTTATAGAGTTTTTCGAGGATTTTGATTGGCTGAGTTGATCAACGACTGTGATAATTCCTGACAGATCAAACGGTCAAAGGTGGATAAGACTGGAGAGAAAAATAGAAGAAAACGAAAAAAAAGCAAGATTTTTCCATTTACATGGAAGAGATAAGATGAGATGATAAAAAATCATCTTTTTAGAAGATAATGTAAAGATGCTGAGAAGATAAATAATGAATTATCAAATTCAATTATTTATTTATGGGTGCATGTAGATTTTTCTTAATTAAATAAATATTTAATTAAGATTTTGAGGAAATCAGAAGATTTCATAATTAAATGAAATATTTAATTGTGATTTGAAGAAAGCAGAATATTTAATTAAATTTGAAGAAATGACATGTGTATGAAATTAATTAAATAAAATATTTAATTAATTAGAAGAAAGTTTTAAATAGAAGAAAAAAATATTTAAATTTAATTAAAACAAAAGATTTAATTAAATTCAAAAGATGATAATTAATTTAAATAAATAAAATGTATTTATTTAATTAATTAAGTAAACATGTGAAATAATTAAATAAAATAAATTTATTCAATTATGGTGGGAGAATAAAATGAATGAACAATATAATTAAATTAATTAAATTGAATTACATGTAGAAGACTTTAGAGAAATTAATTAAATAATAAATATTTAATTAAATGCCACGATTAATTAGACATGACCAATTTTATGCACATACACATAGAAAACAAAACAACATGATTAGATTATTCTTTCACTCAAATAGTCTAAGATATCAACATTTGCTTGAACCTCACAGCTAGTTCAAGTAGATTTCCCACAACATATCCTCTAGAAAGAGAAGTGGAATATCAATCTAAGCTATCAATGTTTTTTATCCCAAAAAAAAATTATGCTTTGAGTCAACTAGTCGAACTACGTGGTCTCTACGTGTACAACGTAGGAAAGAATTGATAGCCCCCGAGACTGTAGGTGAGTCCCCTTAGATTTATATCATGCTTTATTTCAACTTAGTCACAAAATATAAAATCCAAAAACATTCAACCAAATCGAACTATGGGCCTCGGCATGTACAACGTAGGCAAGGATTATCTTTGATGATTCCTCGAAGCCCTAGGTTAGTCCCCTTAAAATAACAAAAACAATATCATAAAACTCAAAAAATCAAAAAGACCTACCTCGTTATCACCATTCACAAAACCTCCAAGAAAAGAGAAATCAACTCATCAACAACTAACAACATCAAATTTCTATCCATCATCAAATATTTCTTCTAACTAACATCCATCCTACATCCACAATGTCATCAATACATAACATGATGATAATAAAAGCAACAAAAACATCATGAATCATGTATAAGACATACATCCATCATATATCATCCATACATCACATAAACATCATATATCAAAATAATATATTGATCATCCATAATAAAAAATCATATGATATAAAATATGATTCATCCATCCACGTCATATGCATACATCAAAAAACTACAAAAAACATATAAAAGGCATACATTCATCATACATCATCATCCATGATCATCACATAAACATATAAATGAGTTGAATCGAAGAAGGTATATCTCATATATATATCATCATCAAAAAGGGGAGAATGTCATAGTACACCATCATCATGGAAACAAGTGTGATAGGATAATACAAAATAATACATATATATGAGGCCTCAACTAGGCCGATGAATATATATACAAAAATAATGTCTACAATATGTCTCTGAAAAAACATCATAAAGATCAAGTACATATATAACACTGCTCGGTAGGAAAGGGAGGACTCTATAGACCAGGCCATGGACCACATCTAGATCTGGCTGCCTAACATAATGACCAGCTGACTTGGCACCATGACTTGCAACACTAGGATCTCTGAATCTCAATCGTCTTTGTGCCCGAGGAACAAAGGCATCATACAGAGTTTGGTAGTATGTAGCCCTCTGTAATAGTTGATCCTTCTTAGCACGAAGACTATCTCGCTCAGTCCTCAGACTATCCCTCTCTATAGTGACAACCTATAATTGTGTCTCGGCAACAAGACATCACCCAACCGTTGTATCTCGCTCTGCTATCACAGTAGCAAGTTGTGCCTCTGCGGCCTATCGCTGCCCTATCTCTGTAGCCAACTGAGCACCTCCATCCCCAGGTGTGGAGGGGGACCTAGAATCTATTCTAGACCCTACACCTGATCACCCTAACCACCTTGTCCTCCATCCTATCAAGCTCGACCAAGTTGCTCGGCTAGAACCTTAATATGTTGCCACTCCCTGTGACAACCTGTGATACCTGCTCTACCGATTACAGGATCACCGCTAGGATCTATAAATATCAATGGCACGTGTCGTTCCCACCACTGATCAAAATCGGGATTAGTACCCCGATCTGCTAAACTCACTGGCCAACCCCATCTGACTAGAGCAAGTGCTCTAAAAATAGCAATGAAAACATCTCTATCAGGCTGATGACCCCAAACACAGACCTCTCTAGTGGTTCAATTGAATTGAGCCTCATATGCACCAGGAAATCGACCCTGTCTCTCCCCAAAATGCCTGCATACTCTATTAGGTAAGTGTCACTCTAGAAGAGAATGAGAGTGACCAATCAACCAATTAGTCTACCGACAGTACACTAGCTACTCTTGATCCTTAGGTCATGCATCACAATCCATATAAGGTCTCCAAAAAAAACCTAGCATGTCATCGAACACACGACGCTAGTATGAAAGATCCCCAGGCAAGGTGTACTATAAAAAGTCTCTATAACAATAGGAGTGTGAATCACCATTAGTATGATCCTGTATACCATCGGGCCATGTCATTGCAATATGCTCCCAAGCCCATACATGTAAAAGAGAGACACCTGTAGAAATCAATTTCCCACCTTGATATGCAACCTCATGTATATCTCTATAGAGGTGGGCGAGAAGACATGAACCCCATGCATATCTGGTCCCATGCTCAAACATATGCTCAATACAAATACCCCATCCAACAAGGAACTAATGACCTCTCATATTAGGAACAACTAGCCCTAAAATCAAATCGTAAAGAACAAGGGAAACAGGGTCTGCACTGCCAACAAACTTTGATAAATCAATCTCAAACTGTTGAACCTCCAAGTGTCTGACACCAAGCACACACTGCATGGCACGAGTACCCCATCAAACATGGTATGTAACAAGCTCACCGTGGATAGGAATACAGAGGATTCTCCACACATCCTTGAGAGTAATGGTGGCCTCCCCTGTACGTAAGTGGAATGAAGAAGTATTTGAATGCCACTGCTCCATGAGTGTGGTCATCATCGCCATGTGAGGTTGAATGGGAGGCATGTAACAAATATGACATAACTCGACCACACCTATAAAATATCGCTCCAAAACATCAAAACTGACAATCAAGTCAAATAGATCTTGGGGACATCACTCCCTCGATTGTAGTGGTTTAAGGACCACCTTCAATCATTTCAACCCACGATGTTATGGTTTTCCTATAAACATGCAAAACAAAACAAAAAAATGATGAAGAAACTAACTTAGTTTCCAAAAAAGTCAAAAATGAAGAAATCTTAGCAAAAGCGATGGAATTTCAAACAAAAACGAAGAAAAAAGTCAAAAGCGAGGAACATTTTGCAAAAGTGAGGAGTACAACAAGTGCACCAAAATCAAAAGTGCAAAACTTTATCAAAGGCGGAAAATGGTCACAAAGGTGCAAAAAACATAACCAAGCAATCAAAAGTGAAAAATTAGAGCAAAAGTGAGTTGCAAAGGCGAAATTTTAAGTCAAAGGTGCAAGCTTAAGTCAAGTGCGCAAAAATAGAGCAAAAGCAAGCTTTCCAAAATGACAAATGCGCTAAAACCAACGCAATAGCACTAAAAATAGAAAAAAATCACTTTTGACTTGAGGAGCTTTGTGCACAAATTATAAGAACATAAGAAGATGAAAATGAGAAGTGGGAAGGTACATGCCGAGGAACCGACACCTACGGGTTGTCCAAACTCTCGAACCAAGTATGAACGAGGCGAGGCTCCTTGAATCCTAGGCATTGCTCCTCGACAACTGACAAAATGAGAAATCCAGAGGCTAGAATTCACTATAGGATCAAAGTGTAAATGAGGTAATTAGAACCCAAATTACCTATTTTAACCCTCAAAAACCCTAAATTTTACCTACAAAACCCTATTTTTCACTTAGGGAACCTTCCTACGTTCAAATTAGAACTTTCTGGGAACATTGAAACAAGCAACGAAGGACTTATAGACCTAATTTTTTGTCATCTCCACAACTGAACTGAAATAGAACAGTGTCATGAGCCTGACCTTAAAAACAAAATTTTTGGCCAACCTCTCAAGGGGGCAGCATAAAGTCCTACCATCATTTTGTTGACCGCTGAGGCACAATGGGGCATAATTTTTTTTCAAAATCTTGATCTTAACCTCGATCTTTGAAACAAAGCAACCTGTACTTTGTATCAAAGAGGGGTAAAATGTAGACATGTAAAATTGACCAAACACCTATCAAACACCCTAAATGACATTTCCACATCATCGACATCATTATCATTAAACATTGTTGCATTTCACATCAATTTCATCAAAACCCCTAATTTCCCCTATTAATTGAATAATACGACATTATTTGATTAATTCACCTTTTTCATTATTTTTGACTAATTAAATAAATTTCATTTATTTAATAAAGTCCTAAAACCCTATTTTTTCTATTAATTAAATAAAACGACACTATTTAATTCATGTTTTATCACTTCGACCAATTAAATAAATTTCATTTATTTAATAAAGTCCTAATCTCACTTTATTTCATCTTGATTAATTAAATAACACCAATTATTTAATTATGTCACTAATTCACTTTATTCCCCTAATTCGATTGAATTATTAAATCATAATAATTTAATTAACTCACTTTCCCTCCAAATTTGAATAATTTGAATAAAATATTCAAAACATCATCAAAAATAAAATCAAACTAATGCAACTTTGTTTGCAAAAGTCAAACTTGATTTGCACGTTCAACTATGAAAAGGACTAATTAAATCAATAAATTGAACTATCCTTACCAACTTTCATGATTGAGCAAATTTCTCTCAACATGATTTCCTCACCAACTTTCTTCAATTCCATAAATCGCTCTACATAATTTCCTCAATCCCATTGAAGGCTCAAATTGATTTCTTCAGTTTCATGAATTGTTCCACCTATTTCATTAATTTCACAAATTGCTCAATGAGATTTCTTCAATCACACTAATTATGTAATCTATTTTGCACAAATTATTCCTGTCTAAATCCTCTCAACATCTTTCAACCATTGATCACAATATTCTACTATGCAATCCTGATCATCCATTTCAAATCATAATTTCTATATAACAAACCTCTTTCCTCACAAAAAAAAAGATTGAAGAATCAACATCATTTGCACAATGAAGTACTGCCTATATTCCTAATCACCATTGATAAAGCTTCAACATATCTTTGATCAACCAACACACAAAACACATCAAAGCTTTTCACACACAATAATGGAGGCTTCACAGTGATATGAACAACATGACATCAGGCGAATACACTCTAACATGGGATGGTAAGATTGTATTGTGTTGAATTCTTGTTTATTGTCTTATTTCAATTAAGTTTCAAATTCTTTAGCTTTATAATTGCATTTCATGAGTGAAGGAATAGATCTAGACTAGTGTTTTTTATTTAGGTTAGATTCTATTTCATTTGCATTTATCTCATTTACGCTCTGTGATTTTCCCCCACACAGGAGAAATGGAAGAAGGAAAATTCAAGGTTGAGAAGTTCAACGACCAGAATTATTAATTATGGAAGATGAAAATGGAAGATTATTTGTATTAAAAGGATCTATGGAGGCCATTGCAAGGAAAAGCAAAGAAAGATGCTATGATGTCCGATGAAGAATGAGATATTTTGGATAGAAAGGCACTAGGAACCATTCAGTTGTGCCTGGCATTATCTATGGCATTCAATATAACAAAAGCAAAGACAACAAAGGATTTGATGGAAGCTTTGGCTAAATTGTATGAAAAACCCTCAGCCTCAAATAAGGTATTTATCATGAAGTGTTTGTTTAATCTAAAAATGATTGAAAGTGGATCTATGACAAATAATTTAGATGAGTTTAATACGATTACCAGTCAGCTAACTTGTGTAAAAGTGAATTTTGATGAAGAGGTGAGGGCTCTCTTGGTTTTATGTTCTTTGCCAGAAAGTTGGAATAGCTTGGTAATGATTGTAAGTAACTTTGTCTCTGGTTTAAATACATTAAAATTTGATGATGTTGGTGTTATCCTTAGCAAAAAATGTGTTGGAAAAGCACAGGTGAGATTTCAACATCGGGTAATGTTTTGACTGTAGAGAATAGGAGAAGAACAAAGGAGAGAGGAAAAAGCCCTACAAATCATGGGAATTCACAAGGGAAGTCAAAGAAAGGCAGATCTAAATCCAAAGGAAGAATGGATTGTTGGCATTGTGGAAAGCCAGGACACTTGAAGAAGGATTGTTGGTCTCAAAAAGGAAAACAAGGAGACAAACAAAATGATGATAGTAAGGGAGCTAATGTTGCAAGTAATAAATTGTAAGATGCTTTAATTATGTGTTTAGATAATTTTAATGATTCATGGGTAATAGATTTAGGGGCTTCATTTCATGCCACACCCCATAGGAAATATTTTGTAGATTATGTTCAAGGTGATTTTGGACAGGTATATTTGGGCGATGATGAACCCTATCAGATTGTTGGAAAAGGAAAGATAAAAATCAAGTTGCAAAATGGAAATGAATAGTTGCTATAGGAGATAAGGCATGTTCCAATTTTGAGAAGGAATTTAATTTCTACAAGACAATTGGGTAGTGAAGGCTACATAGTTACCTTTTCAGAAAAAGTTTGGAAGGTCACTAAAGGTGCATTAGTAGTAGCTAAAGGTGAAAAGGTAGGCACATTGTATTTGTGTACTGGTAATACTTATTCTACCTTAGCTACTACAGAAATAGTTGCTACTAAGACAGTTATAGCACTTATTATAGGGACAAAATAGAATTATGGCACCATAGACTTGGGCACATGAGTGAGAAAGGGATGAAGATCCTTCACTCCAAAAAGTTGCTACCAGGTCTGAAGCAGATTGACTTGAAGTTCTGCAAAAATTGTTTATGGAAAACAAAAAAGAGTTTGATTTCTCAAAGTTGGGAAAGAGAAGAAAAGTGAGAAATTAGAGTTTGTGCATTCAGATGTATGGGGACCAGCTCAGGTATCTTCTCTTGGTGGCTCTTTCTATTATGTTACTTTTATTGATAATGCAACTAGGAAAACATGGGTGTATTTCCTAAAATAAAAATTAGAATTATTTGAAACTTTTAAAAAGTGGAAAAATTTGGTTGAGAATGAGATGGGAAAAAAGTTGAATTGTCTCAAATTTGATAATAGAGGTGAGTATTGCAGCAGAGAATTTAAAATCTACTGTTCATACAATGGAATCCGTAGGCAGAAAATGGTTCCTAGAACCCCACAAGAAAATGGTTTGTTTGAGAGGATGAATAGGACCATTATGGAGCGTGCAAGGAGCATGAGATTGCATGTTGGACTACCCTTACACTTTTGGGCATATGCTATACATACCATTGTTTATTTAATAAACATGGTACCTTCAAATCTTTTGGATGGTGGAATTATAGAGGAGGCATGGATGGGTAAAAAGGTAAACTATTCATTTCAAAAAACCTTTGGTTGTGAAGCCTTTGTCCATGTTGATATAGAAAATAGAACCAAGCTTGAGGCTAAGTCTAAAAAATGTACCTTAATTGGATATGGAGTAGATGGATTTGGTTATCAGTTATGGGATTATGAAAATCATAAAATCATTAGGAGGAAAGATGTTATATTCAATGAGAAGGTCATGTATAAGGATCGACTGCAGGAAAATAAGCATGAACAAGACAAAAAGGAATATATGGTGTTGGTCGAGATTCCAAAAAATAAAATGCCAGTGGTACTTGATGCTCAACAACAAAAAGTTATCCCACAAACCCCTGCAAGTGTTAGACATTCTACAAGGATAACTATACCTCTAGAAATATTTTCTCCATCATTATATTCTATATTATTAACTGATTATGGTGAACTGAAGGTTATGAAGAAGCAATGCAGGTAGATACCAAAAAGTAGTGGGAGCTAGGAATGAAAGAGGAAATGGATTCCTTGCTATAGAATTAGACTTGGGACTTAGTCAAATTTCCTCCAGGTAAAAGAGCATTTCCAAATAAATGGGTTTACAGGTTGAAGGAAGAAGATGGAGGTAAGAAAAAATATAAGGCTAGACTCGTGGTAAAAGGTTTTGCATAGAAAAAAGGTATAGATTTTGATGAAATATTTTCTTTGATTGTAAAGAAGACTTCTATTAGAACTATTCTAATTCTTGTGGTTGTAGAAGACTTACATCTTGAAGAGCTAGATGTGAAAACAACATTTCTCCATGGGGATTTGGAAGAGAAAATATACATTCAACAACCACAAGGATATGAGGTCAAGGGTAAGGAGGAATTTGTGTGTAGGTTAAAGAAGAGTTTGTATGGCCTAAAGCAAGCACCTCGATAATGGTATTTGAAATTTGATAGTTTTATGGCTAAACAAGGTTACAAAATATGTCATTCTGATTATTTTGTTAATTTTAAGAAATTGGGTAATGGTAGCTATATTATCCTATTGCTTTATGTTGATGACATACTTGTTGCTGGGTCTAACATGTAGCATATTAATGAACTTAAGAAGAAATTAGAAAATTCATTTTATATGAAGGATTTGGGTGCAGCAAAATAAATCCTTAGTATGAGGATCACATGAGATAGGACAAACATAAAATTATTTTTGTCTCAAAGTGAGTATGTAGAGAAGGTGTTGAAAAGGTTTAACATGTAGAATGGAAAATTAGTTAGTACACCTTTTCCAAGTCATTTTAAGTTGACTGAGGAGATGTGTCCAAAGACACAAGAGGAGGAAGATAAAATGTCTAAGATACCATATGCATTAGTAGTTGGTAGTAGTTGGTAGCTTGATGTATGCAATGGTATGCACAAGGCTATATATTGCACATGCAATGGGAGTTGTGAGCAGGTATATGAGCAATTCAGGAATGGAACATTGGAATGCGGTGAAATGGATTCTCCGATATTTAAGAGGTACTACTTCAAAGAAACTATGTTTTGGAGGAACAAATTCTACTCTTAGAGGATATGTTGACTCTGAACTAGCAAGTAATATTGATAGCAGGAGGAGCACTACAGGGTATTTTTTTACTATAGGAGGTACTGTAGTCAGTTGGATTTCAAGCCTACAAAAGATTGTTGCGCTTTCAACCACTGAAGCTAAGTATACATTGCTGCTATGGAAGCTAGCAAGGAGATGATTTGGTTACAATTTTTTCTAGAGGAATTGGGACAACGACAAGAAGATAGCCCTTTGTACACTGATAGCTAGAGTTCCATTCATCTTTCTAAGAATTTAGCTCTGCATTCAAAAACTAAGCATATACAACTTAGATACCACTTCATCTGGTCAATTTTGGAGGATAGACAACTAAAGCTAGAGAAAATTCACACAAGTGAGAATCTTGCAGATATGTTCACAAAGATAGTTACATGGGATAAATTGATTTCCTCATTAGTTTTTGTTGGCCTTCACGACTGATAATGGTGGATATAACAAACCAGCCAGACCTATAATCCAGTGGGAGTTGCAAGTGTAGCAATGTCATCCAAGACCAATCTCCAAGTGGGAGATTGTTTGGTGTGGAGCCTGATTAGTCTCCAAGTGGGAGATTGTTGGTATGTGGCAACTGATCATGCAAATATTATACACGCTTTGCATATCCTTGTCCAGGTTTTTTTCCCCCTTTTTCATTAACAAATGAAAAATGACTTTGTAAAACCCTAATTCTAGAAGCTTCCAAAAATCTTGTTATAAGTGGCTGGGATGTAAGTTGCGGTATGGAATTCGAGAGATTGTAATATGTTTTGTGTTGGATAATAAAATCATTGGATGGCTGAGTTTCAGTGGATGTAGCCCATATTGGGTGAACCACATTAAAATTTTGTGTTATTCTTCATTATTATTTCTCGGTTATTTAATCTACATATAGTTGTTCATGTTTATTGCTTTGATCTTACTGAACCATAATAGGAACAATTGACAAGCCTCAAATCATATTTTATGTTACATCTCTAGATGAAGAAGAACAACATAATTTTGTAGCCTTCTTGGGTAACAAAAAGATCAAATTCACTTGGTCTTATGTAGATATTCTAGGAATAGATACATCACTAGTAGTTCATCATTTAATGGTGCATCCTGATGCTAAACTTATAAAACAAAAGCTAAGAAAGATGTATCCTCAAATAGCACTACTTGTCAAGGTAAAACTACAAAATTTGCTAGATGTGGGCTTCATTAGACCTATCAACTACCCTAAGTGGGTTTCAAACCTTGTACCAATGTTAAAACCCATTGGGGGCATCAACATATGTAGATAATTTAGAGATCTCAACAAGGCATGTCCTAAGGATGACATTTTGTTACCAATTTTTTTTGTAAAGTTGGAACTCATTAGAAATGTTGCTTCCAGATATGATGAAAATGTTAGAGTTATTAAGGCATTAGATGGAAGTGAGTTAATGGAGATTAATAAAAGGTTTATTTCTAAAGTCTTTTGACTCCATATGGTTGTGAATAAGGCTATAATCCTTAATTCTTTCAGATAAAAATACTAGATAGGAGAAAATTCAGGGTGTAGTAGCTCCTAAGATTCAGGAAAAGGGTTTCAATGGAAGGTCAGTAAGGATTCCTGATAGTGAGTTAGAGCCTTTTGATGCCAAGTCTTTCGAGGATTATTTTACCAAAACATACCTTGCATTGTGCCAAGTATTAGGGGGAGACACAACCGAAAATGCAGGTGCCTCTTATGTACATGGCAGTTGATATACAAATTCACTTGGTCAACAGTGATTGTGATTATGCCAACTTCATAATTGAGGCCATCCACAAGTGGCTTATGGAAATTAAGAAGGAAAGCAAGGAGGTAAACTTCAGATGGTATTCTCTCTTTTGTCACTTGTTTTTATAAAGAGAACAAGGTCATTGGAATAATGCCTTGCAATTTAACATGAGAGATAAGAAGGGAGATATTCTCCCAGTACAATGTTGGACCCACATCTAGGACAAAGATTGTGATTACTCTAGTTATGTTATTTTTTAGAATAATTTTGTAAAAGAGATCCTATCAAGGTTGGGTGTACCTGAGATAATATTGCATAAGGAAATTTTGGATTTTCTTAGACCAAAAGATAGGAAGCTAGAATTGGGAGTGCAACATAATTGGGGGGACTAATACCTCTAAAATATTTCTATTGTTATCAAGATAGGTTCCCTGAGGGTCCCCAAGTTCTACCAATATGTGTGCCATTTAGACTAGCATTTATGGAAATTATGTGGCAGTTGAATGAAGATAATAAGTTTCATTTGAGGAAACAGAAAAGGGATCATTATTCCCTTACACTGTGGAATTTTCTAATTTCATTTCAATTAGGGATGGTTGGGATAAATTGAAGGAAATGCTTAAGGATTACAAGTTACAAGAAAGGATCTAAGATTTTGACCCTGAAGGATTCATACACTTGGTTAGGACAAGAATAGGGAGGTCAAATTTTATCCACAAAACTCACTATAGTGAGGATGTCATAAGGAATTGTAAGGATGGTCACCAAGCAACTTGCAGAAGAGTAAAATGGGTTGCATTTACTAAAGTGGAGGTTGCTAGAACATCAAAGAATAGAGGTTACCCTAGGGCATTCCTTGAAATTGAAAATGTGATTGCCAAGATTGAGGCAATTTTGAGAAACTTTGATAGAATTGTTAGTAAATCCCTTGCCTTTGAGGAAAATCCAACACAACGGCCTACAAATGATCCTTCTACCAAAAGGCCCTAAGGGCCTGCTATCAGAGAAAATGCACCATCAAGTCCACCACAAACTACTCCCCCTTCTCCCCCTCAAATAATCAGTGTGGATTCTCCCCCAAGGGAAAAACCATTAAAAAGGATGAGAATTGAGTAAGAACCACCATCATTGGTTGATTATTCCCTCAGTCAAGATGAGGATGAGGATGTCTAGATAACCACTGATGAAGTTCAACAGTATATGCCCTCTTCCCCAAGACCAAGTGTTGTTGGAATCCTCCAAAAAAGGTTCAAATTGGATGTAGCTGATGGCACTCTCAAATTTTGCAAATTTGAGATGCTTATATCAAAAATTTTGCCTCTGCACTTTTAGAAGTGCACCTGATGAACTTGCCTGAATGACCTACTTTGGAGGGTCATAATTTGAAGCCCATTGATTTCTAAGCAAAATACCTTTGCGGACACACTCATGTGTCCTATGTGAACGTGCATGTCAATTTTCAGCTTCCCACAATGAGTTTTGTCAAGGTTTCAAAAAGTGAAGCTGGAGGGTTGTCACTTCTCTGTTGTTTGCAAATGTTCAGTTTTGCAAAGTTGCCTCTCATTTGAGCTCACATTTTGTAACTAGTTGATTTTCAAGTCAAAATGAATGTTGTTTTGCATTCTCCATGCTTAAATGAACTCACATGTCAGTTTGCAGGGCCTCATGATTTGATTTGCTATTTTTAGCAGGTCAAATCCAAATGCAATTTCTTCAGTTTTGCATCTGCATTCCTGACAGCCTTTGTGAAAGGTCAACTTCGACCCTGAATAACTTTTGATGAATGATGATTCATGGAAATTCCTCTTGCACATGTACTCAGTGCACTAAAATAATCCATGGTGTCCATTGCTAGCTCGTCAGGAGCTGATTTGATATTTTTGCAACGAGGTGATTTCGTCAGTTTTAATTGGTTCTAAACAGTTGTTTGTTGCAGAAAGTTCGAGTAAGAAAATTTGAGGTTGAATAAATTTTTCCTCATTATCTGTTTCTCCAAGCCGTCTTGTGCATTGCATTCTTGGGACCAATGGTTACATGCCTGCAAGTTTTCGTGATTACATGAGATCGTTTGACTAGTTTTCAAGGCCGATTCTGGAACTTTCTTGGCCAGTTTGCACATTTTGCAAACATGTCAGAAGGTGAGTTTTAATGGAGACCCAGTTTTTTTTTTCACCCCAGATGCATCCAGAGGTTATCTCAGATAAATTTGAGCATAAAATTTGTTTGAAAATGATTTTTTTTTTAGTTGGGCCCACATGGGGACCCGACATACTTTGCACCATTGTGGAATACCTTGAAGGAAACTTTCCAGTCATGGTTGTAAGAACAGTAAATGGTGGTGAATCAACAAGGAAGATATTATTTTGAAGTATTCATATCAAGGCTTGTCCCTATAGCCTAAAGGTGCAGACTATTTCTGTGACAAGAATGTTTGATCAAAATTCCTTAATGCATTAAGAAGTTTTAATCAAAGTCTAAATTGCTTTTGCTCCAAAGCATATAGAAAGAGGGTGGTCTTGCACTTGAGTTTCTTTGGGATAAAGCAAACACTTCAAATCTTGTTTAGTTGTGTGAACAGCTACATGATACTGAGGGGAATCAATCTATTATGCAGGCTTGTAGTGCCAAGGTTCCCTGTTAATATAAATACATCTCTAATCTTGTAGTCATAACTCTAGCTTGGAATGAGGTCTAACTAAGTAGGGATGAATTGGGGATGTATCCAAAATGCATTTAAAGCTCACCAATGTTGGGCAGTATGGAATTAAGGACAAGTGATTGGCTCAGAGCAAAAGAAACACTCGATGCCACTCGAAGCATATCAATAATGAGTGAGTTTAGTTATTGGCATTTCAACTTGGAATTGGAAATGTTTTGTTGCTTTTGCAATAGGAAATTTGTCCCACAAAACTCAGTACGCCTGGGGTATGCACAATGATGATTTATTGAAGAGATTCTAAAAGCCTCCAAGCTGCCACCATGCCAAGGTAAGAGCACCATTGTGCTATCTAAAAGGAAGGCATTATGCATCGACATGGGATACCATAGTTTCAATGTATAAAGTTGATATGTTGAGATGCTTCAAAGTGCAACGTAGGAAACAGGGTACGCCATCCCACAAAGCATATTGAGGAGGTCAAGGCGTAGTGAAAGAGCTAAAGGCTCGTGACTTGCAACAAGTATAATGCCCTCAAATCATTTAGAACTAATGAAATATCTTGGACACTATGGTCGAATACGCATTTCATACAATAGATATGTTGAAATTTTTTTAGAAACTTTCATGCAAGGGCAGCACTTGTAGTAAGGGCATGGTTTGGATCGGAGTTTGGTACCCTAGGAGACAGGGGTGCCATCATTGCTACAAAGAATATCCATTGAAAATCCCTTAGAAAACTCAGACAAAGACCAATGCATAAAAGGAGAAGGACACGCCATTAAAGCATGAAGGCATAGGGTGCTCACAAAATAGATTTTAGAAGAGCTTTAATAAAATTTCAAGCCAAATGTAGGTGTAAGAGGCTCGAACCAGGATGAAGGGAGAAAACCCCAAATGAATGCTCTCCACAGGAAAATGCAGCCACCCTGAACAGGAAACTTGCAGATACAGAGGAGCTTGAGCAAATGAAGTTAGGGCAACGAAAATGGAGGAAAGAGAATCAACGGCAAAGGATGAAGCATTGGATGCAACATGATCTAGACCACACCCTGCCAAATCACAATCTCAAGATGCAAGCAAGTTAATTTTTGTGAGATAGCGGGAATGTGCCACGTGGCTTGTGGCGGGCCCGGAGGAAAGTGATAGCGTGGGATAAAAATGCTAAAGCTTGTATTTATTTTATAAGTGCCCGATTATTTCCTTCAAATAACAACACGAGTGGAATTTTCAAAGGGCCCGATGTTTTTAGAAAGTATAAAGTGCTTGTGGGAAAAAATGAATGGTGGGCCCAATGGATTTTATTGTAAATGGTGGGTCTCAACAATAAAATTTAAATGCACAGATGAAGCAGGATTAAATCTCAGCCTCTCCCCACTAGCCCGCAAGATGAAAGTGGTCACCGTTTATTTCTCACAAAATAGCAGGCTAGTGCCACGTGGCAGGTGGGGCCTGAGAAATTTTTCATCGAGCGGGTGTATTTCCATATGCACAGGCATAATTTTATAAGGGGGCGATGACTTAATTTTTAATGTTCTCAGTTGCTTCTAGGAAAGTGAGACATTTAAAAATTAAATTATTTCCTTGGTAAAAGTTTTAAAGAGTTTTGAAGGAGGTCGATAGTAATATTTTATTGGCAGGGGAAATACTCAACAGGGGTAAAATAATTTCTTGCAAGGTGAAAATAAAATGCCATACAGAGGTAAATTGCAAAGGAGGTGTTAGCTCTCAAAAACACAGGTTTGAACCACGAAAGGTTGCCAAGCTTTCACAAAGTTTTAGGGTAACAAAACAAGGTTTGAAACAATTAGACCTTCTACTCTCCAGGCGCTCCTAGACCTAGGCGGGTGTACCTATAACAAATAAAGCAGACTTGACTATTGATATTCTCTTCATGCCATGATTCGTCCATGATGGCAAATTGAAATGGACAAAACAAAACCAATTTGGTATATATTGTATACCATTATTCCAAACTAAACCCTAATAAGCTCAATTAACAGATGTAAAAAGTATAAATGAAACTAAATAACTGAAACGGTGAGACTAGTGCCTTATATAATATACAAAGTCAAATGAAATCTGAAACAACTGACTTCTTTCTGGAGGTCATTCAAATTGTTTAGCATATTTTGTTTATAACTAGTATAAACATGCAAGAATGTGATTATTAAGTTCTTCTTATTGATCTAAATGAAATTCCTTAATTACTGTGATTAATCAAAAGGATTTAATCCTTCCTTGAAAGAACCTATCAACCAATCACACAGGTATGGAAAATACGTACTGATAAACCAGACATAATCATGTTATGCTAATTTAAATAACCAAGCAACATCAATTTTAGAGACAACTTAAATAATTCTTTCAATTGGCACAACACAACAATTAACACCAGAATATGCTAGCAAATCAGATGATGTTCATTGATATCTCCATGACTTCAAAACATACAGTAGAGTCTCAGCCTTGTGAAACATGGTGTTCCAAAGTATTCTCTATTCTCTATCATATTCTACTATATCACATATTGTTTTCAAAATAGACATTTATACATTGAGAATATGAAAGGTCACAACCTTTCGAAAATAGGAAACATCAATTAGAAAACAAAAGAAAGAGAATAATTAGGCTCTATTTAGCCATAAGTGAGTCTTATTGAGATGGTCCAAATAATCCCGGTGCTCATATGTGTCTGCATCTTCAACAACATTCCGGATTGTGATTTCCATCTTGACCATTTCCTCAATTTGCTTGCTCACTTCTTCCAATGTTGTATCCTCTGCAAAAGTCGTCTTCATGATTTCATCCAATATTGACTCACATTCATTTTTCCATCTGGTGGCTTCTTTCAATTCCCCATTGTCATCAGAAAATGTGATCACAGTTTTCTCAGCAGCTACAATTAACCCCTACTCATCCCCTTCCAATTCACTATAAAAATTTCGATGGCGATTGATTATATGATTTGCAGCCTCAAGTGCAGAACTGCTAGTCTCATCACTTTGAGCCAACTCATGAAACTTCGCCATGACTCGTCCATCCATCCTTGTGTGCTCCTTCAATGCAGCAAGAGTATAAGAGTATCTTCCCCACAATTTATTCAACCAGGATGTCAATTGATCCTACCTTTTCTTGACAATTGCAGCAATGGCATCATACTTTCCCTGAGAATAAGCACTTGACCCTATCCATTGATCTTTTGCATGAGAGCTTTCTCCTTGAGTAATCATTTTGGTTGTCCCCATTGAAACACCAACCAAATCCTTGAGCCTATCATTTTCTCTCAGCAATTTTTCATTATTTGTTTTATACACTTCTCTTTCTTTTATCAATATTTGAATTTGTGCTTTATTCAACTTTGCAACATTTACCCCAATATCTGCAGTAGCAACAGGATCAGCTTATCCAGCTTTTAGAGTCAAAACATGGCCAAATGCCTTCTCTGTATCAAGTACCACTGATTTCCTGTGGGGTGGGTACAAATCCCATATAAACATTGATCCCTCATCAGTATTATACTTGGAGCCTGTATACACTTCTGTCACCTTTTCCTTGTCAAGCTTGTGAGTAGCATTACTGCCCTTCAAGAAACTGTCAAAGACCAATGCAAAATTCAAATCAAGGCTAGGAAAGATCATGACACCAGCATCCTCCAACATTTTCCTTCCCACTTCAGGAGTCATTTTTGTCATTTCATCATCCACACATCTTCTCAATTGAGCCAGCAATTGTTCCTCATTTCCTGAAGTAATATCATCAACATTCTCTCTTATCTCCTTCCCCTTCTGCTTGTACAAGAATGCCTTGAACTCTGGGGAATGTATAAACTCATCATTAGAAACAAATGACCTGTACTCCATATGCCTTATATCAACATCAACACTTTCAATACTTTGTTCTCTAACTGGGGAAACATATTGCTGAGTCCTCATCCTGGATATATTTTCTGTTTTACCCCGTGGCACATTAGCTCTTGGTGTTTCTTCATCTCCAGAAGACAATAACTCAATGTCTTGGAGCCCCTGGTTATATCTTTCAACTACATTTTATGCTTCATCTTCATCCAAATTTCTGATCATATCATCAAAAGGATAGGGTACATGCTGATACCCTCCAAAATTAATCCTTTCCTTGGCTGAATTGATATATCCCTCAGGGTCAAAGTTTTTCCTGGGTGGTCCTCCTTTCATGTTATAATGCAAAAATTTATCAAGAATTGAATTATATCCCTCTTTAGCCAATACACTGAAATCACCGAAACACAAAGTACTTGGCATGAAAGCCTGCTTCCCAAAAGAACTGAAATGCATCACACTACAGAAATCCATTTGTCTGACAATTTCCAAATATGCAACCCTATTTGGAACTGTCCTTGGCAGAATAAAAGGAGCATCTTCAAATCCATACACTCTGATTACTGTAGCTCCCTCCAAACAATACCAGTCTCCCCAATTATGGTCAATTGGCCCATTGAAGTCTTTAGGCCGAAGGAATATTTTGATCTCATCAATCAATGAATAGTTACAAGGATAATGATACAATCTATACAATGTCTTTACAAAATACTCCTCAAAATGAATAAAACTAGAACCAGCAAACCAGCTGTCCCAAATGGCAGTCTACAACTGAACAGGCAATGCTTCACCTTCCTTACCAGTCTGAGAAATTCTCATTTCTGGAGGCCATACCCCTAGCTCTTGTCCGAAATATAGCACTAAATGCATCAACAATGAATAATTTTTGAGATGAACAATAGAAGATCCACTCTTTATAGCCATCAATCTTGAATCAAGCTCCTTAGAAATATATGAAGCATAATCAAATGGCCTAGAGTTATGATATTGAATATCTGCTGTGATCACCATTGGCACCATGGACATGAATTCCAGAGCATCCATCCCTAACACCTGACACACTGAAAAATATGTGTACTTCATATAGGGTTTAAACAAATCTACATGATAGGGAGGCCCTTCACTATCTTCCATAGGTTTTGGCTTGTTACCCTGTTTGACCCTATGAATTGGTAACCTCCAACCCTTGTAGCTTGTATCCATTCTTGAAAATTCCTTCAACAACTCCTCACAATTTATTTCATTGTTGCAAAACCCTTCCAATTTGAAAACCTCACCAATTGCTTCTTTTGACACATGTATTTGTGGTTTTCCAGAAGGATCACATATTGCTTTATGTTTTGAATCATAATTATCTGCATGCAATTTTACCAATTATGTATTTACAAATACATTAGGGCACACCAATTTCCCTACATTCAACTTCCATGGATTACAGACTGGCTCAAAACGGTTTCTCCTATGGTAGTGGAAATTGAAAAGTTCATACCCTCTTACAGCAGTCCAAACATCACCTATGAACTTGCATTTATCATCCAGCTTATCAACCTCTCCCCTAAGTTGTGCGGACCTTCTAGCCTTAGGCCCTGAACTAGGTAGTTGATCAATGAGGTCTTGGTTCAACCTCCTTTCAGTGCCTCCATGCTCTGCATCAGTCTTTTGTTTCTTTCCCTTCGACTGACTACTTTCAACAAGCTTTCTACCCTTACCCTTTCCAGAACCAGAAGACTCCATTTTCAAACTTACAAAATCAAAATATGAAAAGCAACGAAGCAATTACTTACAATGTTCTGTTCAAGCTCCTCAGACTGAAAAATGTCTCGGTTCTCTGTTCAGCACGCCAATTCACTAGCAATCAATTCAGAAATGAGGAATTAATTAAAAAATTACTGTTTTATCCCATTGTTCCATTAATGAAGCACAAATGAAGCCTCCTTTGAAACTGGCACTGTCGCGTCAAATGTACTGTTGATGAGAAAACTTCAAATCTGGGGCGAAATCCCTTTTCAATGTTTATTTCACCATTCGCCATGACAATCTGCAGATATACCAACACCTGGAATCAACTTGATGACTCACGCTTCTGTTTTCATGTCGCTGTAACAATTCCAAGTTGGGGAGATGTCACATAGACTTCATGATGCTATAGTGATATATATTCTTCAAAGCATTTTCCAATCGTTGAGACATTAATTTTCTCACACCGACTGAAATCCTTTATCTTTATGTTCTTCGCTATAACCTGCAGATGTCGGGGAGACCTCTCGCAAACTTCATCCTGTTTCACTGAAAGTCTTCATTTACATTGGGTTGCCAAGATAAAACTATACTCTTGCCGATACATTCTTCATTACACCCACTTCGCTGTGACTTTCAAAGTCAGGGAGAAGTTATGTAAATATCTTTGTGTCTTATCGATATTCACTTTTCAATGTATTTTCCATTCGCTAAGACATTATCACCCCTTTCACCAATGAATTCTCATTTCGGCGTGTCCACCAAGTTCTGTCACCGAAGAAATAAACCCAACCAATGAAACAATTCCTTCGGTGAGACAATGAACCTTCAGGAAGACTCATACTGACATCAAATGTCTTACCGAAATCATTCCTCCAGATTACTCCTATTCGGAAAAACTCACCCCGAACCATCTGTCACTATAATATTCATACTTCGGTGAAACTTATGCCGAAAAGTTCCTCTCCCAGCGATGCGTATCTCCATCGGCATAAGATTTGAATCGACAAGACTCTATAGCTTCTCACCAAAAGCTTTTGAATACCCTTGAAGTTATTTCGGCCAAACAATAGTTGCTTCGCTAAGACCTTCCCCGATGCACACAAGTCTTACCGAAACATTCGTTTGCAAGACAATCGGTATGACATATTGTATTCGCCTTGACATTACACCGATGCCCCCACATATGCTGATATATATTTTATAGATGCCTGTTGGCAAGAAAATATAGTTCGCCAAATAATTATCCCGAACACCTTTAGCTTGAGTGATAGACTCCCACATGCACCGGTCGGTGAAACACAATGTATTCTCCATGACTTCACTTTGACAGTGACTTCCCTTTGCCGAAATGACTCCTGTTGCCGACACAAGAAAATTGTCCTACCGATAGTCTGCAACAAACATACATTAGTGAAAAAACAAGTCGAGGAGACTTGTACCATGTCTTGTCGATTCGGGTCTTTTAATGAAAAATGAAGGACTTGATGGATTCAATGGATTTTATGACAGAAAATAAGCAAGACAATACAAAGAGGGACCTATATGCTTATGATGAGGACTCAATGCTGGAATTCTTAGATGCAATAGACTGTAAAAATTTCAAAATTTTACAGTTCTAATAGTGGCTCCGTCTGGGGATGAATGATAGTAAGATTATTACAAGGATTCAGATTTTTGGGTGAGTAGGCCAAACTCAAAGTGATAGAACATGTGAGTAGAATGGAACAAATGGAAATGGCAATGAATGAGACCCTACACTACTGTACATGGAAGAATTTATTTCAAAAGAAGGAAAATCAGGATTGTCCATGTACTTGCAAATCATGTTCCTTTTTATTTCCTAAACTACTGTGCATGGAAAATAATTTCAAAGAGGATCATCAAGTGTTTTCCATGCACTGGCAACCCTTAATCCTCTGCGTTACTTCAAGAGAAAAAATGTTTCAGAAATTGACCATGTACAGGCAATTCCTGATCCTCACCAGCCATATTCTGCAAATAGTATGAGTCTTCGCCTTTCTTTCCAACCACCACGAAAGGCCCTAGCCATAAGGCTTCAAACTTCCCATGTTTTCCTTTTTCCTGGCACCTTGCATTCCACATCAGTACCAGATCACTTTCTCCAAATTTCCTATCCTTTGTTTTTTTGTCAAATAAGTATTTCATCTGCGTCTGCAGCTTTATATTTTGATTTTGAGCCACTCTTCTTGTTTCATCCAATTCAGCTAGCTGCTCCATTCTTTCCTCCATGGGTTTAGGAATATCCAAATCTTCCTAAAGAATAAACTTGTAAACTGGTAACAAGTTCTGCAAGGGCATCCTGGCCTGTGCTCCATACACTAACTCAAATGGGGACTTCCCAATTGCCTTCTTCACCGTAATCCTATCAGCCCATACAACCAGTCTTAATTTCAAATCCCAAGCCTTTTTGTTCTGACCTAGCATCCTTCTTATAATCTTCAAAAGACTCTTATTGCTAGATTCAGCTTGTCCATTAGCCTGTGGATGATAAGGGGCTGCATATGAAATGGAAATACCATATGAGTTACAGAAGCATCTGAATTCATCTGATCTAAAACACATCCCATTATCAGTGATCAACCTCAATGACGTACCAAATCTGGTAATAATATTATCCATCAGGAATTGTGTCACCACCTTACTTGTAGCTTGTTTAGTTGGGATGGCCTCTACCCACTTGGTGAAATAATCAGTAGCCACCAATATCCACCTATGTCCACCACTAGATTTTTCTTGTATTTCTCCGATGAAATCAATTCCCCATTGATGAAAAGGGGCATCAGCCTGCAAAGGTCATAATGGAAAAGCTCCCTGATACTTCAGCTTTCCAGAGAACTTCTGGCAAGCTTCACATTTTCTCACATATGCAAAAGAGTCATTAAAAATATTAGGCCAATAATACCCTGCCCTGAGGATTTTATGAGCTGTTGTTTTTGCTGAGTAATGTCCTCCGCAAACCCCTTCATGCATTTCACTCAAAACATGTTTAGATTGAAACTCATCCAGACACAACAATAATAC
The DNA here is from genome assembly GCA_007258455.2 of Sequoia sempervirens. Lineage (NCBI taxonomy): Eukaryota > Viridiplantae > Streptophyta > Pinopsida > Cupressales > Cupressaceae > Sequoia > Sequoia sempervirens. The sequence continues at coordinate 70,040 of VDFB02329179.1, read as the reverse complement.
ACCATCCCTATTTTTCCAAAATAAATCTCCATCTATAAAAACATATTTAGATGCCTGCAACTTCAGCATTCTTCTCTGGTTGTCATTCATTCCCTCTGGACACTTCATGTATTTAAAATAATACATGATATTTGTATACCATTGAGTATGCTCAATGCTTGCAACTACATCCTTTTGTTCCACGTTGCAAATCTGATTCGCTTCAATATTTTCCTCTACCATTAGTTTAGCCAAACCCCGACCTCTGACTAATTTAGTAATTTGAATCTCCAAGTCAAATTCTTGGATTTTGTTGATCCATTTGCATCTTTTACCTGTTACTTTAGACTGTGTCAAAATATCCTTGACAGCTGCAGGAGGAACATGTGCAACTACCTTTGCTTCAACAAGATATGGTCTGAAAGCCTTTACAGCTTTTACTAGTGCAAATGCTTGCTTCTCCATTATATCATACTTTAATTCAAATCCTTGTAATGACTTACTGAAAAAAGATATCGGCTGCTCATGTCCATCTTCATTCTTCTGTAGCATGACAGCTGCAACAGTATGCATTGATGCAAATGAAAAAATCTGAAAATGTTTTGAAAAGTCAGGCGACTTAAGAACAGGAGCCTCCTTGATGGCTCGTTTTATAGATACAAAAGCTTCCAAAGCTTCTGCAGTCCATTCTATCTTTTGTCCTTTCTTTAACATTTTTGATATTGGTTTAACAATCTCAACAAAGTTAGAAACAAACCTTCTAACAAAATTAATCTGTCCAAAAAATGACTGTATGGCCTTAATAGTTTTAGGGACATGGATTTTATCAATAGCCTCCACCCTTTCAGGGTCTATCCTAATCCCTTCCTTTGAAACAATATGCCCCAAAAGCTTACCCTCTGTGATAGCAAAATTACACTTTTTGGGGTTTAAGCTAATACCATACTCAAGGGCTTTTATAAATACCTTTTCCAAATGATGAAAATGATCCTCAGCCTTCTTGGAGTAAGCAGTGAAATCATCCTGATACACTACCATGAGAATATTGATCAGATCAGCAAACGCCACATCCATGGCTCTTTGAAAAGTCGCCCCTGCATTAGTGAGACCAAATGGCATCCTCAGATAAACATATGTTCCCCAAGGAGTCATGAATGTTGTTTTGTATTGCTCAAACTCTTTAACTTTAACCTGATTATACCCTGAAAATCCATCCATCATGGACAACAATTCACAACCTGTCACCTTATGCAATATGGCCTCCATATTAGGCAAAGGATAATTATCTTCGAGGGACGCTATGTTTAGATTTCTAAAATCTACACATAATCTGATATCTCCATTTTTCTTTCTGATAGGGACCAAATTTGACACCCATATTGAATGTCTGATTGGCTTAATAATTCCACCATCTCTGAGTTTCGCCAATTCCTCCTGCATTTTAGGTTCTAGAGTTGGATTTATAGGCCTTTGCTTTTGTCTGAATGGTTTAGCATCTGGCTTTAATGGTATTTCATGCTGAAACAAGTCTTCCCTATACACTTTCAGATCTTCATAAGACCAAGCAAATACATGTTTATACTTTCTCAACAATTCAATCAACATTCTTCTAATTGCAGGACTTATCTTTTTACCTATGTACACCTTTTTTGGTGCCATATCAGTTCCTAAATTAATTTCTTCAATATCATCCTTTCCAACTGGTGTTTTCTTCATTAAAGACTGATCACTTCCATCGTATACCCTCTCTAATGCCACCAAGCCTTTAGGAATCTTATTTGTTTTAAGTTGCAAGATCTCTTTTCCAAATATTGTCTCTTTTCCATCAACTTATTCGACGAAGGCATTGGAGTCGATCTCTTGGGCTTCATACTAGTCTATACAGTGAAGGAATTTTAAAAGATCAGTGTCATCATTAAAAACTTGCCAGCTATATACATTATCAGGCATAGCAGGCCTTGTCTTAAATTCAATTTGGGACACTCCGACCAATGTAATATCATCTCTCTTCAGTGCTACATTAGCTAGAAAATCTGCCATTATATTCTTCGATCTATCTACCCACTCAATCGAGAAGGCATCAAGCAACTCTATTGTATCCCATACATCATTTCTATATTGCTTTAGTCTCTTGTTTTTTGTTGTATACTTCGCCTTAATTTGTGAGACAACTAATTCTGAATCTCCTAAAATAGCCAGCAACTTTATTTTATGCTTCACCGCTATATTCAATCCAGTTAACAGAGCTTCATACTCTGCCACATTATTTGTACATTCAAAGGTTAATAGGAATGAATACTTAAATGTAATACCTTCAGGAGAAACAAATACTATCCCAGCTCCATTGCCTTCTTGGCTGTAGGCTCCATTGAAATACATCTTCCACACACCATTGTGGTTCCGTGCATCATGCTTCTCCATAGGATCACTATTAATCAATTCTGGTTGTGTAGGTTCTATTTTGAAACTCCCAAGATCAACATCACAAAAGAAATTGATTTGGTCTTGTGGCACACAATCAATGAGTTGACTCATCCTTGGTTCCTTGTACAACTTCATTTGTTGGCCATTTACAGGAATGGTTGCATAAGATAGATCGAACTGTAAATTTCCACCAATAGTCGCCATCCATTACGTTGATAAAAGCATACCGAATTGAGGAGGGGTGTCTATCACTGTTATATCAATATTGTAAGCTACTTGAGGATAAGCAGCTAACTTGACTTCTACATCTTTCATTATACCAACCATAGGAACAGGTTAGTTATCCATTGCATAACATTTTCCTTCATATGTATCCACGCACAAGCCTAGTTGTTTCATTACTCCTACTGGCATAATATTCATGGCAGCACCAGAATCTATCATACAATTCCTCAACAATTTATTATTTATGAGTAATGTGATAAAGAAAGGATCAACCTGTGGCGGACTTGTCAATACATTACTCAAGCAAATTTTTGGGATGTTTTCTTTATTCTGCTTATTTTTACCAACCATTTTATTTTCAATACTTACATGTTTTTCACTTTCATTTGTTATCAATTGCACTGCACTATCCCTGTACTCCTTAATTTTCATCATTTCTAAAAGTGGAACAGACATCTTTACCTGAGACAAGGCTTGAGTAAAATCAAAAGAAGAACCTTCTACCTTAATCATTTTCTTTTGTTCAGATGTTTCTCCTTTGTTCACTTCCTTTTCTCCTCTACCAAACTGATCAGTTTTTTGAATTTCTTTATGTAGTTCTTTTACTGCATCCTTTTGGATAGGATTCTGTTTGCTTTCCTCACGTTGTTTGTTTTCAGTTTGCTTTGAAGCTCCTTGTACAACTTTCTGATCTTTCATAAAGATACCCCTAGGGACACCTTCTTTCTCATTTACTATCCTATTCCTCAACCAATACTTATTCTTTGCTTCCTCTACTGCAGCAACATTCAATCTTTCTATCTCTTCATTAGTAAGTCTCCTCACATTGTTGTGAGCAGGCACCTCAATAGATTGTGGTTCTACATAATCATCCTCAGAATCAGAAAAAACATACTGCTCAGCCATATGGACATTGTACCTTTGTTCTGCAACATCATACTCATAACCTCCCTCCTCCGAAGACGAGTACCTCTCCTCAACATAGTGAGAAGCATTTGAAGTCAAGTAGATTGTATGATCTTCTCCACCATCTCCAATTAGCACTCCTTCTTCTTGCATTCTCTCAGCTACTACACAAAAATCAGGGGAGTGTGGTTTATCACAAACTTCACAAAAATAATTATTATTCACCATATAAGTTCCCTTCTTCTTCAATGGATCAGGAGTTTCTTTGCTTCCAGGCCTATCTGTTATAGGTTTCCCATCCTTCCAATTTGTGTTATAGGGCATATCATGCAACCTCGGCCTTGGCCTTTCATTCCTATATGTGTTCTCCTGCTTATATTGATAATTATTGTTTTGTTGAGGAGCTCTAAGGTTATCTCTTTTATTCATTATCCCAGCAGCCTTTCTGTTATTCTCAATTGTTAATGCTATCTTTTGTGCTTCAGCTAAGTCCCTTGGGAACCTATTTCTCAGCTCATACCCTGTTTTAGGGTCGAATGCATTCAGGTAAACACTTAATGCTACAGAGTCTGGTAACTTTGATCCAGGAGGTATTCTATTCTGCAATTTATTGAATCATTCTGACCTTTCTGAATTCGCATTAGTTCATGGAGGGCAGCGTCTGGTGCACTCAAATTCCCAAATTGTCCAAGGAATTGATCCTGAAATATCTGGAGAGAATAAATAGAAGCTGTAGCTAAGCTGTTGAACCAGTCCCTAGCTTCTTCAATAAGGGACATCATGAATAATATCATATGCAAATCTTCAAAAGGTACATCCAAATCCTGAATGAAAGCATTGAAATTCCTTAAGTGATCCTCGGCTGTAATTGCATTACTCCCTGTGAACTTGGGTACTAAACCTCTCCAACTGTTGTCCATTGGATATGGGTATAATTGAAACCCTGCTAGATCAAATTGTATAATCATGGTTGTATATTGATAAGGAGGAGGATTTGGTTGATGCTGATATTGGTACATAGGGTTATTGTACTGCATATTTTGCTGTGGCACATGACGTTGACCAGGAGGCGGATAATTATTTGGATGTTGTGTGGGAACATAAGGTGGACGATTTGGATGTCTATATTGATTCCCAATTTGATGGTGAGGATTCCTTGATGGTTCAGAATACCCAGCACCATGATTACCCTGTTTATGGGGTGGTACATATTTTGGGGGAAAACCAGATGTATGAGGAATGTTCTGAGCTTTCTGCAGTTTGAATTCTCTCATTGCTTGAATCATTTGGGCTTTTTCGTGCTCTTCCCTCTCCTTTTTTTGAGATTCATATCGTGCCCTGACTTCCTCATAACTCAAAGATTCATAATCTTCTTGATGAGTTTCTTGATTAGCAGGTCCATTCTGATTACCCTCCATTTTTTGGTCATATTCATATTGAATTCTGAGTCGTTCAGCTTCGAGTCCAGCCTCAAACTCGGCCTGTTTTCTAGCTTTGAATTCAACATGTTTCTAGGGGTTGTAAAAAGGATTTCTCTGGTCTTCCGGGGTACAAGGTTCTTCTGTTGAATTATCTTTCCATGTGTCAAAACAATTCTCACCATATGATTTGTCTTTGTTTGTAAGGCACATATCCTCACTTTTCCCCTTACCTTTGTTAGCCTTATCATCTTTATGTGTCCACTTACTATTTCCAGGAGGAGCTCCAGAATGACCTCCCCTAAATTGAGATCTTCTTCCATTCATTTTTGCAAAGTTTGATCAGAGTCACCACTCACTTTGTTAAAAGTGAGAAAAACATTGTTACTTGGTATTCCCGGTGGAGTCTGTATATAGGACTTTTGATTCTATGATTAAAGCGCAGATTCTTTGTTTATCCCCAGCAGAGTCGCCAATTTGTTAGCTCTCAAAAACGTAGGTTTGAACCACGAAAGGTTGCCAAGCTTTCAAAAAAATTTAGGGTAACAGAACAAGGTTTGAAACAATTAGACCTTCTACTCTCCAAGCGCTACTAGACCTAGGCGGGTGTACCGATAACAAATAAAGCAGACTTGACTATTGATATTCTCTTCATGCCATGATTCATCCATGATGGCAGATTGAAATGGACAAAACAAAACTAATTTGGTATATATTGTATACCATTATTCAAAACTAAACCCTAATAAGCTCAATTAATAGATGTAAAAAGTATAAATGAAACTAAATAACTGAAACGGTGAGACCAATGCCTTATATAATATACAGAGTCAAATGAAATCTAAAACAACTGACTTCTTTCTAGAGGTCATTCAAATTGTTTAGCATATTTGTTTTATAACTAGTATAAACATGCAAGAATGTGATTATTAAGTTCTTACTGAACTAAATGAAATTCCTTGATTACTGTGATTAATCAAAAGGATTTAATCCTTCCTTGAAAGAACCTATAAACTAATCACATAGGTATGACAAATATGTACTGATAAACCAAACATAATCATGTTATGCTAATTTAAATAACCAAGCAACATCAATTTTAGAGACAACTTAAATAATTCTTTCAATTGGCACAACACAAAAATTAACACCAGAATACGCCAGCAAATTAGATGATGTTCATTGATATCTCCATGACTTCAAAACATACAGTAGAGTCTTAGCCCTATGAAACATGGTGTTCCACAGTATTCTCTATTCTCTATCCTATTCTACTATATCGCATATTGTTTTCAAAATAGACATTTATACATTGAGAATATGAAAGGTCACAACCTTTCGGAAATAGGAAACATCAATTACAAAACAAAAGAAAGAGAATAATTAGGCTCTATTTAGCCATAAGTGAGTCTTATTGAGATGGTCCAAATAATCCCGGTGCTCATATGTGTCCGCATCTTCAACAACATTCCGGATTGTGATTTCCATCTTGACCATTTCCTCAATTTGCTTGCTCACTTCTTCCAATGTTGTATCCTCTGCAGAAGCCGTCTTCATGATTTCATCCAATATTGACTCACATTCATTTTTCCATCTAGTGGCTTCTTTCAATTCCCCATTGTCATCAGAAAATGTGATCACAGTTTTCTCAGCAGCTGCAATCAACCCCTGCTCATCCCCTTGCAATTCACCATAAATTTTTTGATGGCGATTGATTATATGATTTGCAGCCTCAAGTGCAGAACTGCTAGCCTCATCACTTTGAGCCAACTCATGAAACTTCACCATGACTCGTCCATCCATCCTTGTGTGCTCCTTCAATGCAGCAAGAGTATAAGAGTATCTTCCCCACAATTTATTCAACCAGGATGTCAATTGATCCTGCCTCTTCTTGACAATTGCAGCAATGACATCATACTTTCCCTGAGAATAAGCACTTGACCCTATTCATTGATCTTTTGCATGAGAGCTTTCTCCTTGAGTAATCATTTTGGTTGTCCCCATTGAAACACCAACCAAATCCTTGAGCCTATCATTTTCTCTTAGCAATTTTTCATTATTTGTTTTATACACTTCTCTTTCTTTTATCAATATTTGAATTTGTGCTTTATTCAACTTTGCAACATTTACCCCAATATCTGCAGTAGCAACAAGATCAGCTTCTCCAACTTTTAGAGTCAAAACATGGCCAAATGCCTTCTCTGTATCAAGTACCACTGATTTCCTGTGGGGTGGGTACAAAGCCCATATCAACATTGATCACTCATCAGTATTATACTTGGAGCCCGTATACACTTCTGTCACCTTTTCCTTGTCAAGCTTGTGAGTAGCATTACTGCCCTTCAAGAAACTGTCAAAGACCAATGCAGAATTCAAATCAAGGCCAGGAAAGATCATGACACCAGCATCCTCCAACATTTTCCTTCCCACTTCAGGAGTCATTTTTGTCATTTCATCATCCACACATCTTCTCAATTGAGCCAGCAATTGTTCCTCATTTCCGGAAGTAATATCATCAACATTCTCTCTTATCTCCTTCCCCTTCTGCTTGTACAAGAATGCCTTGAACTCTGGGGAATGTATAAACTCATCATCAGAAACAAATGACCTGTACTCCATATGCCTTGTATCAACATCAACACTTTCAATACTTTGTTCTCTAACTGGGCAAACATATTGTTGAGTCCTCATCCTGGATATCCTTTCTATTTTACCCCATGGCACATTAGCTCTTGGTGTTTCTTCATCTCCAGAAGACAATAACTCAATGTCCTGGAGCCCCTGGTTATATCTTTCAACTACATTTTCTGCTTCATCTTCATCCAAATTTCTGATCATATCATCAAAAGGATAGGGTACATGCTGATACCCTCCAAAATTAATCCTTTCCTTGGCTGAATTGATATATCCCTCAGGGTCAAAGTTTTTCCTGGGTGGTCCTCCTTTCATGTTATAATGCAACAATTTATCAAGAATTGAATTATATCCCTCTTTAGCCAATACAGTGAAATCACCGAAACACAAAGTACTTGGCATGAAATCCTGCTTCCCAAAAGAATTGAAATGCATCACACTACAGAAATCCATTTGTCTAACAATTTCCAAATATGCAACCCTATTTGGAACTGTCCTTGGCAGAATAAAAGGAGCATCTTCAAATCCATACACTCTGATTACTGTAGCTCCCTCCAAACAATACCAGTCTCCCCAATTATGGTCAATTGGCCCATTGAAGTCTTTAGGCCGAAGGAATATTTTGATCTCATCAGTCAATGAATAGTTACAAGGATAATGATACAATCTATACAATGTCTTTACAAAATACTCCTCAAAATGAATAAAACTAGAACCAGCAAACCAGCTGTCCCAAATGGCAGTCCACAACTGAACAGGCAATGCTTCACCTTCCTTACCAGTCTGAGAAATTCTCATTTCTGGAGGCCATACCCCTAGCTCTTGTCCGAAATATAGCACTAAATGCATCAACAATGAATAATTTTTGAGATGAACAATAGAAGCTCCACTCTTTATAGCCATCAATCCCGAATCAAGCTCCTTAGAAATATATGAAGCATAATCAAATGGCCTAGAGTTATGATATTGAATATCTGCTATGATCACCATTGGCACCATGGACATGAATTCCGGAGCATCCATCCCTAACACCTGACACACTGAAAAATATGTGTACTTCATATAGGGTTCAAACAAATCTACATGATAGGGAGGCCCTTCACTATCTTCCAGAGGTTCTGGCTTGTTACCCTGTTTGACCCTATGAATTGGTAACCTCCAACCCTTGTAGCTTGTATCCATTCTTGAAAATTCCTTCTGCAACTCCTCACAATTGATTTCATCATTGCAAAACCCTTCCAATTTGAAAACCTCACCAATTGCTTCTTTTGACACATGTATTTGTGGTTTTCCAGAAGGATCACATATTGCTTTATGTTTTGGATCATAATTATCAGCAAGCAATTTGACCAATTATGTATTTGCAAATACATTAGGGCACACCAATTTCCCTACATTCAACTTCCATGGATTACAGACTGGCTCAAAATGGTTTCTCCTATGGTAGTGGAAATTGAAAAGTTCATACCCTCTTACAGCAGTCCAAACATCACCTATGAACTTGCATTTATCATTCAGCTTATCAACCTCTCCCCTAAGTTGTGCGGACCTTCTAGCCTTAGGCCCTGAACCAGGTAGTTGATCAATGAGGTCTTGGTTCAACCTCCTTTCAGTGCCTCCATGCTCTATATCAGTCTTTTGTTTCTTTCCCTTCGACTGACTACTTTCAACAAGCTTTCTACCCTTACCCTTTCTAGAACCAGAAGACTCCATTTTCAAACTTACAAAATCAAAATATGAAAAGCAACGAAGCAATTACGTACAATGTTTTGTTCAAGCTCCTCAGAATTAAAAATGTCTTGGTTCTCTGTTCAGCACGCCAATTTACTAGCAATCAATTCAGAAATGAGGAATTAATTAAAACATTACTGTTTTATCCCATCACGCCATTAATGAAGCACGAATGAAGCCTCCTTTGAAACTGGCACTGTCGCGTCAAATGTACTGTCGATGAGAAAATTTCAAATCTGGGTGAAATCCCTTTTCAATGATTATTTCACCATTCGCCATGACAATCTGCAGATATACCGACACCTAGAATCAACTTGATGACTCATGCTTCTGTTTTCATGTCACTGTAACAATTCCAAGTCGGGGAGATGTCACATAGACTTCATGGTGCTATACCGATATATATTCTTCAAAGCATTTTCCAATCGTTGAGACATTAATGTTCTCACACCGACTGAAATCCTTTATCTTTATGTTCTTCACTATAACTTGCAGATGTCGGGGAGACCTCTCGCAAACTTCATCCTGTTTCACTGAAAGTCTTCATTTACATTGGGTTGCCAAGATAAAACTGTACTCTTGCCGATACATTCTTCATTACACCCGCTTCGCTATGACTTTCAAAGTCGGGGAGATGTTATGTAAATATCTTTGTGTCTTATCGATATGCACTTTTCAATGTATTTTCCATTCGCTAAGACATTATCACCCCTTTCACCGATGAATTCTCATTTCAGCGTGTCCACCATGTTCTCTCACTGAAGAAATAACCCCAACCAATGAAACAATACCGTCGGCGAGACAATGAACCTTCAGGAAGACTCATACCGACATCAAATGTCTTATCGAAATCATTCCTCCAGATTACTCCTATTCGGAAAAACTCACCCCGAACCATCTGTCAGTATAATAGTCATACTTCGGTGAAACTTATGCCGAAAAGTTCCTCTCCCGGCGATGCGTATCTCCATTGGCATAAGATTTGAATCGACAAGACTCTATAGCTTCTCACCAAAAGCTTTTGAATACCCTTGAAGTTATTTCGGCCAAACAATATCCGCTTCACTAAGACCTTCCCTGATGTGCACAAGTCTTACCGAAACATTCATTTGCAAGACAATCGGTATGACATATTGTATTCACCCTGACATTACACCAATGCCTCCACATATGCCGATATATATTTTATAGATGCCTGTCGGCAAGAAAATATAGTTCGCCGAAACATTATCCCGAACACCTTAAGCTTGAGCGATATACTCCCACATGCACTGGTCGGCGAAACACAATGTATTCGCCATGACTTCACTCCAACAGTGACTTCCCTTTGCCGAAATGACTCCTTCTGTCGCCGAAACAAGAAAATTGTCCTGCCGATAGTCTGTAACAAACATACATTAGTGAAAAAACAAGTCGGGGAGACTTGTACCATGTCTTGTCGATTCGGGTCTTTTAATGAAAAATGAAGGACTTGATGGATTCAATGGATTTTATGACAGAAAATAAGCAGGACAATACAAAGAGGGACCTATATGCTTATGATGAGGACTCAATGTTGGAATTCTTAGATGCAATAGACTGTAAAAATTTCAAAATTTTAAAGTTCTAACAGGAGGCCTCATTAAATTTTAAATGGTGTGAGCATAAAGTATAAGGTGAAGATTTCAATTGGCCCCATTGTCTTAGTTAAAGTGGTGGGTAAAGTTGTGTTGTTGATGATATATTTTTATAATGTCACTTTTGTAAAGTGAAATTAGATACTCATGAGGGAAATGTTTTAAATCAAACATTTAAGGAAATGAGGTGCCATGAAATCCTTCTATAAGGTTAAATATTTTATTTTGCTGGGAAAATATTTAAATGCACGAGGAGATAAATAAAGTGAAGTTATTGTTCACTGTATTAACATATATTCTAATGTGCTAAGCGAGTAAAATGTAAAGATTATGCACAGGTGAGAGAGTAAAAGTGGCGTTGGAAATATTTTGGAAAACTTGGCACGTGAAAATGGGTGCACGAGTAATATTTTCATTCCCTTAGTTAAAATGAATAAAGTATTCACTTCTTTATTTGGCAAGTGAAATATAAGGTGAAATATTTAAAAGCTTTTATTATGTAAAGGTAAATGTTTTTGAAGGTGCAGCTCAGCAAGGGAAAATGAAATATTTTCACGGGAAGAGAGGCATTTTTCACACAACAGGTAGAATGGAGTGGAATTTCATCACATGGCAGAATTTTCTATTGCAAGACAACTTGGACAAAGGCAAATGAAGAGGAAAATTCAGTTACAGAGAGAGGAGAGAGGCTTTGAGAAATTGTTGATCAACGGTGAATTGAGATTCTAGATGGCATTTCTCGATCAACTTTAGGGTTTCTTCTGAATCTTCTCTTCTTCTATTTCTTCTCTTCTCTTCTCATTATTCTGGTTGGGAGATTGAGTTATGGGGTTTTTGTATGGGGTTGGGTAGATAGAGAAATGTCAAGTTCTGAGTCATATTTTGAGTATGTAAGCTGTAATTTCTAATTTTATGAGCAAATACAACCAGTTTATGCAAATAAATCATGAAAGTGTGCACATTCATGAATATCTTCAAATTGTCTCCATACTTGTATAGTTTTAATCATATGAATTCAATAATACAAAGTATCTTTGAGTTTTTCATCTCAAATTTCATGAGATTGTGCTATTTGTTTATGGGTCTATTTCAAAGAAATGGTTAAATACTTTGAGCAGATAACAGTGATTTCAAGTGTGCAGGTTGGATTGGGTAAGGAGAGTTTGATTGATAATAGGAGTGGGATTGTTGGTGTAGGACACTAACAGTTGATGCAAGGCATTAACAATTTAAATCCACTGGTTGAATGTCATTTGCTGATGAATTCTTTTTATGAGTTTGACTCCATGGCCTAGAATTAGGCACTGATTTATCTTGCAGCTTAGTGCATCTCAGAAACATTTTATAAATTTTAAAATCATTTTAAATCCCTATGTGTTATAGTGTTTTGGTTATCTCATGCTCCAAATAGTTGATATTATTGATGAACAACCAATTCTATTCAATATTATCCTATTATGTTGAGCTATTAAATGAGATTATCTGTTGTTGTTAATGTTGTTTATGATAATAGTGCAAAGACTGTAAAAGCATTAAGGGATCACCCTCCTGGGTCTTGCAGAGCCCGAAGTGTAGGAGGATTTTTTTAAAGTCCTCGTCAGTTGGTCTAGGTCCTTTGAGCTTCCCTTGATTGGAATTGGAAATTCCATAGGTAGATTAGAAGATCAACCTGGTTACAAAAAACCAAACCAACAGTAGCAATGGGAAGAGATAGCCTCAATGATGTAAGGGAGTTCACATGTTCAAAATTCATCTCAAATGATGAATTTATAAAGTCTCAAGAATTTAAGGATTTTGTCCTGAGATCAAAGGAGGAATACCATAGAAGACTTCAGTTGGCACAAGCAGGAGTACCCATGGAGAAATATGAAGAATTTTCCAAGAAGGTGAGAGTTGAGATGAACTTTGAAACCAAGAACATTAGTCTTGAAGAAGGGAGAAAAATGGTACAAGGGAAGTAGGTTCTTCTTGAGAAGTTCCTAGACAGCTTAATAATTGAGAATGATGAACTTAAGGAAAAATTTCAAATGATGGGGGAGCATATTAAAAATGATCAAGAGATCCAACATAAGGAGAATGTACACATGGTAACATTCATCCTAGAACACAAATTATCCAAGATTTTTAGAAGGTTAGAGATTGCCTATGTAGCCTACATAAATTTGAGTGGTGCTATTGTTAGAATAAATGGGGATCATGATAGGCTTAAAAGGATTTTTACTAAGTGGATCCCCACAGTTATGAATTTATAAGGCATGTACAAAGGATATGCCAGTGCACCTAACACCTCGCTATGTATTCTTCCTACTTTCAACATAGTCAAGGCAACATGAAAAACGTAGGCATACATGGAGAGTATAATTGAGAGTCCACAAGTAAAGCTTGATTATTTCCTAAACATTGAAAGTAGAATTGTACCTCACCTATTGGAGGATAACGGGGAATTAAAAAATTTAGGTGAATGGAAGGAGATTTTTAATGTCATAATCCTCACCCTTCACCTCATGATTTGTAAAGATGGTAGAATTGATACAAGTGAACTTAATTCTTATTCAGACGGGTTATTCAATATAGATCACAGTATAGATATTTTCTGCAGGGAAACTAGTGCAACACTTGATGCTAAATATCAGCAATATTTGCAAAATGTTGATTTTCTTTTGGCTCATGATTGGCCTTCAAAAAGCATGTATAGGGCATGGGATGAAAAATATAATAGGTTGCTCAGTCTATGAGTTCCTCTATGTATCATTTTTCATGTTTTGTGTCTCAGATTTTGGCTGTCAAAGAAATCTTGATTAGGTATGGTGCCTAATAATTTTTGAAGATTTTGTCAGAGGAAATTCATTTCCAGAATTAGTTGGTATTCACCATGGCATATTTTCACAACATCAAAGGAAGTAGTTGACAAAGAATGGAATGGGAGATTTGAGTTTAGTTTCACTTGAATCTCACCAATGGAGTTTAATTTCCATATGGGCATGTCAGACAAGGAATGTCAGGAAGTATCCCACCAGTTACCAAGAGCACCTTGAAAAAATCAACATCACTTATATGAATATTCTAAATGATTTCCATCAGCTTTTGTCAATCTCCCTGTAGGTTTTCTGGTCAGTGTTTTAATGCCACCATTTATGTTTTTTTCTTTTACAAACCCAAGCAATGGATGAGTCTTTTTTCTTGTTGCTTCCCTTGTGTTATAAAAGGAATTCCAAGCCTCATTCAGGGGTTCTGATCTTCAATCTTTGTAAGTCTTTGCATAAAATTTAGTTGTATAGCACAAATAAGAAATGTTGTAATTTTGCTCTATAATAACAACAAATGACTCCAATACTCTGTGTATTTCACTAAGTTTGAATATAAACTTATCATCTTCTCCAATTTTGTATGCACAGTCTTTTGAATCTAAATAATCAAGGATTATCTATGGTTCTTATATCATGTGTCATGTTATGGATGCTTAAATTTTTAGCTTATGTTCAAGGAACAGAGTAATTTTGCTTTTAGTTTATCCATAAGAGATTGTGTGAATGCAATAGGGATTTGTAAGTAGTGTGATAGTGTTGTTCCTTTGTTAGTTTCAAATTGTAAGGTAATGAGGTTATAAGAAGCCAAGAGTTGGTCTATTGTAGGAGTTTACTTCATTTTTTGGCTCTGTTATGGATAAGGCACTAGCCAAAATAGTTCACAAATTGAGACAAGATCACACATCAAATCAAAAATTGGAATTTCCACTTTACCACAATTTTATGTTTTGTGTTCAAATCCACTAGCAAAGTATTTTAGAGCATATAGAAGGTCCTGAAGATGATTTAGCCAATCATGCCACCTTCTAAAATACTAGTGTGAATAATTTGTTATCAAAGGTATCATTGCTAGGAATTTTCTATATTGTTGAACTATGTTGTAGAGGAACACCCACCTTGGTTTTGCAAAGCCTAAAGTGCAGAGGAGAGAAATATAATATTAATCTCTTGTTCATTGGCCACTAACCTGAGGTTTTTGATTAATATAAAGTATGGATAGCCTTTAGGAAAACCTAAATAATGAGTTGGAAACACCAACAAATTGGTGACTCTGCTGAGGATTAGAAAGAATTTCTATCTAGTAGTCTGTGTTCAGGAGGATTGAGTCAAAAATTCCATCTAAGTCATATGTTGAGAAAAGCTTGTCAATCTTAAGTGTTTTTGTCAAAATACTTGAAAGAAGGATATTACTCCCATTAATTTGGGTGGTGACTCTGATACTTTGTTACACACTAAAATGACGAGTTGAAAAGAAGAGAATCTCAGGAGGTTATCATCATTATGCACAGTCAGAGATCCATCTATAAGGTTGACCTAAAAAGGAGACTTGAGGGGGAATTTTCAAAGAATAAGTCAATGTGGAGAAAAAAAGATGTGAGAAATAAAGATGCAAGTAAGTCAGATCCTACCTTTGATAATAAAAAAAACACTAATTATATATTGCATAGTAAGGATAGTTCTGATAATTCACAAAGTAGATATGCTCTTTTGAATGAGGAAGAAGTATTGGATACACCATTGTTGCAGCCTATGAGATCATAGATAAGAATTAAACAAGAAAGGAATACAATGCCAAATCGAAGTAGGGTTGATCCTGCACAAGAACTACTAGACCATAATCCCCCCTTGGAAATTTTGTGATACAACAACAATATAATAATCTTGCAGCCTCAAAAACCCATACCTTTTCCTTTGAAAATACTTTCAATCCTTAGTCTACAACTAGTATGCCTTCTCAAATACCCATTGAATCCCCTCCAGTTACTTCACAAGATCTATCCTTGACAGTGCACCTCAGACCAAGGATGAATTTTTAAGAGAGATAAATGATATACAAATAGAAATGAATAGACTAGAACAATAAATAATTAGAGAGGTTGTCAAAAAAAGAGATAATATGTAAAAAAAATACTTGAAGATATGAGGGCTACATAAAATATTGGTGCCACCTTTACACCCGCATCTCATACCCAAGCTGGAACTAGCCATCAAATAAGTGTCCCTTTGAATACTTCTCATGTGAACACATGGAGTAACTCTTAGGCAAATGTTACATCACAAAATTTGCTTAATATGACAAATATGGGAAACATTTCATTAGGAAATACAAACCCATCTACTTCACAAAATAATCCTGGTCCAAGTTCCATGGCTATGAATTTTTCGTGTGTCATTAGGTCTTCAAAGAAGTATTAGTTATTGTCAACACCAAAATACTGGTTTGGGAGTTGTCATGAAACTATTTATGTAGTATTTGACTGGTGAAGCTAGAGATTGGTATAGAAATTTTCCTAATGCTAGCATTGGGTCTTGGGATGATTTAAAGAGGGTGTTCAGAGAATAATATAGAACTAAGACTGATCCTAGATTTTTGATCAATGAGTTCACAAGCATAAGCAAGGGATTAAATAAATTTGTTTGATAATTCAATGCAAGATTTAATAAGACTTTAACAAGATCCCAAATGATATGAGACCTAGTGAATCCATGTGCTTGGTCTTATATTGCAATGCCTAGACCCATAAATAGGTTATTAATTAAGAGATAGAATCCTTAATCCTTGAGGGATGCATTCAAGATTGCAACCCATATTGAAAATAATAGGAAAGATTCTATAGACACCTAAATTTGGACACTTAATTTATCCAAATTTATCCCTTTTCATCTAAGCATCCCCTTATTTGCATTAATTAAATAATATCGCTATTATTTAATTAATATCCTTAATTCTGCCAAATCCCTAAGGTATTTAATTAATAAATAAATACCTTATCTCTTTAATCCTCATTTTCATCAAATGAATTAAATAATATGACATTTATTTAATTCCTCATATATCACATCCTCCATTTTTATCTAATCTTAATCCATCTTCTAATCTCATCATTAGGGATGTGCACATGCCTAATCCTTGATTAGGATGTGTCACATTCTCCAACTTTTGTAAGTTGGCCTCTAATCTCTCTTAGCCACCTAACTCTCCTCTAATCCTTCATTAACTAGCCTAATCAACCTCTCAAGGAATTTTTAATTCCTTTTATCCTTCCAAGGAATATTAAATTCCTTTTTCTCTTCCCCATGTGATCTTTGACTTGTCACATCAAGTCACATGTGAAATCTAACCCTCTTCTAATCTGTCATTAATTTGTCTAATCAAGTACTTGCACAACCTTAATCATTTAATTAGGACAACCTAATCTCCATGTCATTTATGGAATGTGTCATAAGTCAACCCCATTAAATGCTTTCTCCTTTTGAGAAGGCACTCCATTCCCCATGTGAATTTTTAATTCACATTTAATCCCCCAATGCATTCCTTGGAATTTAAAATTCCTTTTCTCATTCCCATGTGGATATTTGAGGAATTTTTAATTCCTCACATGTCCTCTCACCCGCATGGGGACAAGGACCTCCTTTATGAGGAGATCTTGTCCCAATCCCAAGGTACTATATAGTACCTCCATGTCATGTACCCTATTTCCACCTCATGTACACATCACCTCTTACAAGTCACTTCACATGCCACATGTCAAGATGTGAGGGCTTGTGAGTTCTCAACTCACCTTAGCCCTACATCTTGATCTTGGTGGCACAATCTCAACCATCCATTTCCCTAGAGAATTCCAAAATCTCTATAAATACCCCCCTCTTTTCTCTCATTTTGAGGGAGATCATTCATGCTAGCCAAACTCTTGCAAAAAATTTCCTTGAGTCACACTTAGCCAAATTTTCATACTTGCATCCATTTTCACTCATCTTTCCATCCTCATCTCATCTCATAGTTTGCATCTCTTTCCATCCAAGGAGCATATAACATCGAAGATCGAAGGGCCAACCAAAGGACAACTCAACAAGGTGAAATATTTTATTTTGCTTAGTTTAGTTAATCTTTAGGCCAATCTTGAGGTGTAGGGTATTTTTAGTTGTTATTTGCACTCGTTTGCTTGCTGCTCTTTTACTAGCAAGTATTTTCGCCCTATCACATTTCTGGCACACCCGGTGAGACCCACAAACAGGTCTCTTTCTTTCATGTTTGTTATTTTTTGAATTTTTGCAGGTGCAGGTTATAGAGGGGCGAATCTGACCTGCAGACAGGCGAACTTGCCCTGCAGGCTTGACCTATAGGCAAACCTGCCCTCCACAGACTCCAGAAAGTGTTTTTTTGGAAAATTTTCATAGAGGGGCAGACCTGACCTGCAGACAGGCGAACTTTCCCTCTAGACAGGCGAACTTGCCCTTCATAGAGGCGAATATGCCCTCCAGACAGGCGAATATGACCTCCAAATAGGCGAATATGCCCTAGACAACTTTTTCCATAAGGTAAAATTTTACTTTTTAGCACTCCTTTTGACTATTTTAAGGGTTTTTAACCCCCTAACTTAGGCACATATTTTAACTAGGGGTGTCAATTAACCTTGTTTGGCGTGTTTTTTGATAAGCTATTTGACATATCCAATCCCCTTGCGCCATTTGGCGATCCTGGGTGATGAGAAATTGTAGCTTCCCAAGTCCTTTGAGTCACCTCTTTTTCTCTTTTAAGCGGGACCTGCTTGGGGATTTCATCACCCCAAGGGACGATTCCAACCACATGTACCGGTAGGGTATATAAAGGAGGGAGAGCGAAAGTTGTACCTCAATCCAACCACGTTGTAATTGGTGAAGCGTCGGGATGACGTGAAGAGTTGGTCCGAGCCTTTAAGGTTCCTAAGTCATGCTTGTAACGGGTTGGTGTTCATGGTTTGGGCTTCATGTACAAAGTGTATATCGAGGACTCCCTAGCAACCATGTTCATCCTAGAATATAAGACTTTGTTGGCCATACCCTCTCTACTAGACTTAGGTTTGTATTGTCCGAATTGTCTTCCTTATGCCAAACCAGTGATTGTCTGATTAATTGACTCAACCATATCCTTTTGATTGATGATTGTTGTGTTTTGGGTCCTTTGCCTTAGTCATCTTGTCAAAAGTCAAGTTTAAACCTGTCTAGGGGCGACCTTGACCTCTGAACAGGCAAACCTGACCCACCCAGGGGCGAACTTGACCTTGAACCAGCCTTTTCTAGCCTCTTTTAGCCAACTTTGACCAACTTTTGCTCTATAGGTGAACCTGCCCTCCAGATAGGCAAACTTGCCCTCTAGACAGGCGAACTTGCCCTCTAGACAGGTGAATCTACCATCCAGACAGGTGAATTTGACCTCTGGACAAACAAATTTGACCTCTGAACAGACAAATTTGACCTTTGGACAAGTGAATTTTCCCTCAGACAGGTGAATTTTCCCTCAGACAGGCGAATTTGACCTCTAGACAAGCAAATTTGACCTCCAGACAGGCGAACCTGACCTCTAAATAGGCGAACTTGACCTTGAACCAGCCTCTTTTAGCCAACTTTGACCAACTTTTGCTCCATATGTGAACCTGCCCTCTAGACAGGCGAACTTGCCCTTCAAACAGGCAACTTTTCCCTCTAGACAGGCGAACTTGCCCTCTGGACAGGCAAATTTTCCCTCTGGACAGGCGAACTTGACCTCTGGATAGGTGAACTTGCCCTTTGGACAGGTGAACTTGACCTCTAGATAGGTGAACTTTCCCTCCAGACAGGCAAACTTTCCCTCTAGACAGGCGAACTTTCCCTCTCGACAGGCAAACCTGACCTCTGGATGGGCGAACTTGACCTCTGAATAGTCAGTTTCATCATCCGTTTCATCATTTCACCCTTCGTTTAGTCATTCTGAGCTCCCATTTTCCCATCATTGACACTGTTCTATAAGCCATCGTTTCATCACCAAAATCACATAAGTGCTACTTAGAACATCATTAGAGTCCATATCCATCATCGTTTTCCCCATCCAAATCCCCTAAACTTCATCTCGAGTTATTATCCAAATTGACCTAAGTGTCTGATTTGATTGTCATCATCAAAATCCACTTAGGATTGTCATCTGTCCTAAGTCAATCATTATCATTGGACCAATCAATCCATTTTCAATCTCAAAGTGGATTTGGTGCCTCAATCATCCATTTATCCTTTAATCTGATCAATCAGTATCCTACCTCACCTAAGGTAATCTCTGAATGGGGTTTACAGTCCCTTTTGTCATCAGTCGATCTTATCAATCATCAATCGATCTTATCTAATCCAATCCAATTGCATCCCTATCCAATCACCTTCAACCCAATCAATCTACTTCCATCTCGAAGCAAATTCGGTGTCGTAATCATCCTTTGATAATCATATCGAATCGTCAAAATCAATCCCCTCGCACCATCCAATCATCCTAATCTGATCTTTAATCCAATCTCGATCTGAGCTTAACCTAAATCTCGATTTGAGCTTTAATTTGTTCCCAAATATTTGATCCATCCTCTTTATCCTTTCATCATCATGAATCCTTATCCTCCATCAATAGTAATCAAGGGAAACCCTAATTATGTCGACAATGATAATGAAAGTCTTGTCAATCAAGAGGAATATGACATAGATTCCCTTGACACTATCATTGCTAGTAAGCTTTCTCCACCTGCTTTCCAAAATCCAATCACCCCTTCGAGTTATCCCATTATGTCTTCATCCATGCCTAATCATGCTCCTTATGCTACCTTTGACAAGGGATACCCATCATATCCATCACATCCATCATATTGTTCATCTACATCATCCTCTTATCCAACACCCGCATCCTCTTATCCTAATCTGCCATCACAATACCCCTATCCTAATCCCCCATCCACATCCTCCTATCTCAATCCTTCATCCATGTATACCCACTACCCTAATCTTCCATACCAATCTGCTCACCCTAATCCTACATTCGCACCATCCTATCCTAATCCAACATCCACACCAACCTATCCTAGTTTAACATCCACATATTCTTATCCTAATCCAACATCCGCATTTCCCTATCTCAATCCGCCATCTCAATCTTCCCATCCTAATCCACCATCCCACTACTACAATCCACTACTCGCATCCTCGTGTCCTAATTCACCATTCCAATACCCCTATCTTAACCCTTCATCTAATCTTAACCCCCCATCTACTCATAGTCTTCCATCCAATCCTATTCCTCAATCTAATCCTAATCCACCAATCCATAGCCCTAATCCCCTACCAATCCCTAATCCTTCATCCACTCCTACCCCGCCATCCAAACCTAGAGTATGCACATTCCTCACTCCAAAAATTCTCCAAGGACTTATAACAAAGAAGACATCTCCCACTCCACACTGTGAAGTCATGGAATCATGCCATCCCAACCCATCATCCACGGTCATTAGTGATGAGACCCTTCTCCACCCAACACCTATAATTAATGATACCACCCCTAGCACCACTCAAACCGTCGAAACCATCACATCCTCTGAACCCACTGAGGCCCCATCTCCTACCATCACATCTACTGAATCCATTGAACACCCACTTCCTACTCCAAGATTCGTCAAACCCATTGACGACACCCAAATCCAATCCACTTCTCCCACTCCTAGTGTCACTAAAATCCATTCCCATGCATGTTTTAAATCCTCCATCCCTCCATCTCCCCAACTTGAAGAGTCCCACCAAGACTCCATTATCATGCCTCCTGCACATGATGAGTCATGCCAAGAGCATGATCCAAAGCATGCCAACATATCCCCTTGTCATGATCAAGATCCTACCATCCCATCCAGTCCACCTCAAGATCATAGTCGCCCATCCATTCCATCCCATGATCCCCTTGTCATTCAAGCTTCCACCGCTCCATCTCCATCTCCATCGCATGATCCCACTACCACAAATCCAGGTCCTATCATATCCCTTGATCCCTCTCCCGATACCACCCATCCAAATGCTGCTATCCCATCATCTCCCTCTCATGATCCCCCATCATCGCATAAAACTGCTATCCTCACACCACTTGCATATCCCCTTGGTACTCTCACATTCTTCCACGGTGGCCTCCTTGCAGAAGAAAAACACAGTTTCTATACCACCCATCATCCTCCACCTAATAATGGACTCGCATCATGTTTTCAAAATAACACAAATCCTATCATGGATCGTATGCTCAAGAAAATGAACTATCAAGGAAAAGGTCTAGGCCTTCATGAGCAAGGTATTTTAGAGCCCATCCAAGTCAAAGAACAAATCTACATGCAAGGTCTTGGACCTATTTCCCAAGACTCGCAATCTAAATATGTTGGTACAACCTCTAGATGTCCTCAACGAGCCTTTTCCAAAAGAAATATAGGCTCTTCCCATCGCTCCACCAGATCATATGCTTCCATCCCTCCTCCTTCATCATATCGCCTCAAAAAAACCATCCATATTCCTCCTTCATCTGCTCCATCCATTTTGGGTCCTTACATCCTTCCATACACCCTCTCCCATCCTTCATCTACTCCATCCATCTTGGGTCCTTATGTCCCTTCACCCACTCCATCTGCTTTGGGTCTGTATATCCCAAAATCACCTCCTCCATCTCATCCTTTTATCCATCCAACACCTATCCATCTCATCCATCATAAACATCCCTCTCGCATGTCCCCTAATCAAGATCAACAAAGGAACATACCTACACATTCTCCATCTACACGTAATCCTCATTATTCTATCTCCATTGTTCCACATCATCCATCTCCTCACACCCATCCCATTGCCAGTAAAAGCACTTTGGATGCCAAAGTAAAAATGCCTAAATCTAAAGATCCACATGAACCTCAAGTTCCTCATGTCCCCTCTAAATGACATGTTGAAGAAAAGAAAAATAAAATCCAAAATCAAAATCAAATCCATAGGCCACAAAGGCCCCCCAAAGAAAAAATCAAAACCATGTGGATCCCAAAGAAAAAAGATGCAATAATTTCAAAAGAAAAATTTGTAACAACATCCAAAGTTGCTAATCCAAAAGCTAATCATACCCCCCTTTCATCTCTTAAGTTTGTTTTGGGTACTTATGTCCCAAAATTCACTATCCCATCTCCTCCATTATTCTCGCATTCTCCATCCATTCATCCTCTTATCTTTTCACATCCACCACAACATGTGCCAATGTTGGTCCTAAACACATCTCCCCATCACATATCCACCCCATCATTCCATCCATACACTTTCCAACATCCCACCCATTACCCCACATATCTCCCCCATCAAATCCCTCTAATTCATCCTCTTATATAATCCATTTATAAGGTTGTACCAACATCCAATAGTCATTTCACAGATGGGCTCGTAATCCTTCATATGGAATCTGATGCTTGAGTCCTTCATCCATCTCTTTATCGCATGTATTCCACATACACCCATCCGCCTCCCTATCCTTATCCATCTCCTTCTGCATCCTATCCAAAAAATCAAATATATATATATATATATATATATATATATAATAGTAAAGAAAAATAATCCATCCAATGGTGAAAACTTGGCAAACAAGCACCTTGGATAGGTACCATGATGAAAACTTGGCAAACAGGCATCATGCGTAAATCCTCATCTGTCCTTTTTCACACTTGGGGGCAGCTTCCTAATAAGCATCCCCTCCATCTGCTATGTCGCCTGCCATGCTTCCTGTTACACACACATCTTCCTGCTATACATCCCCTACATCTGTTTCCTCCATCCCACCTATCTTACGTAGCCTACCATCATATCTCGTTTATCTCCCGTCCCTCCATCCCTCTTGTGATCTTGATAAAAAATAGGGGCACCTATCTATGCATGTTTTGGACACCTCTTGGTATACATTCCCTTCATACATACTCTATTGTATCCCTTAGTCACCCATCCTATCCTCCTCCAGTTATCTCCTTCATTTTCCCACCTTCCATCCCTCATGCCTCATTATATATTACATATCTAGAGTGGAGGCATCTTCTTCCTTTGTGATATAGTCCTTGGAGATATCATTCATCCCTTAATCCACTAATCCTTTTTCACCTTCCCATCCTTATCTCCCAAATCCCTCCACACAAATCCTCTTAACCTCCATATCCTTATCCCCCTATCCATCCATCATAGCATCCCTTCTGTATCCCCATCCTTATCTTCCTATTCTTTTATCTCTATCCACATCCCATCTCATAATCCCTTGTCATTGGTATCTAGCTATAGGCTACTCCCCACGCAATCCAATGCCATCTACCTCATCATCACTTCGGCTTAGTTTGTGCATCTTTTCAATCTCCCATCCTTTCTCATCATTCATCTATCCATCATGTCATCCTCCCACTTCATCTTTCATGATTTGGATAACTATCCCATCCCTGAGCTTTGTGTAGCTACCATCTGCCGATCCTATCCAACAAGTTTATCTTGTCACATCATGTTGGTTCCATCATCTTATATCCTTATCTAGGGTTATCTCATCATCCTTTACCCATCATTTGTCTTTGGTCCTTTTATCAAACTACGTTGCCCCTACGCTTTCATGTAAGCAAGGTTGATCATTTGATCTTCCCTCGAGGATCCTTTATCCTCTATCATCGGTCTTTCTTATTTTTCCATCTTGTCATCCATCGAAGTCTCCATCATTGTCTATCGTCAGCCTTTTATCAAACTACGAGGGCTATGTGCTTCCACGTAGGCAAGGATAATCTTTGATCGGCCCCCGAGCCCCTAGGTTGCTAGGGTGTGTCAGTCTCATGTCTTGAATCTCTTATGTTGTGTCATCGAGCTATGCCCTTATCTAGCTGGTTCATAACAAACGAGATCCACTTGTATCAGTAGATCCAATCGGTTTTGAGTATCCTGCATCATATCAATCTTTTAGTTTTCTATCCATCATCGGTCTCAATAGGATGCATCCTTCCTAACATATCTCATCAATCCCATCCATCCCCTTGATCCTATGGCAAAGGACGTTTGAAATTGATTGCGATCTTTTGATGCTTTTGGCTTTTGTTTATCATTTGAGCTCCCTATCATCACTTGTCATGGTAGCCTTGATCCATCATATCATGGTGTGCTTTGACTAGTCAACATAGGGGTGTATATTGATTTTTTCTTTGTTGTTGTCTTCTCGGTTGTCCCACGTAGTACCCACCAAGATCTCTGAGGTCTTGTGTTACGCTGGGGAATCCTTGTGTGTTTGTGGTTATCCCAATACCTGGCCTGACCAAGGTCATCACGACTTTGGGGTGTTGGGATAGCCTTCTTGTTTGATGTGTTTGTTTCATGCATTAGACGCTAATATGCCTTGGTCCTTTATACCTTGGTGTATCGTGTCTTCTGCTATAGCAAAACTCAGTGCTCCTAAAGATGGAAAATTGAATTTGGATTGCGTTTCATCTCCATCCTCTCATCTATCAAAATCCCCCCCATCCATTCATCCTTCATCACTCTCCCCTCTCAATCTCCTGTCGCCTTTTCATCCTTTCTTACCCATCACTTTGCATCATCTTCCTCATATACCCCTTGCATCATCTCCTCCATTTCGAGAGCACACCTGTATTCTCTTGAACCCACATGTCCTCTCGAGGGGGCATCCTTCATTCCTAATTTTCATCATTTTTCCCTTCCTAGTCATTCCTTTGGATGACTGGGGCATCTTTCCCAATCTAACCATCTTCTTCTAGGTTCTATGTTTTAATATTCTTTGAAATGATGCTACTTCGTAACACCATCTCAAAGAGGGGAAAAATGTAGACACCTAAGTTTGGACACTTAATTTATCCAAATTTATCCCTTTTCATCTAAGCATCCCCTTATTTGCATTAATTAAATAATATCGCTATTATTTAATTAATATCCTTAATTCTGCCAAATCCCTAAGGTATTTAATTAATAAATAAATACCTTATCTCTTTAATCCTTCTTTTCATCAAATGAATTAAATAAATATGAAATTTATTTAATTCCTCATATGTCACATCCTCCATCATTTTTATCTAATCCTAATCCATCTTCTAATCTCATCATTAGGGATGTGCACATGCCTAATCCTTGATTAGGATGTGTCACATTCTCCAAATTTTGCAAGTTGGCCTCTAATCTCTCTTAGCCACCTAACTCTCCTCTAATCCTTCATTAACTAGCCTAATCAACCTCTCAAGGAATTTTTAATTCCTTTTATCCTTCCAAGGAATATTAAATTCCTTTTTCTCTTCCTCATGTGATCTTTGACTTGTCACATCAAGTCACATGTGAAATCTAACCCTCTTCTAATCCGTCATTAATTTGTCTAATCAAGTACTTGCACAACCTTAATCATTTAATTAGGACAACCTAATCTCCATGTCATTTATGGAATGTGTCCTATGTTAACCCCATTAAACGCTTTCTCCTTTTGAGAAGGCACTCCATTCCCCATGTGAATTTTTAATTCACATTTAATCCCCCAATGCATTCCTTGGAATTTAAAATTCCTTTTCTCATTCCCATGTGGATATTTGAGGAATTTTTAATTCCTCACATGTCCTCTCACCCACATGGGGACAAGGGCCTCCTTTATGAGGAGATCTTGTCCCAATCCCAAGGTACTATATAGTACCTCCATGTCATGTACCCTATTTCCACCTAATGTACACATCACCTCTTACAAGCCACTTCACATGCCACATGTCAAGATGTGAGGGCTTGTGAGTTCTCAACTCACCTTAGCCCTACATCTTGATCTTGGTGGCTCAATCTCAACCATCCATTGCCCTAGAGAATTCCAAAATCTCTATAAATACCCCCCTCTTTTCTCTCATTTTGAGGGAGATCATTCATGCTAGCCAAACTCTTGCAAAAAATTTCCTTGAGTCACACTTAGCCAAATTTTCATACTTGCATCCATTTTCACTCATCTTTCCATCCTCATCTCATCTCATAGTTTGCATCTCTTGCCATCCAAGGAGCATAGAACATCGAAGATCGAAGGGCCAACCAAGGACAACTCAACAAGGTGAAATATTTCATTTTTCTTAGTTTAGTTAATCTTTAGGCCAATCTTGAGGTGTAGGGTGTTTTTAGTTGTTATTTGCACTATTTTGCTTGCTGCTCTTTTACTAGCAAGTATTTTCGCCCTATCATAGATTCAATAAAAGTGAACAAAGGGATGAAGTTAAGATCTTGCAGAACCCTAGAGGACACCAAAACAAGACAACACCTCCTGAGGATAAGCTTGATATGGTGATGAATGCCTTGAAGGATCTTACTTATAAAGTTGATAGAAATGATAAGTTTTTACCTCATGATAAGCCAAATTATCAAAAGCAGGAGAGAATTCCCAAGCTTTCATATCAACCATATAACACTAATTAGCATAATGGTAGGCCTATCCAAAACAATCAGAGAAATATGAAAAATAAGGAAACCCCTTATCCATTGAAGAGAAATAATGCAAGATTTTTAGAGGAAACCCCTTGGTGTGATCCTTTTCAGTTACCACACTCTCCTCAACAATGCAAGGTTGCTCAATCTCTGGAAGAGGGCCATGCACCATATGATGATCATGACAATTTACACATTGAGGAACAAGATATAAATATGATATTTACTGGGATGAATCCAACAATTGGTGATTTTTCCTTAGATGAGGAGTGCTCAAAATTATATGTTCATGACAAAAGGTATCATAATCATGCCTATCATCAATAGGTGTTTTCTGATGATGAAAATGATTATCTTATCGATGTGAACAATTTGGAATCAGATTCAGAAATTAGGTTAAGGAGACCTGTAGATGAAGAAATCAGATCATTGACTATTGTAGTTATAGCTCAAGTAAAAAGTAATTGCAATCAGGAATTAAACAGTGAACAATGATCAAGGAAATCCTGGAAGCCTTTTCATAAAAGAGGGTGGTAAGGATATAAAAAATTAGACCCTTATAGAAAATTAGGACATCAAAGGGAAGGATGCTAAGAAGCCTAAATATCAAGTTGTATCCCCCCTCATCAAGGCCAAACATCAAAAAATAAATCAAGATCAAGAAAAGAAGAATGATAGACCTATTAAGGAGGATAAGCTTGAAAATGAGAAAGAAAGGGTTAATGAGAAAAATACTTCAAACTATGACATTCCAAAACACACCATAGTTGATATAACTCAAATATTGTCACAAATCAAGGTATCTATTCCTCTATTGTAAATGATGAGGATATAAGAACATAAGGAGAAAGCAATTTCCCTCATTACCAGTGCAACTACCACCTATAAAGAAAAGAAAGTACTTACTCCATCAGAAAAGGGTAAAGAGAGGTCAAAAGAAGTTGAACTAGAAGGGACTCATACTAAGATACCTGAAGTTTTTCTAGGCACTACCTCAACTACTTTCCCTAATCAAGTAGATCCCTTCTATGTGACTCTATAGGTCAGTGACAAGGTAATAAGAAACTGCATGATTGATCCAGGAGCATCTACTAATATTATGCCCCTGACAATCATGAGAGAGTTGGGATTACAAGTAAGTAAAGCATATGGGTAGTGCTTTGATATGGATTCAAGATAAGTTATAGTAATTGGAACTATGAAGGACGCGCCAATTAAATTAGTAGATTTCCTTGAGAATGATTATACAATGAGTGTAACTATTGTTGACATTCCAACCCAATATGGAATGCTCCTATCAAGAAAGTGGGTGGCAATAGTTGGAGGAAGCACAAAATTGGACCTCTCCTATGCCACTATATCTATAAATGGTAGAGATGTCAAATTGATAAGAGAAAAGAGAGCTCATAACCTCATTGAAGATGTATACCTAATGGAAAATATACATTTTATTAACAAAAACATGGATAAATTCAAAGTTGTAGAAACACAATCAATAAAGTCTTAAGATTCACAAATAACTAAGGAGATAAAGAAGAGTGTTAGAAGATGGCTTATGGTCCATGTATTTTGATGGAGCCTGCTCAAAAGAAGGCTCAAGAGTAGGGATGATTCTTATATCACCAAGAGGTAAGTCCTACAAATACTCATTCTCATTAAGATTTGAGCGTACAAACAATGTTGCTGAGTATGAGGCTTTACTTTTAGGATTGAAAGTTGTTGTAAAACATGGTATCAAAATGCTTAGGATGTTAGGGGAATCTAAGTTATTCATATCCAAAATAAGAGCTAAGTATGTGCCCAGACATAAAATACCGAAACAATATAGAAATTTTGTTTGGGACATAGTGGAGATGTTTGACTCTTTTTCTATTGATTGGGTGGAATGATCTAAAAATGCCATGGTAGACCTTGCCAACATTGCCTTGATACCTAATGACATAAATTTTGCTAGAATATCAAAATTCAAGGTTCAGGTGAGACCTTTTGTCCCTAACAATTTTTGAAGTTGGCAAGTGTTCAACAATGATTCAGACCTACTAAAATTCTTGCATTGTGTGGATGAATATCAAAACCAAGAAATTGATTTTTAGAATTTTATAGAGAAATTTGAAGAAAAGGATACCATCTTTGGAAATGAGGTTATCTAGATTAAGACCAATAAGATTCCTAGAGGATTGGTAGCTCTATAGAAAGTTTTTGACAATTATGATAAATGTAATACTAAGAAAAACTCTACACATGAATAGGATTTGGAGGAAATTAACTTGGGAACTGAACATGCACCCAAGAAAGTATATATTGGCAAGAAAATCAACCCTAAAGTCAAACAATGCTAATTTCCCTACTTAGGAAATACAAACACGTATTTGCTTGGTCATATGATGACCTAAAGGCTTATAGAGAAGATCTACTTCAGCATGAAATTCCCTTGAAACTAGATGCCAAGCCTTTTAGATAGAAGCAAAGGTTGATTAATTTTACATTGGCCCTTAAAATACAAAAAGAATTAATGAAGCTCAGAGAGGGTGGGATCATTAAGTTCATTAGACATTCAACCTGGGTTTCAAATCTAGTACTAGTAAGAAAAAAGAATGGAGACATTAGACTATGTATGGATTTTAGGAATTTGGACATATCTTCATTAAAAGATAATTATCCACTGCCTAATATGGAGGCAATGTTGAACTAAGTCACTGGGTGAGAGCTTCTATCCATGATGGATGGATTTTTAGGATACAATCAAGTAAATGTAAAAGAATCAGAGCAATAGAAGACTACCTTTACTACACTGTGGGGCACATATGTCTATGGGAGAATTCCTTTTGGCCTAACAAATGTAGGAGCAACTTTTCAGAGAGTGATGGATGTAGCATTCTCATACTTTATAGATATGTCCATGGTAATATACCAAGAGGATTTGAATGCATACTCCAAGAAAGAGGAAGACCATTGCATGCACCTCGAGAAGATTTTTTCCAGGGCATTAGAGTATGTTATCTCTCTAAACCTGAAGAAATATGTGTTTGGGTAACAAAAGGCAAGCTATTAGGACACATTATCTCTAAAGAGGGAATCGAAATTGATCCAAAAAGAGTTGCAACAATAGACATAATTCCCCAACCCAAAACTATTAAAGGCATACAATCCTTTTTTGGGTAGGTAAACTTTGTGATAATATTTGTCACAAACTTTGTAGAATTGTCAAGGTCCATATCCAAGATGATAAAAAGGGTGAATATATATATTTGAATGAGACACCTACTAAAGGCATACAATCCTTTTTTGGGTAGGTAAACTTTGTGATAATATTTGTCACAAACTTTGTAGAATTGTCAAGGTCCATATCCAAGATGATAAAAAGGGTGAATATATATATTTGAATGAGACGCCTACTAAGGCCTTCCAAAGCATTGAGGATGAAATAAAAAAAGGCTCCTATTTTGAAATCCCCAAATTTCTCTAAACCATTCAAACTTTTCTACTTTTCTTCATTTCATGCAATTGTTGTGGTTCTATTGCAGAAAAATGATGAAGGATTTGAACAACCTATCTCTTTCTTTAGTAAGACCTTGCAAGCTATAGAATTCAAGTATGATATCATAGAAAATCAAGCTTATGCCTTGGTGAAGGCTGTAAAAAAATTTAGGCCATATTTGGTAGGTGAAAAAGTAATAGCTTATGTACCTAGTGCTACAGTTAAAGATATATTTACCTAGCAAGAGGTCATTGGAAGAAGGTGTAGATGGATTAATAAAATCTAGGAGTTTAATATTGACATCCATGTAACTAAGCTTGTTAGAGGACAAGGCTTAGCTAAATTAATGGTTGAGTCCAATCTTGAAGCCAACCAAATTAATTAAATGCAAGAAGATATACTTGTAAAGGATTGTGATATGCATTCCTACACAAATATCCTGTACT
This sequence comes from Sequoia sempervirens, assembly GCA_007258455.2. Classification (NCBI taxonomy): domain Eukaryota; kingdom Viridiplantae; phylum Streptophyta; class Pinopsida; order Cupressales; family Cupressaceae; genus Sequoia; species Sequoia sempervirens. Next base: position 38,924 of record VDFB02329179.1, on the reverse strand, counting down.
ACTTATAGAACATGTCATGCCTGACATATATGAATGATAATCAGAAAAGGACTTTGAAGTAAAAAGTTATAAAATATGTCATAATTTAGTGTTGTTTATATTGGAGAGAAAGAGTTGGCGTCATGTTGAGATGTGTTAATGAAGAACAAGCTACCAAAATCCTAGAATAAATGCACAGTGGTGTATGTGGAGGCCATTATATGGCCAAGACGACTACCCATAAGATTCTAAGATCTACATATTGGTGGCCTTCCCTTTTATTTGACACACATAAAATGGTGAAGAAATGTGATGCTTTCCAAAAAAAATTTGGTAAGTTGAAGTTTTCTAGTGCTTTACCTCTTAGAATACAAAATGTGGAGGCTCCTTTTCAACAATGGGGAGATTTCATTGGTGAATTCAATGAGAAATCCATTGGTGACCATAGTTGGATACTATTAGCCACAAATTATTTCACCAAATGGGTGGAGGCAATCCTCATGAGAAAGGAAACTAGAAAGGTTGTCATAAATTTTATTATGGATATATTTTGATCCAATTTGGAACTCCTGCAAAGTTGATCATGGATATTGCAAAGTGCTTTAGATCATAAGATTTTGTGAATTTTTGTGCCAATTTTAGGATTGTCATGTCATAATCTTCCCCTTACCATCCACAAGGGAATGGACAAGCTGAGTCCAGTAATAAAAGTCTCATGAAAACCATGAAAAGAGTGATTGAAAAGAAAAAGAAGGCATGAGACTCAAAATTAAAGTTAGCACTATGGGTTGACCGAACAACCATAAATAAAGCTATAGATATATAGATTGGATGCTAGGTTACCAAAAAAAAAAATTCAGTATATAAATTCATCCAAGAATATAAAGAGGATGTTGATGACAACATGATGTGTAGAATTAACCAACTTATAGAGTTGGATGAATCAAGAAGGAAAGCACATGACATCAACCTAAAGAAGCAATTACAGGTCAAATATTTATTTGAAAAAAGAGCATCAGGCAAGAAATTCATGGTGGGTGATTTGGTCTTGATATGGAATGCCAGAGCCTAGGAAAAGGGAAAGCATGGAAAATTTAAAGCTTTATGGATTGGCCCCTATGCCATATGTGACAACCATGGTGAAAATTCATATTTCTTGGAGAATATGAATGAAGAGGTGTTGGAATTTCCAGTGCACGGGAAATTCCTCAAGCCCTATTTTTCATAGGGGGGATACACCCATGCACATTGTATTATAATATAAATTTTGTACATGTTTTTTTATTTTTTGATCCATTTTTTGGTGTGCTTCTCCAAAGTTTTCTGGATCCTTGCTCTATTTTTGGTAAATAGAAGTCACCAACTAGAGCCACTAGTGGTACTTGTAAAATTTTATGGTCATATGGTTTTTCTAGTCTTTTGATAATTTTAAATTCCTCAATTGTGCAAGCTAGGTTGTGAAATTTGATTGTTGAAGGATCCTAAAAATTTCATATTTACCTTAAACCATCGATCCTTCTTGAACTCTCACACTTTTGTTGTATTTCATTATTGATTGGCTACCTAGGTTTCCCTTTACTTAAGTTGTGTTTGTTATGTATCGGCCCTATACATTTACTTGCCCCGCATGTTTTATTAACTAATTGGCTTGGTCGATTTTAAGTTACATTTTATGTAAATGCCTTGCCTTGTCCCTTTGGCCTAGATACTTACATTAAAAGATTAATTCTGCAAATGTGTATTGTGGTCACTTAAGTTGCTCATGAAGAAGTGGTCACTACTACTTTCCATGCTTCTGCATTGGGAATTCTGTTGAAAGGAAAAAGAGTTCCAAAACCGTGCAAGATAGACAAGTGTCATAAGTAGAGAAAAAATATAGGATATGAAGAGCCTCTTAGAGGGTGTCACATATAAGCATCACAAAATGTTGGCACATGGTGGGATATGAATGGATTTTGTAGGTCCATGGGCCCATCATGACACATCCTTTCCTTGGCTATGAAACGATGAAAGGATACAATATGGTGGAATTCTTACATAGATGGATTCCATTGGTTAAAGAGAAGGTTGCATACTCTCCAAGTGAATTGAGGATGCACTCATAATTGAATATTATACTCCCACCTCTAGATGGACGGTCTACATTCAAAATTGATAAATAGGTAGATGAATGAGCTACCCTCATGCGAACAAGGAGTAATGGAAGATGTGATCGATGACCATTCATTTGTTGAGTTAATTGCCTTTAAAAATATTTCAGTTTAGTGTAAATGGTCATCTTATTGCTTGTTTATCTGTCATAATAGCAAAATCCATAGAGATGTGTTTGTTCTGCATTAACTTGAGCTTTGGAGGATCAAAAAAAGGTATGCGGTCTTTGGAAAATTCATCTTTATGGAAATCCTGAAAGTCAAGATCAATTTTTGTATAACCTGTTGCATATAAAGGATTGTTGAACTCTAAAAGTTTCATGTATAAATTTGTATTTAAAATCAAATTGGAATTATGAGTCAATCAAGTGAACAACCCTCTACGTTCAAGAGACCCCTTGAAGAAGATATATTGGCCTAGCTATTAGGCTCCTTGAAGAAGCCTACTCGTTCTCTTGGTCCTATTATAGTCGACGGTATGACAGATAAAGTTGAAGAATGTAGGGATATTGAGCTTAGGGACAGTGATGACAGAGTCACTAGATGAGAGTTATTTCTGCATTGATATGGTAAAATAAATCCCCTTGCTCCTATCTCCAATGTCTAGACTTATGAGTTGGGGAAGTTGATTGTCCCAAAAAAATTTATAAATGTGGAATTCATTAGACATGTTGCTTCCAGATATGATGAAAATGTTAGAGTTATTAGGGCATTAGATGGAAGAGAGTTAATGGAGATTAATAAAAGGTTCATTTTTGAAGTCCTTTGACTACATATGGCTATGAATAAGGCTATAGGCCTTAATTATTTTACAAAAAAATAATAGCAAGATAGGAGAAGCTTCAAGGTGCAATGGCTCCCAAGATTAAAAAAAAAGGGTTTTCAATGGAAGGTCAGTAAGGATTCCTGATAGTGAGTTAGAGCCTTTTGATGTTGAGTCTTTCTAGGATTATTTTACCAAAACATACTTTGCATTGTGCCAAGTATTGGCGGGAGACACAACCAAAATGCGGTGCCTATTATGTACATGACAGTTGATATACAAAATCCCTTGATCAATGGTGATTTTGATTATGCCAGCTTCATAGTTGAGGTCATCCACAAGAAGCTTATGTAAATTAAGAAGGAAAGTAAGGAGGTAAACTTCAGATGGTATTCTCTCCCATGTCACATGTTTTTATGTAGAGGACAAGGTCATTGGAATAAGGTCTTGCAACTCAACATGAGATATAATAAGGGAGATCTTCTCCCAGTATAATTTTGGACCCACATTTGGGACAAAGATTGTGATGAATCCATCTATGTTATTTTTGAGAACTATTTTGTAAAAGAAATCTTGTTAATATTGGGTGTACTTGAGATAAGATTGCATAAGGAAATTTTGGATTTCCTTAGACCAAAAGATAGGAGGCCAAAATTGGGGGCACTACTACCTCTACAAAATTTTTGTTGTTATCAAGATATGGGTGATCCCACAATACTGGTTTACAATTTTTGGACTAGATATTGAACTGAATTTTTTTAACTAAATCTTCACTTTCGAGCACTTATAGTAGCTAAACCATAAGGAATTTGAAGATGATGCAAACTAGTTATTTGTGACATTTTGTCTATAGATTCTAAATATATTTTTTTCATTTTTTTTGGAATTAGATTGCACTTCTTTTTCCATCTCCTTCAAAAACTATTTTTTAACGATAAACATCATTTTTAAAGAGTGATGTTATTGGCTAACACAACTTTTTTATAAAATTCTATTTTTTTTGGATTTAGATTCGTAACTATCATATCTAGTGAATGGAATTGGTTTCATAGCATTTCATTGATTTTTTTTCTTAATTAAGTTTCAAAGTCAAACCAATTACAATTCAAACATGATTTACTGGCTAAAACATAAAAAAAATTGTATGTATTGAAATTCAATTTTTTTGCTAGATCACAAACATCAATATCTAGTGCATTGATATTTTTTTAAAAAAAATTGATAATCTGCTATTTTTCCACATGTGCAAAACAGAGAGCTTGATTTTTTGGTTAAAAACCTACATTCACAAGAAATAAAAAATAAATATAATAATCAAATTAAATATATTTAAAATTATACTTTTTGGGAAGCTTATAATAAAGACTATATACTTACAAAAAATAATTTTTAAATGAATTCATTTGACCCCCAAAAAGGTAAATCAAAACTAGCTTTTTATCAACATTTTGATAGGTGTAAAGGAGACTCTGCTATAGGTATGGTTAAAACTAGTAGGGCTCTATCCAAGGGGGTTTGATCAAACCATCTTCAATTGGAATCCTTTAAATGGAACTTTTCAAGGCTTAAATCATTATATTTTCTAAAAATATGTGATTTCAACAAAAATCATAATGTCCCAAAAAGTGTAAACCACTATTGTGGGTTCACCCATATATGGGTGCACTAAGGGTCCTCATGTGTTTCCCAGATGTGTACCATTTAGACTGGAATTTATGGAAATTATGTGGTAGTTGAATGAAGTTGATAAGTTTCATTTAAGGAAACAAAAAAAGGGATCATTCTTCCCTTACACTAAACCTTATCTAATTTCATTTCAACTAGGGATGACCTAGATAAATTGAAGGAAATACTTAAGGATTACAAGTTACAATAGGGAAGGATTAGGGATTTTGACCCTAAATGATTCATACACTTGGTTAGGATAAGAATCAAGAGGTAAAATTTTATCCACCAAACTCACTATAGTGAGGATGTCATAAGGAGTTTTAAGGATGATCACAAAGTAGTTAGTAGAAGGGTAAAATGGGTTGCATTCACTAAAGCGAAGGTTACCAGAACATCAAAGAATAGAGGTTACCCTGGGGCATTCCCTTAAACTGAAAATTTGATTACCAAGATTGAGACAGTTTTGAGAAACTTTGGTAGAATTGTTAGTAAAGCCCCTACCTTTAAGGAAAATCCAACACAATAACCTAGACTTGATCCTTCTGCCAAAAGTCCCTAAGGGCCTGTTATCAGAGAAAATGTACCATCAAGTCCACCACAAACTACTCCCCCTCTTCCCCCTCAAATAATCACTATGGATTCTCCCCCAAGGGAATAACCATAGATAAGGATGAGAATTGAGCAACAACCACCATAGTTGGTTTATTATTCCCTCAGTTAAGATGAGGATGAGGATGTTCAAAGAACCACTGATGAAGTTCAGCAATATATTCCCTCTCCCCCAAGACCAAGTGTTGTTGGAATCCTCCAAAAAAAGGTTCAGATTGGATGTGGAAATGGGGAGAGATAGCCTCAATGATGTAAGGGAGTTGGCATGCTTAAAATTCATCTTAGATGATGAATTTATAAAGTCTCATGAATTTAAAGATTTTTTCCTAAGAGAAAAGAGGGAGGAATACCATATAAGACTTCAATTGGAACAAGAAGGAGTACCCATGGAGAAATATGAAGTTTCCAAGAAGGTGAGGGATGAGATGGACTTTGAAACCAAGAACATTACTCCTAAAGAAGGGAGAAAAATGGTAGAGGATAGTGGACTGCTACTGCTCCTAGAATGGGACATTACTTTGGAAATTATTTTTAACACCATCATAAGACAAGATGGAGAGAATTTCTTCTTTGAAGAAGAGGAGGAAATGAAATTATTAGGATCAGGGTTCAACCCAAAATGGAATTTGGCCCTTGAAATATTAGCCTTGGCCACAAATACAAATAAACATGCGATTATTGAGGCATCAAAGTATATAAAATGAAGTTTGATTGTGGAGAGGGTGTCTGATACTTATGCCCCTGAGGTAGCTTCATTGATGGTGGATGTTACTAAATTCAATGAGGTAATTTCATGGAGACTACAAGACAAACATAATGCATTGCTAAAGGAACATGTCACTCTCACTGAAGCATATAAGAAATATAATATACATGAGGCTCAAGCAACATCTCTTCCACTAGTACAAGGGAAGTGGTGGAACCCTAAATTTTGGTTCCACTGTTCCTATGTTCAAGCCTGTGAGATCTTCTTCCTTAATATCATTAGGGTTTAGGGTTTTATCTCTTTGCTCATTTATACCCTTAATCCATTTTTTGGCTTATGTTTGCTTATTGACTAGCTACATCAGGTTACCTTTTAAATCAAGTAATGTTTTATGGCATCCATTGTCATATTTGACTGGCCCCATCATTCAAGTCACCTATTCTGCCTAGGAAGCCCCCCCCACTTTATGAACAACTTATTCCCACGTGCGCTTTAGCACCCTTTAAAATATCATTCATGTTCTATCCCCCATCGCGGGTTCTGTTTCAAAATGTAGTACTCATCACACGATGAGCTATGTACTCCATTTATAGCACTCTCTAAGTCCATCACTATTGATTCATCGCCCATCATAGGTTGTGCTTTCCCTACTGCGAGGTAACCCATGATGAGTGATGTATGACTTTCAAGAACCATAGAATTTCATCACCTATCACATGTTGTGGCCTTACATTTGGAAGGTAACACACAACCAGCGATGCAGTTGAACTTTTGACCCATTGTTGATTCTGAAGCAAATCGTCGGTAGGTGTTTTATTGTTGTCACAGGACGATAACCCGCAATGAGCGATGCGGTTAATTATTTAATCCATTGCTAGCCCTTGCACTGTCACTGATTATCTCTTGTCTTTCAAAGGAGAACTCATGACCGTCGATGGGTGGAGTTCCTCCCCATCGCGTAGGTACGGTCTATCGCCAGTTAAGGCGGCTTGGCATAGGAGGAACCTGCGATTAGCGACGTAAAGTAGGGATCTTTGGTTAAGGTTTTCCAGTGGTTATATCAATGGTTAGTAGCTCATCACTAGCTCTAAGGCCATCACTTGATGAGGTCTCAAAATGGGTTGCCAGTGGGTTGCAAATTGGCAATGGACGATGCCTCTAGGATGTGGTTGGGATTTTCCCATGCTTAACATGATTGACAGCGGATGAGTCAAGGACGATTGGTAAGGATACATATGAACGTGTAGCAGTTTTAAAGCATCTCCTCGCTATTTCCTGGTATGACCCATAAAGCAAGTGGTGACTCTTAATGTGCCTCGTTGATTGAGTTTTAAATCCGCAGCGATCGACGGTGGAGATGTAGCATGCAGTAATTGATTTTTCTGCTCACGTGAGCGAGATGAGATGGATATTACTTGCAACTAGCCTTACATTCCTCTACTTAATGAGGATCTTGATTGAATCATTCGTAAATTGCCATTGCACAGAATTAATTGATGTGATTGCTAGAGAAATAGTTGTAGAAGTTCTGAAAGCAAGCATTGCCAAGGTGGTAGCATGGAATCTTCTGGTATGTAGGTGTGTATACTTGTTGCATTGCTAATTGTAGTTTGAACTTTCTCTGCAACTTAAATATGTGGGTGTTTTCATTGCCTGTACGTGTGAATCTCCTAGAAATTATGGTTTTTGTTCTTCTACATAACTTGCACTGTTTGTCATTGTATCCCAAAAGGGTGAGCAAGCCTAGTACTCCTGTTGCACTAGTCTGGAGGTCTCAGAGGTTGAGTATGCAATAACCAGTTGCATATGTGCTTGAGCATAAACCTCTCCCGACTGAGGTGCCAATTGTTCCAAAGAAGAAGAGAAGTGCACACAAGAAACATGAGAAGGTGGCTATTAGGAGCACCTACGCCCTGAGAAGCATAAATGTGTCACAAAAACTGACCGAGATGAAAGAGAAGGGACCTCTGTTTGTGAAAGAATTAACAAGGTCTCGTTTAGGTCCTAGGGTTTGTTCGGATAAACCCACTGCTCCTATCTTAGTTTCTGATAGTTCTTCAAGTGAAGAGGGAGGAGCTGGCCCTAGCCCTAGTCAATGCCCTACTTCTTTGGTGCCTTATAGTGATTCAAAGGATGAGATTGTTATTGCAACTCCACTCTTTCTTATAAGACCTAGTGAGGGTGGTTACTCAGCAGCTGACAAGGCCAAGTGACACCCGTGTCCTTTTCTAATTGTGTTGGGTTTTGGGTGATGTGGTGATGTGGCTTCCAGATGGCGAGTTCTGTTAGTTCATTTTGTTGGTGACTGGTTCATGGGTTCATGTCGATGATTGTGATGGTGGTTACTTTGTGTTGGTAAATGTGCCAATTTTGGTGATGCCTTTTGGAAGGCCTACGTGGCGGCTTTGAAAAATGGTTTAGCGCTCCTTTTTTCCTTTTGCATTTCCCATGATAAAGGAATGATTGAAGATGTAACGGTTCAGGAAATTAACCCCGATGAAATGAATTTTAAATTAACATGAAATGTAATTACATTTTGAGCCTGATGCTTTGTCGCTCCCTTGCGTTATAAAAGGGATTTCATGGATTGATGTAAGGGGTTCAGTCTGAAAAATTTTAGTCCAGTACATCCTAGGCAGAAGCTAAATATAGGAAGCAAATGATAATGCATATGTTGGATGAATTTGTTGGAAAATTGTCTTGGGTAGAAGTTATATATGTGATAGTCTTAAAGAGTTTTACATAGATTATTGATATTAGAACAAATTATAAGGTCCAAATCATATACTCTCCTTTTGTACATTTTCACAAATTGTAAATTAAATTATGAAAGATCATTTCATCTATCATCAATGATTCAATTGAATGTATGGCTTCATTTCTTTGCTTTAACTCAAAGGGTTAAGTAAAATGCTTGGGAAAAGTCATGGGTATGTGAGGATTTACAAGGATTTGATAAGAACTAATGTTTTGGATAACATGAGTCTTTGTAGTGTAATGCATTATAGAGATAGTTTCAATATATCAGAATTAAATAATCAGTGTATTACTGGTTGTTTCATATTTGAATCCATTTACCCAATTGATGAGGCACTGGCTTATTTATCGATCATTCATGCAATTAAATGAATGAATCATATACCTGGCCATGGATTCTGAATCAGAACAACATTTATAAAAATTCTGCCAATTTTGAAATATATGTTTGAAATGCATCCATATTCTTAGCAAAATAGACATTAATTCACTCAAAGGCCTACCAAATCTTTAGTGAATTTAGTGTGTTTACCTCAAATAAGAATGAATCTATATTGAAGTGTTCTTGAGAAGTTGATATACCAAATGAACACTATAAGGATTACCCTCCTTGGTCCTACAGAGCCTAAAGTGTAGGAATAGAGACCACAAAATCCTCTATTCGTTGTGTTGGCCACTAACCCTTGGCAATTTTTGAACATAAAGGTTGGATACCTTTTAGAAGATTCCAAGGTTAGCTGGAAAAATCACCAATAGGAAGTAGGTTCTTCTTCAACAATTCCTCTAGATAGTTTAATAATTGAGAATGATGAACTTAAGGGAAGAGTTCAAATGATGGAGGAGCATATTAAAAATTCTCAAGAGATCCCACATAAGGAGAATGTGCACATGGTAACATGCATCCTAGAACACAGATTGTCCAAGATTTTGAGAAGGTTATAAAATGCCTATGTAGCCTGTATAAATTTGAGTGGTGTTATTATCATAATAAATGGGGATCAAGATAGGATTAAAAGGATTTTTACTAAGTTGATTCCTAGAGTTACGTCTTTAGAGGGTATGTACAAAGGATCTTCCAATGCACTTGACACCCCACATAGGAATATATGGAGAGTATAATTGAGAGTGCACAAGTAAAGATTGATTATTTCCTAAATATTGAAAGTAGAATTGTACCTTGGTTGTTGGAGGATAATGGGGAATTAAAAACTTTAGGTGAAATTATGGAGTTTTTTAAGGTCATAATCCCCACCCATCTCCTCATGATTTGTAAAGATGGTAAAATTGATGCAAATGAACTTAATTCTTATTTAGACATGTTATTCAATGCAGATCATAGCATAGAGATTTTTTACAGGGAAACCAATGCAACACTTGATGCTAAATATAAGCAATATTTGCAAAATGTTGATTTTCTTTTGGCTCATGATTGGCCTTCAAAAAGCATGTATAGGGCATGGGATGAAAAATACAATAGGTTACCTGGTCTATGAGTTCCTCTATGTATCAATTTTCATGCTTTGTGTCTCAAAATTCGGTTGTCAGACAAATCTTGATTAGGCATCGTGCCTAACAATTATTGAATATTTTGTCAGAGGAAATTTATTTCCAGAATCAATTGGTATTCACCATGGCAGGTCTGCATAGCATCAAAGGAAGTAGTTGACAAAGAATGGAATGAGGGATTTGAGTTTCATTTCAATCGAATCTCACCAACTAGGTTTAATTGCCATATGGGCATGTCAAAAAAGGAATATCTAGAAGCATCCCTCCAGTTACCAAGAGCACCTTGAAAAAATCAATAACATCGCTTATATGAATATTTTAAGTGATTTCCATCATCTTTTGCAATTCTCCTTGCAGGTTTTTTGGTGAATGTTTTAATGCCACCATTTATGTTTTGTCTTTTGCAAACCCAGGTAGTGGATGAGGCTTTTTGCTTGTTTTTTCCCTTATGTTATAAAAGGGAATTCCAAGCCTCATTCAAGGGTTTTTATCTTCAATATTTATAAGTCTTTGCATAGAATTTAGTTTTACAGATTAGTCGCTTGATAAAATAGTTAAGAAATGTTGTAATTTTGTTCTATAACAACAACAAATGACTCCAATACTCTATGTATTTTACTAAGTTTGAATATCAACTTATCATATTCTCCAGTATTGTATGCACTATCTTTTGAATATAAATAATCAAGGATTATATATGGTTCTCATGTCATGTTTAATGTTACGTATGCCAAGGAACAAAGTAATTTTGCTTTCAGTTTATCCTTCAGAGATTGTGTGAATGCAATAAGGATTTTTAAGTAGTGTGATAGTGTTGTTCTTTTGTTGGTTTCTCATTGTAAGGAAATGAGGTTATAAGAAGCCAAGAGTTAGTTTTTCGTAGGAGTTTACTTTATTTTCTGACTCTGTCGTTGATAAGGCAATGGCTAGAATAGTTCACAAAGTTTGAGGTTGAGACAATATCACACACCAAATAAAAAAGCAGAATTTTTACTTTACTGTAATTTTATGTTTTATGTTCAAATCCACTAGTGAAGTAAAATAGAGCATATAGAAGGTCCTAAAGATGATTTAACCAATCATGACACCTTCAAGAATACTAGTGTGAAGAATCTATTATCGAACGCATCATTTCTAGGAAGTTTCTATGTTGTTGAACGATGTTGTAGGGGAACCCACCTTAGTTTTGTAGAGCCTAAAGTGAAGATGAGAGAAATATAAGATTAATATCCTATTCATTGGCCATTGACCTAAGGTTTCTAATTATAAGGTATGACTAACATTTATGAGAACACAAACAATTAGTTGGAAACACCAACATATTTTGTGTTGCTATTATAAACCATTATGTTATTTTGCAATCTCAACATATTTAAACAGTAGTATATATAAATAAATTTAGTGTATTTTCCATGAAATTAATATTGGTAAACATTTTATTTCTATTGTGATGATTCCATAGTAAAATTATAAAACCAGATATATGAAACTACCATTTAATTATTATGGATTTGATTTTTTATTTCCAATCAGCATATGTTATGAACTAGTTTCTTATAGATTTAACCTGCATGACATCAAAGATTAGTTAGAATTACATATACGGTTACCATTAGTTAGATATCAAATTGCATGTAAATTATACGTTTAACCATCATTATGCTTGAAAGGATTAAAATAACAAAAGGCCTTCATATAATTATTTTACATGAAAAGAAAAGGGTTATTTATTTTTATGATCATTAGATATATGCATGTTATATTGTCTTCACGAGGAAAGTAGTTTTCTTCTATAAGTGATTTGGCTTTTCCTTTTGGGATGGGTGTTGAATATAGACTAATAAAGGGGAGTAGATTTGTTTTTCTAGATCTACCTACTGTTTACAGTTTAATTTCTTTGGCCAAAGCTATGTGTACCATTAAAGTAGATGGATGTTATTTTATTCTCTCTGCCATATCCTAATAGTAGGGCATAGCATGTTCATATGTGAAATTCATGTAGATATTGCACCGGATTCCATCCTGCCAGTCGTTTTCAAGTTGCTAGGCTTCTATGCAGGGTTGGGTAGTCTTCATGTTAGGAAGAATTTTGGGGATGTGTAAGCTTTGTGACTAGGAAAAAAATCACCTAAGCCATGTTCTTGTCTCTTGGTTTGTGGATGACCGTTGTGGTTAGTGGCGACCATAGACTCCAATGATTATGTTTCTTTACTTGTATTGTTATGACCAGATGGCATGTGAGCCTGAGTCATATTATTGCATAAATTATATCTTATACTCTATAATACTTGACTAGATAGTACTTCATGTGATGATGTACTATTTTTGGTACTTAATATTCTAGACTAAACACTTTTACATGTGAGATGTAATATGCCATTTGTATATGTTGAAGATGCTTCATTTCATTTCTATATTTATGCGAAAATGAGTTACTATTTATTTTTGTGAGATTGTTTAAGGTTTTGAACCTTACAATTAATGACTCAGACTTTGAGATTTTTTTAGGTTTAGGTTAACTTCACACACCCTAGTTTTAATTAATAGTTAAACTACTCATTCCCACTGATGGGTTTCTTTATTAGCCTATTTTCTATTACTTTCATGCATACTTTTAGACACTTTTAGATATACCTTCCAGACAATACTCCTATATTATGCTATCTTTTCATACTTATTTTGCAGACCTGTACCTAAATCATAATGATGGAAATATGGTAATGACATAATAGTATTACATGGTTTATATGTGAGTATGCATGAAATGTGGATGGAATTCTATGTTTTAATTATGGTAGTTAGTATTGTACACATGCTTTGTAAATTAACCTTTTTGCAACCAAGGAGGAACTGTAGCATACAACAGTTGGAAGCTGTAACCCGCAACAAAAGGAAGATTGGGACAACAAAATAGGGGAGTTCCAGATTAAGCTGAATGTGATAACTATTGTTTGAAGACACCTGATGGAGATTGAACATGCATCATTATAACAAGTTAATAAGCACTAGAAAAGAATAACTCCTTTACTGATAGGATTTTGACAAATATTTGTGCGTTTTACATGCAATCCTATTTTACAGAGTTTCGGTTCTATTAGGATTCTTCTTTCTTTTCAGTTATGGTTTGAACAATTCAATATTAACTATATGCTCTGATATCTAGAAGTGAAAGTTAATGATTGTAGTTAGTTGTTGCTTAGAATAAGACTCCCTTGAGCTTGTATATAGCTGATGGTTGAGTCCTTAGATAAGTTAGTTGGTTTCGTAGTCTTTCATTATCATTTATTTTCAGTTTCAAGGCATGATGGGTATTTAGAATTATTTTCATTGAATACAATCTATGAAGATCTTATGTAATCTTTCATGATATGCAATGAATGAAGTCAATTTCACATGGATGTGTAGAATATGTTAGTTAGATTTGGTTCTAGCTAAGTGAGAACAACCACTTACGCAGGCCACTCAAGGTAACTGTTCTTCACTTCATTTTCTAGTTTTTTATTTCATTTTAATAGTTTTTTTCTATTTATCATTATTTCATGAACCACGTGCAAGTTAAACTACAATCTCATACTTTTCTTATTGGTAATGAATGTTCATGAATATGCATATAAAGGTTAAAAAGTAGTACTCCAGAGGTTAAAATTAGCTAAGTTGTTAGTTTTGATCAGTTTTGAGTGATACAGTGATATTTCATTAGCAACAGTTTAGTTACAGGTTAAGTTGTAGGCACCCATAGCCATTAGCGTTAGTTTGTTTATTTTATTGTTTTGCAATTCTATGAGTTTTTAGCAAGTAGAACATATTGAATAGGATAACCTGGGTAGCTTTGAGTCACTGAAGGCACATACAGTGCGTCACCATCACAAGTTTAAAAACCTTAGGTTGAAATTTTAATGTAGTCTTTGTAATGTTGAGTGGACTGTTCAGTCAAATAAACCTTTGAATTGTGTAGGTTCTACCAAGTTTACAATACATTAGTTTAGACTAAATTTTTGGCATCATTGTTGGGGATGATGCTATCTTCATAGACTTGTTTTTACGTGTTTATAGTTTACATTTTGTTTTTAGTATTAAGCTTGTTATATTTACTTCTTTTACAACACCAGAAGATACACTAACATTATGCAAGACCGTTTCTATATAAAGCCATATTTCATGTATGTGGAGGTAGAGAGATTCTTTGGGAAAATTCCTTCCCTCTAAATGCCAAGAAACCATAGAAAAAATCGGTGAACCCAATACTTAGAGCGAGGGTAATACTAAAGAAGAAATTTCCCTATCACCAACATCTACTACACTTACAGAGGGAACATACCGCATCATGGGTGATGAAGTGGATGATGATCCTGAACGTGCAACATTTGAGTTCCCAATTACTAACTAGGAAAGGGCTACAGTGCTGAAAAACATCCCTCCTTCAACCTTACTAGTCTTTTATGGGTTAATTAATGAGGACCCAGATACATTTTTGTTTGAATTTGATGTCTTGTGTAGAAGTTATGACTATACTTTTGATGCTCATAGGCTCAAAATTTTCCCTGCCACTCTAAAAGATGCAACCCTAAGATGGTTCATGGGATTAGGCAAGGATGTTGTTCTTGGAGAAGAACCGAGACTATTGTAGGGAACCTGATACGAGGAAAGATGAAATTTTTAGAATGTCACATAAGGAGGATGAACCACTAGAAGATTATGTGGAGATATTTCAGTTTGCATTGAAGAAAAACCCATAGAATAATTTTTTTGAAGAGTCCCTCAAGTTAGTATTTTTTAGGGGAATCAATGACGAGTGTATGGATTCCCTCAACCTCATTGGAAAAGGAGATATCTCTCAAATACGATTTGAAGACATCTATAAGGTCTGCACGAATTATTCCAAGACCTTCACTAAAAGACCAAGAGGAGACAAGCCATCCACTATTGACAAATCATCTACAGGGGTTTCAAAGATAGAATTGATCAACCTGTTGTCCAACATAGGAGGAAATTATCAGTCACTTATCAACTCGGTTGGATACTCTCCACATCAAAAAGAAGTTGGAGCAAGATGAGGCCATGCTCACTAAATACTACCCAAGCTATAGGCAAAGGAAAGCAAACTGTAAATGAAAAAGGGTGGCTAGTATCCAACAAGATAAAGTTGAAAAACTTGATTTCCAGCTACTTGAAGGAGAGGATAGACAACTCTTATATATCTCAAAGAAGGCTATGGAAACATAGAAAAGGTATGCCACAAGACCCTCTTAGCTTCAATTCATCCTTTCCTATTGGAAATTAGAAATTTTCTGCTTGCAATTCTCAGTCTTGGCCAACAAACCAAAATCCATGGAAAAATCCTCAACAATGGCCACAACCCCAACAAAAATAGAACCAAAATAGCCAAATCCTTGGCCACAATAAAATTTCCAGGGTTCAAATTATAATCCTCAATGGCCAATGCAACAGAACTAGTGGCATCCTTAATGGAAAAAAGGTCAACAGTGGCAGTAGCAAAACATGAACTATCAACGGCCTATGCTTCCACCTCAACAAAAATAGCAAACTATTATGCCTCCATCAAATGCTACATCCTAGCCACCCAAGCCACCACAAATACCTGCCCAACTTGCACCTAACCCTAAAAAAAATCCTGTTTAGCAAGCTCATACTATTGAAGTTATGCAATACCCCACTTAAGGTGTAGAGGTGAGTGATGTCCACCTTAGATCAGGAAAACAACTTGTTGGACCTTCATCCCCTCAAATTACTAAGATAGAGGATGAACCTGCAGTTGAAGCTTCATAAACAACACCTTTGGAACCTGTGTCAAATCAGGTACACCAAACTACCTCAAGTCCAAAGCCTCCTTTTCCTGAATGCTTAGTCATTCAAAAGCATCACACACAGGCTGAAACAAACCTCTTACGTCAATTAAAATATGTGAGCATCAAAATTACACTCATCCAAACTATCAAAGGCATCCCTATTTATACTAAAACTATAAGGGACCTATGTCTTAAGAAACCATGAAGGAAAAAAAAGGATACTCAGACAATCCATGTCTTAGGAAACCTTGCAGATATCATGTTAGGGAACATAACTATCCCTAAGTACATAGACCTTGGTAGTCCATTAGTGGACATTAATATTAATGGAACCCTTATTAAGAACACTTTGATAGAATTGGGCGAAACAATCAATATTATGACTAAAGAAACAATGCAGTTACTTCAGTTAGCCAACCTTAGACCTACACAAACTATTTTACAATTAGCTTATAGGTCAACAGTCAAGCCTGAAGGAATCATTGAAGATTTAGTTATTGCATTGGAATCTTGGGAATATCCTATTGATTTCATGGTTTTATAGACAAAGGTTAATCTTGCAGGATACCCACTCATACTATGCATACCATGGTTAGCTATAGATGATGCATTGATAGGCTATAGGTCTGGAAATATGATAATATCTAATGGGACAGTGACCAAGAAATTGGTCCTCTATCCTCCAGCCCAACCTTATGTTGATCTTGAGAAAACTATTTGGCCCACTTTGGATGAGGAAGATAATTATTCTCTGTAGACACTGATGACCATAGAATGCAACCCTTTATTGGATGATCAGGATGAAGATGAGCTCATTGCTCACATAATCTAGAATAACTACGGTAGGAGCCCGTAGCAATATGACTACCTCGCATGCCTACAAGACCCCTTGCAAAGTATTATACCCACTAATTACTTAGAAGAAATATCTCAGATCTTTCATTCCTTACTGCCACAATAGTGTGTACCTGTAGAAAAGGGGGTTTCGCTACTCATGAGTTCTCTTCATTCAAAGAGCCCCATGAGGCGAGCTACCCTAAACTACCTCAGGAACAACAACGGGAGTTTTAGAATCAGAAGAGAAATTCAAAAAGATTTTCTAGAAAAATTGACAAGCTTTCTACCAAAGGACGTCAACATGGAATACAGATGCCATTGTGGCGCGTTGGCGTCTCGTACGGACCAGAGAATGGGTTATCATAGAAAACAACTAAGTGATCACTAGCAACCACATTGTTGAGAACTTACAGAATGTGATAAAAAAACATAATGTAATAGAACTGAAATGAAGTAAAGCAGAAATGATAAAGATAAAGAGATAGAAGAGAAATTATTACAACCACGCAAGTGATGAAACCTCTAGTGAATGAATGTCTTCAAAACTTGCATGCATGATATTTGGAGAAAGTGTTGGGGCTGTATAGGGGTTTTCCTCACTCAAACCCCCATTTTGGTGTTCCCACCTCCAAAGACAGCTAGATAGAAAGAGAGAAGAGAACTAAAATGGACAAAGCGCATGTTGAAAGCAAAACCTGCTTTAGGAGTAGAACCCGCACCACCAAGTATAAGTGATAAAAGAAAACCCTGCTCGGGGAGGAGAACCTGTATCACAAAAGAGGTGATAAAAGAAATCCCCACTCGAGGAGGAGAACCCGTATCATGAAGTAGAAATGCAATAGAAAGGGGATGTGGAGTCCCAAGATGCTCACGAGCATGAAGTGAAGGAGAGATAAAGTTGCAAGAGCTAAAGGAGTTGCATAGAGGGAGAGAAAAATAGCTGCAAGAGCCAAGTGTGTGGTAGAGGGTGTTGGGAGAGCTTGAGAAAATTTTGTTGTAGCAAGCAATGGAGTTGTGCAAGCAAGAGCAAGATGGGAAAAGAAGAGGAGTTATGAGTGAAGCTAGAAGTTGGAAGAATGGAGCTAGAAGAAGCTAGAGAGCAAAATGAAATGAAAGGATAGCTTTTAATGAGGGAAAAGAAGTTTCTCCAACCATTACAAGGCATCCTGGGTTGTTATCACCAACAAAAAGTGAGGACAAGTGGCAAGAATGATTGAAGACAACTGTTTGAGCATTGAAACATCATAGGACGCTAGCACGACGTGCTAGTGTCTGGATACATCACGCTACACAATGACAAGAATGGGAAAAACACAAAGTTTGATTTAAAGCAGATGCACAAGGGTAGTTGTTGAAGAGGGATGCTAAGCATCCTGAGAAGGGAAAAAGGCTGATGTAGGGGCTAAAATGAGCCTACTCAAGATGCTAAGGGAGTGGACACTAAAGCAGATGCAAGAATGTATGCAAAATTGCAAGGGGTGTAATTTTATGACTATATAGTAACAATCTTTCCAAGCCTTGAAATATCATTTGTGCAAGAGTCATCCAAGGAATTAGAAGTCATGCTAGGAAAAATGTCAAACATAAACAATGCCTTGATTGAAGAACATCAGAATTCCTTGCGCGTAGTGTTGTAGGCACACTCAGCAGCATATGCATGGGATTGCCATGATATGAAAGGAATAGATCCTAACTTATGTATGCATAGGATTTATATCAATGATGGTTAGAAACCCATTAGACAGCCTAAAAGACGTATGAACCCTACTTTAAGAGACATAATCAAAGCTGAACTTCAAAAACTCCTTGATGTAGGTTTTATCTATCCTATATCTGATAGTGAATGGGTCTCACCTTTGGTAATTGTTCCTAAGAGAGGTGGAAAATGGAGAGTTTGTGTAGATTACAAGGAAATGAATACAACCACTAAGAAAGACCACTTTTCATTGCCCTTCATAAATCAAGTACTTGATTCCTTAGCTGGGAAAAAAATATTTTTCATTCCTAGATGGTTTCAGTGGCTATAATAAAATAAAAATTGCTCTAGAGGAACAAGACAAAACTACATTCACATGTCCTTGGGGTACATATGCCTACTCTATTTTTCCATTTGGTTTATGCAATGCTCCAACTACTTTTCAAAGGGTAGTGCTCAACATCTTTTTTTATTATGCTCATGACTGTATGGAGATATATGGATGATTTCACCACATATGGAGATAATTATGAGGAATCCCTCAACAATTTGGAAAAGGTATTGAAAAGATGTAAAGAGCACAACCTGTCACTCAACAACGAAAAGTGTTTTATGATGATGACACAAGGCATTGTTTTAGGGCACTTTATATCCAGTGTAGGGATTCAGGTTGATCCACATAAGATAAAAATTATTTCTATATTACCTATTCCATAGAACCAAAGATATATTAGAAGTTTCCTTGGCCATGCAGGCTAATACAAGAGGTTTATTAAATACTTTAGTAAGATTGTTTCACCATTGTTTATTTTGTTGAGCAAAAACATTGAATTTGAGTGGAAATTAGAATGTCAACACTCATTTTAAGAGTTGAAGAAAGCCTTGACTCAAGCACCTATTTTGAGGGGCCCTAATTAGACCCTACCCTTTCATATAAATATAGATGCTTTAGATTTTTCTATTGGAGCAATTTTGGATCAGAAAGAAGGTAACAAAGAATATGCAATATACTACATTAGCAAGAATATTCAAGGAGGAGAGTTGAATTATATTGTTACAAAGAAGGAGATATTGGTAGTATTGTATGCCATCAATAAATATAGGCATTACATTACTGGTTATTCAATTTTTGTCCATACAAACCACACTGCTATCAAATATCTTATGAACAAACCTGTAGTAGGAGGCAGATTGGTTAGATGGATTCTCCTTCTACAAGAATTTGATATTACCATAGTGGAAAAACTTGGTAAAGCTAATGTAGTGGTAGATTTTATATCAAGATTTCCAACACAATCAGCTAAAGGAGTGGTGAATGATTCATTCCTATATGAACACTTATTTTCTCTACATGTACATGTACCCTGGTATGCTGACATTGCCAATTATTTAGTAGCAAGGTAGATTTCAACACATTTTTCTATAAGGGAAAAAAGATAATTGGTACATAAATGTTTTCCATAGTCTTGGATATAAGGTTATCTATTTTACATTGGCCCTAAAAACATCATGAGAAGGGGAATACAGGAAGATGAAATATTTGATATTATAAAGGCTTGCCATGATGAGCCATGTGGAGGCCGTTTTGCAGCAAAAAGAACAACATTTAAAATCCTAATAGCTGGTTGTTATTGGCCAACTTTGCATAAGGATTCTGTAAAATACACAAGGAGCTGTGATAGGTGACAAAGGATGGGTAAACCAACAAGAAGTGATGAAATTCCATTGTAGCCTCAATTAACACTCACTCCTTTTGAAAAATGGGGTCTCGATTTTATTGGACCAATCTCACCTACTTCGAACAACAACGAATACATTCTTGTTTGTACTGATTACTTGACTAAGTGGGTATAAGTAAAGGCCTTACAGTTTTCTAGAGATGACAATGTGGCTAAATTCTTGTATGAGGATATATTTACTAGGTATGGAGTACCTAGAGAAATAGTCACTGATCAAGGTCCACAGTTTACTTCTAACCTCATCACCAAATTGGTTGAAGAATACCAAAATAGGCATAAGAAGTCAACACCTTATCACCCTCAGGCCAATGGTCTGGAGGAGGTTACTAATGGAGAAATTGAAACTATTCTCACCAAGATGGTATAGCTACATAGAAAATATTGGGTTGCAAGGTTACCAGAAGAAGTGTGGGCATATAGAACAAATTGGAAAACAATTGGTTTACACCCTATGAGCTAGTATATGGTAAAATAATAGTCCTTCCAATTGAGTTTGAATATAAGACATCAAGGACAATAGTGGAACTGGAAATGGACCTAACAACAACTCAAAAGGAGAGGTTGCATAATTTAAATGTATTGGATAAAATTAGGATGGAAGAAATCCATCACACTGAGGTAGTACAACAACAAAGGATGAAGTGGCATGACCAGTATATCAAAACAAAGGAGACCAATATATCAAAACAAAGGAGTTTAATGTAGGGGACTAGGTATTGCTATATGATTCAAGGTTCAAAGACTTCAAAGGGAAACTCCAATCCAAGTGGTTGGGCCCCTATGAAATCAATCAAGTCTATCCTAATGGAGCACTCAAGTTGCACACCATTGATGTAGTCATATTTTATCTTTTGGTTAATGGCCACAAATTGAAGTTATATAAGAAGACATTACAGAAAGATGATTTTATTTTCTCCTTGTTTCAACAATATGGTGCTTGCAGTGATCCAAATACAGGTTCAGATACACAAAGTGATACTTCAACAACACATGATATACCAAGCACTTCAAGTGACCCAATGATTGAGCTACACAGCTCAATCCCTAAGATCACTCGGGATTAATTTCTCACTTTATCTCACAAGCACACACAACACAATTATAATGATGTTTAAATTTTCTCTAGAGGGACCTATTTTTATTTACACATTCAAAAAGGGTCTTGATGCTGTGGGGACTTGTGGCATAATAATTGTCAACATTCAGAATGGGTCCTGTTACCATAGGTACTCGTAGCACCATTTGGCAGAAGAAAAGAAAAATTCAAACCACTTGGCACCACATTAACTACAAATTCATGCACATTCACCTCAAAATACTCACACACAATATCCATCTCTTCACAATAAGTACTCATAGCTTGATTCTATAATTTCCAACTGCTAATTCAAATTTCAAATGTTCAAGTTGTCACATCACCATCCACTTCCATCTAATATGTCCCATCAATTTGCATTCACCACCTCACAATTCATTCGTGTACAGTTATTTTCAATTGCATCAAATCAAAATTTGGATACATGCTTTTCAATTTACATGCACGGCGATCAGTTATCTATTATGTCCGATACACAAGGTAAGCTATCATAATTACCATAGATTCCTTTAAAATTTCATTATGTCTTTCATATTAATTCATGCATATGAACTATTCATACCATTAATTTTCATTATTTCTAATTTTACCACTTCCCAATCAAAATGTGAAGTGAGGTCACTTCAACAATTGAGTTGGGTGGAGGGTACAACTCAACCAGTTTTTTTTAAATCCGCCACCCAAATCAAATGCAATAGATAGATGTGACATTCAAAACCCTCCTAAAATTATACCTACTTTTTATTGATATTTCCAATTTCCAAATTTCCAGTCCTAATAACTTGAGCTAAGTCCAAACTAGAGTCAAACCTAGAACCTATTGTGAGCTCAAATTAAGTAGGAACTAAGAAGGGGAGTTGCAATTATGGTATAGTAGTAAAAGTATATGAGGAAACAATAGGAAGGAGAAAGGTTTTGAAGGTGGTGGAGTGAATTGAGTTGAATTTTCAAGATTGAATTAAACACATTGAGCAGAGAAAAGAAAATCATAATGGGAGGTGATGTTATAAGGAGAGAGTCGTTGACTCATAAGAAAAATTTGGAAGATGCAATGGTTCTACCCATTTTTACCAAGGTCAATTGGCTTGATTATTTCCTAAAACTAACAAAATATGATGATGATATGACAAGAAGGTTTGCAGCTATGCTTGAGTATGATGAAGCAATGGTGAAGGGACTATTAATGGATGCATCTGAGGTTGTCATAGCACAAGTTACTGGTTTACCTAGAACTAGGGTAGAGTTTCCAACACGTGAAATGCAATTGTATCTAGAGAGGAATTTTGTGAATGAGGAGAGGATTTGGACTTGTCTTCACAAGGTACAAAGAAACTTGCTCTTCCCTAGTTATGGGCTAATTTCTCTTCCTACATTGTTAGATATCTCACCTGTGAAAATAGGGAAAATCTCTTGTATAGAGTACATTTTAAATTACTTAGTCACCTTCGTCACAATAAGTTGGTAAATGTGCCAAATTTTATTTATAATTTTTTAAAAAGAATGGCATCAAAGTATCAAAGGAAACAAAGTGACACTTCCCTATCACACCACTGTTTGATTCCTTTAGTGGTAAAAAGAAGTTTGAGGATTCAATACCCACAAGTAAATTGGGAAGATTTTAAGGAATGTAAAGATATTAATAGTTTACTGGATGTACTTGTGGTATCTGAGAATGTAGAACCACAAGATGAACCTGTACGAGAAAGCCCTCATGTCTCACTTACAGATTCACCTACCCATAGCCAAGGTGAGCATGGGGAAAATAATGAGCAGGAATCTAGGTCACCTGTAATTAAGGAAATTCCATCTTCAAAATCACAAAGACCCAAGAGCAGAAGAGGCAGTGCATCCACATCCTCCACACCTTCTAAAATAGAAAAGAAGATGGAGAATGGTCAAAAGAAGAGGAAGGATGTTCAAAAGAAGAAGAAGGGTGCTAAAAAGGAGAAGAATAATGTTAAGAAGGAGACACCTACACCTAGACGTTCAAGCAGATTAAAGAGACAAGGTGTCATGAGGGAAAATATAGAGAAACTTGAAGAAGAGGAAAGGAGCAAAAAACAACAGGAGGAAGATGTCATGTTAGTAGAGATAAACTCTGAAGGGAAGGAAGATATCCTTGGTAATGTAAATATACATGTGAAAAGGAAGAGATACGTGTCGACCATTTCTAATTCAGAATCATAAGATGTGTTTACTACTAAGAAAACACAAAAGGAAACCCTAGATAGTCAATTTACCTATGAGGACTATGAAGGGAGAGGTAATGAGTAGTTCATGTAAATAGAGCAAATGTACATAGAGGAAAGAGATGTTAGGAAGGATCTCCAAGAAGCCTTGGACATAATTAAACACTTGGAAGAGTTAGTACAAAGTTATGAACAAAAGGACAAGGAGAGGGAAATGAAAATACAGGAAATGGAGGTGATATTGCAAACATATGGTTGTAGGTTTGGGACAACAATGCTACAGTTACATGCAAAGTAGATGAAAAAACTTGACTTTGGAATTATAGAAAGGAACCTCACTCCATGTATAATTTCACCACCATGCTTCAAAGGGTACACATGTACATGACAATTGGTGTTGACAAAGGGATTTATTGGGTGTCACTCACATTTCACCCACCTATGTTGCTCTATCCAGTTCCATATTGGACTGGAGAGAAAGGTGAAGAATGTGAGAGCAAAGGGAACACCAAAATGAGGAAAATTGTAGCTTACAAAGGTTTTAACTTGAAACAGACCTAGGGAGTTGATGCTGGTATGGACTTGAGGCATATCACCTTGCAATATATGTTAGGGTTAGAGATGGCAAATATCTAACAATTATATGAAAATTTAATTAATAAACAGAGAAACTAAAACACACACAAAATAAATCATAACACAAAGAATTTAACGTGGTTCACCCAATCCGGGCTACATCCACCAAACTACAGCCATCCAATACTTTTATTATCCACTGCAAAACTTATTACAATCTTGCGAATAATCGCGTTTTTCATCATTCTGTAACACCCATCCGAACCCCTTTTTCTCAAGCTTAGAAGCTTCCAGATTTTTTGGGTTCTATAAAATTGGATTTTTCTTTTTTTGTTATAAAATTTTAAGTTATAAAATTTTTGTTATAAAATTTTAAGTTATAAAATTTAAAGTTATAAAAATTTTGTTATAAAATATTAAGTTATAACATTTAAGTTATAAAATTTTAAGTTATAAAATTTTAGTTATAAATTTTTTGTTATAAAATTTTTGAGGAATCACTGGCAGCGAGGAAAAGAGACAAAAAAGATTTCAAAAAAATAGATTGTAAAAATAGACATGAATTTTATTTGTTCAAAACTAGTTTTGCCTTTACAAGGCTCATCAGTTGAACTTGTAAAAATTACATGAAAAATGGAGTATAAATGGTGGAGACAAATCCACAGCATTTAAAAAAATCTGACCGTTGAGAAAAATCATATTTTCGAAAGGTGGAAACAAATCCACTTCTTTCCATTTTTGAAATTTGAAAGATTTTCATTTTGAAATATTTCCAAAAATGAAAAAATACTCCGAAAAAATAATTTGTTAGAAAGATTTAGAAAGATTTTAAAATTTTAAAATATTACTAGTAATAAATAGTAATATTTTAAATTTTGAAAAATCTCCCACTTGGAGACTGATCACACCAACAATCTCCCTGATCAACCTGCAATTACAGCTCCCACTCGAAATAAGTACCTTGGACCATGCTTTGTTATACTTGAATTCAACCTTGCAAGAAGCTGAAGAGGAGCTCAGCTTCTCCCTTGTCACCTTCGTAAACATATCCTGGATTGACATCTGTATGTATCTTGTCCAGCTTGACCTGTCCATCCTCCAACACTGACCAAATGAAATGATATCTCAACTGTATGTGTTTTGTTTTAGAATGCAAGGCAAAATTCTTTGCAAAATGTATAGCACTCTAGCTATCTGTAAACAAGTAATTTCTAGCCTATTGTTTTCCCAACTCATCCATGAAAAGTTGCAGCCATATCATCTCCTTTTCTGCCTCTATTGCAGCAACATACTCTGCCTCTGTGGTGGATAAAGCAACCACCTTTTGCAATCAAATCCAACTCACTGTTGTCCCACCAACTGTAAATACATAACCTGGTGCTGGTATCTATATCCCCTACCAAATCTGAGTCAACATAGCCTTTTAAATCAGTATTAGAGCCCCCAAAACATAAACATTTATTGGATGTACCTCTCAAGTACCTGAGAATCCATTTTACCGCATTCCAATGCTCAACTCTGGGATGAATCAAATACCTGCTAACAACTCCTATGACATGTGCAATATCCGGTCCGTGCTACCATGGCGTACATTAAACTTCCTACAGCTAAAGCATATGGTACCTTGGACATTTTTTCTTCCTCCTCTTGTGTCTTTGGACACATATCCTTAGTCAATTTAACATGACTAGGCAAAGGTGTGCTGACAGCTTTTGCATTCTCCATATGAAATATCTGCAACACCTTTTCAACATAATTAGCCTGAGATAAAAAAAAAATTCTCTTTTGCCTATCTCTACAAATTTTCATACCAAAGATTTGCTTTACTGCCCCAAAATCCTTCATAGCAAAAGATTTTGCTAACTATTGTTTCAACTCACTTATGTGATCCATGTTAGACCCTGCTACAAGCATGTCATCAACATATAAACATAAAATAATGTAGCTATCATTATCCAACCTCTTAAAATAAACATAATGGTTAGAATTAAACCGGTTGTAGCCTTGCTCAGCCATAAAACTATCAAATTTCAAGTACCATTGTCGAGGTGCTTGCTTCAAACCATATAGATTTTTCTTCAATTTGTACACTAGTTTCTCCATACCTTTGACCTCAAATCCTTGTGGCTGGTCCATATATAGTTCCTCTTCCAAATCACCATGGAGAAAGGTTGTTTTAACATCAAGTTGTTCTAAATGCAAATCTTCAGCAGCCACAATACTTAAAACAATACGAATAGAAGTCATTTTAACAACTGGAGAAAAAATCTCATCAAAATCAATACCCTTTTTACGTGCAAATCCCTTTACAACTAATCGGCTTTAAATCTTTTCTTACCTTCATCCTCCTCTTTCAGCCTATAAACCCATTTGTTTGGTAAAGCCTTTTTACCTAGGCAACTTGCATAATTCCCAAGTCTGATTTTTCAGCAAGGAGTCCATTTCTTCTTCCATTCCATGCTCCACTTGAACCTTGGTATCCACATAGCTTCATCATAGTATTGGTTCTGACATCAGTTAACAAAATAGTATACAAAGAGGGAGAGAATCTTTTGGAGGTCTACTTATCCTTGAAGATCTCGTCTAACAGGAGTTTGTGGTATTTGTTGTTGTTGTTGTTGCCAGCATGAGGAACCACTAAAACATCATTGTTTGGAATATCATCCAACTTTGCATAATCATTTTCTTTCTTCTCATGCTGCAGCAACAGATCTTTGTACAAAACTTTCTCATTGAATATGAATAGCGCTTCTCACAATTTTCTTATTTTCAAAATCCCAAAGCCTATAACCAAATTCATCAATGCCATATCCAACAAATATACATTTCTTTGATTTTGCATCAAGCTTGGTTCTATTTTCAGAATCTACATGTGCAAATGCTTCACAACCGAAGGTTGTGAGAAAAAAATAACTCACCTTCTTACCTTTCCATGCTTCCTCTGGAATACCACAACCCAAAGGATTAGAGGGACCTCTATTAATTAAATAAACAATAGTGTTTACAGTCTTTGCCCACATTTTTAAAGGCAACCCAGCATGCAATCTCATAGTCCATGCACGCTCCATTATTGTTCTATTCATGCGCTCAGCCACTCCATTTTCCTGTGTAGTCCTTGGAACTGTTTTATGCCTATGAATACCATTAGAGGAACCATAATTTTCAAACTCTTTGCTGCAATACTCACCACCATTATCAGATCTGAGACATTTTATCTTTTTACTTGTCTCATTCTCAACCAAGCTTCTCCATTTTTTACAAGTTTCAAATACATCAGATTTCTGCCTAAGGAAATAAATCCATACCTTCCTAGTTGCATCATCAATGAATGTAACATAATACAGAGAGCCATCGAGAGAAGATACCTGAGCTGGTCCCCATACATCTGTATGCACAAGCTCCAATTTCTCATCTTTCTTTTGCTTCCCATCCTTGAGAAAACTTACTCTCTTTTGTTTTCCATACACACAACTTTCACAGAAATCCATATTAACACATTTTAGACCTGGTAAAACATTATTTGAATGAAGTATTTTCATACCTTTTGCACTCATATGCCCAAGTCTATTATGCCACAGTGCTGATTAGAGTCCACAACAACTGTATGATCTTCTACCTGAACTGCAGCAACTGTTCTGAACATTGACCTTTTTCGTAACAATTAAAGTAGAAGGAACAGTATGACCTGTACAAAGATATAAGGTGCCTACTTTCACACCTTTTGCTACCACTAAGGAACCCTTTGTGACCTTCCAATTTTTATCACTAAATGTAACAACACAACCTTCATCATCTAGTTGCCCTGCTGAAATTAAATTTCTGCTTAACTTTGGAATATGCCTTACCTCACGTAGTAGCCAATGATTCCCATTCTGCAACTTAATCTTGATTCTTCCCTTTCCAACAATCTGAAGGGTTGTTATCTCCTAAATAAACCAGCCCAAAATCCCCTTGGACATAATCAAGAAAATAACTTCTATGGGGGGTAGCATGAAATGAAGCCCCTGAATCTAACACCCAAGAATCATCAGCATTATCAAGGGAAAGAATCAAAGCATCCTCATCATATTTATTACTTACCACATTTGCCTCTTTGCTTCCTTCCTTTTGTCTCCATCTTTATTTTTCGAGACCAACAATCTTTCTTCAAATGACCTGGCTTACCACAGTACCAGCAATCCCTCTTGTCTCTAGATTGGGACCTTTTGTCCTTTGATTTTCCTCGTGACTTCCCATGATTTCCAGAATTGTTTCCTCTCTCTTTTGTTCTGCCCCTGCTTTCTGCATTCAAAACACTGCCTAATGTGGATGTTCCACCTGAACTTTTCCTACGGATTTCCTCATTCAAAATAACACCAACAACATCATCAAATTTCAATGTATTCAAACTAGAAATATAACTAACAACCATTACCAAGCTATTCCAGCTTTCAGGAAAAGAACACAGAATCAAAAGAGCCCTAACTTCTTCATCAAAGTTTACTTTTACAAAAGTTAATTGACTGGTGACCGTATTAAACTCATTTAAATGATCAGTAACTAACCCACCTTCTACTATTTTCATATTAAATAAATGCTTCATAAGAAATACCTTATTCAAAGCGGAAGGCTTTTCATATAACTTCGCCAGGGTTTCCATCAACTCTTGAATTGTCTTTGCTTTTGTAATATTGAATGCCACCGATTGTGCCAGGCATAAACGAATACTGCCAAGAGCCTTTCTATCCAAAATCTCCCAGTCCTCATCAAACATTGCTTGGGGTTTCTTGGTTTTCCCTTCCAATGGCCGCCATAAATCCTTCTAATAGAGATAGTCCTCCATTTGCATCTTCCATCACTGATAGTTCTGCCCATTAAACTTCTCAACCTTCCTACCATCGTCTGCCATTACTCCCACTCAACCGTGAGACCTTCCTACAGACAATAATTGAAAGACAAACCGCTCTGATACCACTTGTTAGGGTTAGAGATGGAAAATATCTAACAATTAAATGCAGATTTAATTAATAAACAGAGAAACTAAAACACACACAGAATAAATCATAACACAAAGAATTTAACGTGGTTCACCCAATCTGGGCTACATCCACCAAACTGCAGCCATCCAATAATTTTATTAGCCAGTGCAAAACTTATTACAATCTTGTGAATAATCGTGTTTTTCATCATTCTGTAACACCCATCTGAACCCCTTTTTCTCAAGCTTAGAAGCTTCCAATTTTTTTGGGTTCTATAAAATTGGATTTTTCTTTTTTCGTTGATTTTTCCGTTTTTCGATGATGACGCGAAAAAGTAGGAGGAAATTTTTTCTCGGGGGTTGCTGCCCCCGAACCCCAACAAGGATACATGCCGGGGTGTACAGTATACCATGGGCTATACATTATAGCATGATCAATCGCCACATACCAACAATATAACCTATACCCCTAGTGTTTTGCTTGAGGACAAGAAAAAGTATAGTTGTGGGGAGTGATGGGTTTCTTTATTAGCCTATTTTTTGTTATTTTCATGCATAATTTCAAACACTTTTAGATATACCTTCCAAGCAATACTCCTATATTATGCTATCTTTTCATACTTATTATGCAAACTTGGACCTAAATCATAATGATGGAAATATGGTAATGACATAATAGTATTTCATGGTTTATATGTGGGTATACATGAAATGTGCATGAAATTCTATGTTTTAATTATGGTAGTTAGTCTTGTACACATCCTTTGTAAATTAACCTTTTTGTAGCCAAGGAGGAACTGTAGCACATAGCAGTTGGAAGTTGTAACCTGTAGCAAAAGGAAGACTAGGACATCAAAACATGGGAGTTCTAGATTAAGCTGAATGTGATAACTATTGTTTGAAGACACCTGATGGAGATTGAATGTGCATAATTATAACAAGTTAATAAGTGTTGGAAAATAAAAAATCCTTTACTAATAGGATTTTGACAAATTTTTGTGTGTTTTACATGCAATCTTGTTTTATAGAGTTTCAATTCTATTAGGATTCTTCTTTCTTTCTAGTTATGGTTTGAACAATTCAATCTTAACTATATGCTCTAATAACTAGAAGTGAAATTTAATGATTGTAGTTATTTGTTGCTTAGAATAAGACTCCATCGAGCTTGTATATAGCCGACGGTTGAGTCATTAGATAAGTTAGTTGGTTTCTCAGTCTTTCATTATTAGTTATTTTTAGTTTCAAGACATGATGGATATTCAAAATGATTTTCATTGAATACAATCTGTGAAGAAGATCTTACGTGATATTTCATGATATGTAATGAATGAATTCAATTTCACATGGATGCATAGAATCTATTAGTTAGATTTGGTTCCAATTAAGTGAGAACAACCACTTGAGTAGGCCACTCAAGGTAACTATTATTCACTTCATTTTCTAGTTGTTTATTTTTGTTTAATAGTTGTTTTATGTTTATCATTATTTCATGAACCACATGCAAGTTAAACTTGAATCTCATAATTTGCTTATTGGTAATGAATGTTCATGACAATGCATATAATTGTTAACTAGTAGTACTCTAGAGGTTAAAATTAGCTAAGTTGTTAGCTTTGATCAGTTTTGTGTGATACAGTGATATTTCATTAGCTAAGTTGTAGGCACCCTTAGCCATTAGCGTTAGTTTGTTTCTTTTACTATTTTGCAATTCTGTGAGTTTTTAGCAAGTAGAACATCTTGAACATGATAACTTGGGTAGCTTTGAGTCTCTAAAGGCACATACAATGCAACACCATCACAAGTTTACAAACCTTGGGTTGAAATTTTAATGCAGTCTTTGTAATGTTAAGTGGACTGTTCAGTCAGATAAACCTCTAAATTGTGTAGGTTCTACCAAGTTTACAATACATTAGTTTAGCCTCTACACTCACTTGAGATAGTTGCTTAGTTCTCAAGTTTTTTTATGATTAATTTTGTGTTTTATCAATTCTTAACATTCATGATAGGTGAAAAAGTTTGATTCATTGGGTGAAACATTTTTTAAAGTTAAATGTTTAATTTTAAGAATGGGAAATTGGGAGTTCAAAAAAATTATTTACAAAGCATTCAAATTGATTAATCTAAAGAATTTAACTAAAATCAAAGAAATTAACCAAATTGAAAGTGAAAACCTTCAATCCCATTGTGGATTGATGCATAATTATGATGTGGATTGCTCATTTTATGCATAATCCATGTTGCAAAAGATTGATATGAGAGGGTATGATTCACAAAATAGGTGCTTTAATTCTCAAGAAATGACTCAAGAATTCTAGAGAGCACCTATGCTTATGAGGATTGTAAATGATTTTCATGTTGATGAAAGCTTATTTTATAGATTTTGGAAATTTTGATCAATAGTCAAGATTTTATCTAAGGATCAATGGATGAGAGGATTTATAAAGGAGGTGGGTGTGGATCAAGGAGGATCAATGGTTGAGGATTCTTGAGAGTTTAAAATATCACTTATTTCATGGAAATAGGTTGGAGATATTTTGAAATGGAGGGAAGAATTTGAATTTGAAAAGGGAATATTCTTTGTGCGAGTTGGAGAGTTGGAAGAAAATTAACCAATTAAATAATTGTGAAAATAATTTAATTGTGAGGATGAGGAATTAAGATTTTTAATTAAATAATTGAGAATTATTTAATCAAGAGGGATTATTAGTATGAAAATGTTGAATTAATCAAATAAACATAATTATTCAATTAATAGGGGAATAAAGTGAATTTAACTAAATATTTGGAAATTATTTAAATAAATAGAGGAATTAGGTGATAATAAGGAAAATGATATTAATAAGTGAAATCAAGATGTGTGATATATTAAGGACAATTTTAGGTGTCTACATTTTTCCCCTCTTTGAAGCAATGTACCCACTGTGTTGTTTCAAAGACCTAATGTTGCTTAGAAAAAAAATAAAAAAACTCCCCTAAATTTTACTTGATACCTCACTATGCCCCAATGGTGGGTTGCCCCCTCAAGAGATCAACCGAAAAAGTAATTTTCGGGTTGAGATTGCGACATGATGACGAGAGTAGTTTTACTGAGAAAAGCACAAAAAATAAGTCCTAGGAAGCCTTACTATTGATCAAGACTAATAGCCAATGTTGAAATTTAAGTTGTAGGGCGAAACCATAGGGTTTGATAGGCATATATGTTCATTTGGGTGAATTTCAGCCTCATTTGCACACTTAGCTTCATGAGTTCAAAGAGCTCTTTGAGATTCCAGCCTTGAGACCTTGTAGAGACACTATCATGGTGGCGCACATTGTTCGAGCCGTACACTATGCAGACCAGGTCCATGAGTTCCAACGACCAGCCAACTTAGGTCCCTCAGTATGTACTTCATTAACTTTTTCTTGTACACATTTCTAGATAGCTAAAGGTAGGCTAGAACTTGGGTAAACAAAGGTGCCACAGTTTGTGTGATGTTGTTGTAACTCAATGGAACACCTTTGTAACCCAATGTGATGCCTTTTTCAAAAGCATCGGAGCTCTGCAATTGTGTTGAATTTTGGAAAAAGTGTGATTCCTTTGTAAAAAGGTGATGCTTTTGGCTAGTTAGGTCCAACACTTTTGTAAAAGGTTGATGCCTATATTTTTGTTTAGTAGTGTGACACCTTTTCAAAAGCACAACACCTTTACAAAAAGGTGATTCCTTTGACTGGAAACAGAGCGACACCTTTGCAAAAAGCTCACTTTTATTTTTTAAGCATTTTGACTTAGTTTTTTACATTTTTTTTTAAATTGACATTGTGAGCGTTATGCTTGTAGACTATCTTAGTCCCTCTCCTTCCTTTAGATTGGTGGCCACATATTTTAGAGTAGATTACTAGATTTACTGACATGGAGGTTGAGTTCCTTCATGTGGTTGGTCTATTCTATTTCATTTATATGCTAGAGATCCAATCTCATCTCACATTGATGAAAACGATGGTTGAGTGATGGCACTCAAAGACCTCTTATTTCCATTTTTTGACCAGCGAGGCCACTGTCATAGTTGAGGATGTGTGGTGCATCTTGAGGGTGCCAATTCATGGCGAGTGGATTGTATACGAGCTATACCTAAGATTTGAGGCTCTTGAGAACATTTTGATGGATGAGAAAATTTAGCTCGAGGAGGGACAAGTGGATCTCAGGGCTTATGTTGGCAGAGTCAGTGATGCTAACCTTGTGATTGTTGGATTGATTTATGGACCTATCATGCCAGATAGGCAATTGAGGAGATTTAGCCCTAGATGGGGGAGGGTCCTAGAGAGGATCTTGGAGGATGAAGTTGATTTTGCTTGGGGACCCTGCATCTTGGAACACCTATACCATGACATGCATTAGGTCTTGTATAGGGGTGCGACCAACATATCCGTAGGAGTGACATTGCTACACATTTGGGCCTAGGAGCATATTGTAGTATTGAGGCCTATTGGGGGATCAAAACCAAGATTTTAGAGAGCCTTTCATGTACAAAGATGAGTTAATGATGATACACCATCACGTGGGGAGCTCAAGGTATCTCATTGGAGACACGTCATAGATGACATGAAAAAGTTCATATGGAGACCCTAGATGGATGTGGAGGCTTGGGAGAAGGATCATGAGTAGTTTTCATACACTAGATAAACTTGGTGGCTCATAGGCCACACACCTCATATATTAGAGAGGTACCTACCAAATAGGGTCCAAAAATAGTTTAGGGACTAGCAAGATGCTCCAAAAAATGATTATCTAGTTGTTCTTTCTCGTATAGTGAGGGAAATTCTAGAGTGGGGGCTAGTAGTGGTACCTCAGACAACCATTGTTGATTTTGATCATTTAGCCCCACTTTCCTGGGTATATTCAGATGGTACAGTTGATCCAAGAACTACCCTAGCCTATGAAACTTGGTTTGTGACACACAAACCTCTCTGATTCACAATTCTAGCTAGAGGAGGTGCAGATAATGAGAGACGTAGGGATGAGTCTGGTAGATAGTGCTAGCAGTGATAAAGTGTTGAGGCAAAGACACCTAAAGTGGAGGATCAATGATAGGGTCAGGGACCATAGGGACCACCACAATAGAAGGTGATAGCTATTGTAGGGGGTCAAGATCAGAGACTTTGTATTGTTCTACAGGAGAGGGACCAAGCATGACAAGATCATGATGAATTTTGATAGGAGAGAGATGGTCTCTCAGCTCAGCTTGCATCGAGGACTATAGAGAGGGACCAAACCCTCACTGAGAGAGATTAGAGGACTACTGGGCAAGATCAAAGGACTGCAAAGTAGAACCAGGATCAATCAGAGAGGGATGTAGAGAGTAATTGATTATATTAGGTCGAGCTACAACTAGCCTAGGAGATTGCACAAAGAAAATAGTTAGAGGTTGCTACATAAGCACAGTGGTAGGTGATCTTGCTTGAATAGTATATGCAGGCCATCAATGAGGCCACATATTACAATACTTTGTACCATATGGTAGTTCCAACACATAGGTGAGAACCTAACTATTCACATAGGAGTGACATGGGTATGAGAAAATCAGAGGGATCAGTAGGTAGACCCTCGCAGGCTCCATTAAATAGATAGGGGAATCAACGATAGTCGATGGGGTCACCACCAGACCAACCTCCTCCCGATCAAGGGAGCTCAGGGTAGCCTAACTTGTACATAGATATTTTTATATCCATATATTGATGTAGATATATTTTATGATGTATACAGATTCATCGACTATGGATAGCATCATGTATATTTTGATTTATATCACACACATTTGATATGTATTGTGATAGTCAGTTTTTTATTATATATGAGATTAGCGATGATTTTGTGACCATCCTATGATGTTTATGTATGCTTATGATATTTTTATGGCATATGCTATGATTATGGATGCAAATGTATGTATGGATGTATGTGTTACGATGATGCTTTTTGTATCGTGATGTGATGATGGATGCATGATTATGCTTATGCTAATGATTAGTGGATGTAGGATGTATGACATGGATGATGATGTGATATGATTTTTTTTGTATTTTCATATGACTATATTATGAGTATGCATGATGGATGCTAATGAGATGGTAGTGATGGTTTATGGATTCAGGGTTGATGCATATATTTTATTGTATCATGATACTTTGATAGGAATGTTAGTATAGATAGAAGAATGATATAGAACAAGATGAATAGATAGAATGATGATGTTGATCAAGATATCAAAAAAATTATGATTAATCCAAGATTTTATTGAATATGTGATGAGATAGGATAGATGAGTTTTCTTTTGCTTTTTATATTATACCAATTAACATAGAGAAATCCTTATTTGATGTAGCTAATAGACACGATGCACCAAGGTCTAAAGAACCAAGATGATGTATCTATTGCATGGAATTTGACTCTACAAACAAATAGGAGCATCCTTGTTCATACTTGACATACATACACCTTATTTGATCATGTGAGATAATGAAACCATTGAAGTAAGGATACCAATACAAAAAAGGTATAAAGAACCTAATATGCACTAGCCAATGTATTACTAGAGACTATCCCTGCACACACAAGGAAAGTATTCGCCAAGGTTGGAACATCTAACAAGCACAATAGATGAAAGCAATGAAAATTCCCCATTATGTACCCTTCTAGACACACCAAGATATTGAGGATCAAGGAAATTTTGAATGAGCGATGTAGATGAGACAAAAAGATAAAACCAAAAGAAAAGATGAGGATGAAAAATATCAATGCCATCATATTTCTTGCTAAAGAGAGTTGTTTTAGTTGATATATGAAATTATGTCTATTGTAGGAAATATATATTTGTTAAGACATTCATTGGATGTTAATTTGTCTTCAATGCTTAGGTTGTTAATATGAAGGTTATCTGACATGTTTGACAATGATCAAGAATTATGATTTTGCGTGAAAGTTTATGTTTCAACAACTGTATTTGCTTCTATTTGTTTCACCAAATGTGAGGATAACAATAGGTTATTATCGATGACCATTTTATTATGGATGGAGAGTGAGATGGGATGTATGATTTTTTATTTTAAAATGTATTCAATATTTTTTACTTTTTTGAAGATATTTTGAGGTTGTTTTTGGAATTTTTCATTTTCTAAGTTTGTTTTTGGTATTTTGAAAATATTTCAATGTTTTGAGTTTTCAATATGTTTGGACCACAGAACATGACATAAGTGACAAACCTATGACTCGAGGTCTCATCAAAGATGGCCTTTCCTACGTGAATGTGCAGAGGCTTCATAGTTTGATTAGTTGGACTTGGATTAGCACATACTTGATGGCTAATGATGTTTTTGGGATTTTGACATTTTGTGGATGTTTTGAGTTTTTTGATGTTATTTGGATATTTTTAGAGTTTTCTGGATGATATCTAGATCATAATGCCTAGATCACATTATGAGCTATAGGACATGGATCGAGATTTATTTGGAAGCAAGATGTAAATACCTGCCCCTAGTGTCTAGCAATGTATGGAATGCTATGAGTGGATGCATGGATCATGATAGATATGTGATAGATGTCAAGGATTACCTTGGTGATAGGATAAGTTGTTCGGATAGAGGATAGTTGCTTAGATAGTGCTAGATGTTGGCTATGGTATTACATAGGATAGGATAGGATCAATGGTAAGGACCATGTCAAGATATTACCAAGAGCAAGTTTAAATTATGCCCCTAATCTTTGTCAAGATCAAGATAATTTAGATTTGGATGAAAAGTGGATTGTATGGATCAGGGATTTATTATGGACAAATAAGATGCCTCCACTTGGAATGGCACATGTAGATGCTCGATTTTACACATGATGCATGTTTTCTAGGTTTTCATCATGGTACTTGTCCAAAGCGCCACTAAAGTGGTTTTCACTAGAGGACAATTTTTATCTTTATTGTTTTCTTTTTTTCTTTTTTTTTATGAATGATTGGATTATGTTGAACCAACTGGTGGTACTGATTTGGATACTATTGTCAAGATATGCCAATGATATCCTACTTGGAGGAGTTGCTTTGCCAAGATGCAGGTGCTTGAATATAGCCCCTAAATGTTCTTGTCTTCCTTGTTGATACCAAATTTAACCTTACCTAGATATGCACATTACAATAGAGTGCCCTTAGAGTCCTTATGATAAAGAATTACTGCTAAGACACAGTCAATGCGAGAATTGGATATTCTTGATTTTGAGATGGATGGTAGATTGTAATGAGAGATATGAGATGTAAATGGATTAGTTGATAGTTTGGATAATGGATCCTTGATTTTCTAAACATGGGAAGATGAGTAATGAAAGGTGGATATAGAATTTTGAGTGGAATCGAGACTTTCTTCATACTTTGTATGTCAATCTTGAAGCCTTCTTTTGCATCAATGAGAATTTTTTAGGGATGAAATTCCCTTTTTTATTTTTCCCCACAATTTCTTTGACTAATGAAGTTTGATAGGGATTATTTTATTTATTTTTCTTTGACATCCATTTGAATTTTATGTGCCCATTTTGATTTATTGATTCATTAGCTTTGATGACGTTCTTTTTTCGTTGATATAGATTTTTTTCTTGTTGATCCCAATTAGTGGGTGGAAAGATGTGAGGATGATGATTCATGATATGGGTGGTTGAAGTGCTAGTATCAATTTCATCATAAGGACCCTTCATGACTCCCATTTTTATGTTTTCATTAGATAAAGATGCCCCTAGTATTATGGAGGTATCACTAACATGTCTACATTATGTGATTTTTGAATAACTAATACCTTGTTGTTTAGGATTATCGACCATCTGCATTGTTTCTAGGATACCCTATTTTTGTAGGTCCAATCCTTCTCTTTAATAACACATTCATTGACTAACTACAACTGATATGATTTTTTTATGGAAATATGATGATGTTACTTCTTTGCTCTACCAATAATATTCAAAGGTAGTAGTAGAAGCACTGGATTCTGATTGTTCTTCAAAATATGTTTGTGATTCACAGTCGATGTAGGAATCTTCTTCATGATTAGTTTCTAAGAGTTCACCATAAAGTTTTGTGAACTCTTCTATAACTTGATCATGTGAAAGGATAGGAGACTCCTGCTTTGGAGGAAGATCATCTACGTGTCCATCAAAAGTAAGCATATCATGAGTAGATGTAGGAGTGATTGGTGTATGTATAGATTGGAAGATAATCATTAGATCATGATAGTATTTAGAAGAAGCATATTCTTGGTATTGACTCATTTTAGAGCAACTATCATTAATAGATTGAAAAATACTATTTAGATAATTATAGTACTTCAGAGATATGCGTTCTTGATCTTGACTCAATTAAGAGAAAATTTCATTATACTCTAGATTATTTTCTTGACATGGACCTTGGATTGATGATGGAATATGGATAGAAGACTTTTGATTAGTCTTGATGGATTTAGATGGTATGATACAAGCTTCTCTTAATGGTACTTCTTCAATGTGTCCTATCATCAAGTCGAATGAAGGAGATACATTGCTATCTGAGACATATTTAATGCCATCTTTCGATATAGAACATTGTTAGGCACTTTTGATTGATCTTGATCATGCATTAGGAAAGTATCTTGATACATGTCCAATTTCTCATTTTGTGAAGAATGAGTAGTATTGGCATACTCATCAGGTCCTTGGATATGTCCTCCTATGTTATCATAGGTATGGTTCACATTGTTATAACTTGTTGTATTTACAAAATCTTTAGCTTATTCCATGATCAAGCATTGAATTTTTATAGATTCCTAAATCTTTGTTTCCAAGGTTTCTAGGTTGTTGATCAATGTTTACTTCTCCTTGATCGATAAGGTCTTGGATAAGATGTTTTAGCTT